>JAHDVF020000376.1:0-340026 GCA_022606425.2 Lepidostoma basale | reverse complement strand
GTCCTTTGCAGACTGCATCCAGGTTATTCCGACGTGTCTGTTCGGATCAATCTTCCACCGTAGTTGCGGTCGCCCTGCACTTCTCTTTGCCGTCCACGGTCTTCAAGTCAGCAGTCTTCTCGCCCATTTTTCATCTGAGCTTCTGGCTACGTGACCTGCCCATTGCCATTTTAGAGTCGCCACCCGGTGGATGATGTCAGTGACCGTTGTTTTTTCTCTCACCGTATCGTTTCTGGCTCTATCTCTTAGGCTTATTCCTAACATGGCTCTTTCCATGGCTCTTTGGGTCACTCGTAGTTTCTCGGCACTTTGTTTGGACAATGTAACAGTTTTAAGACCATAAGTACCTGCTGGCAGAACGCAGGCTTCATAGACTTTTCGTTTCGGGTTGATCGGTATTTTCCGATTTTTAAGGATGTAATTCATTAAAACACACAACTCACAACATTATTACTGTTGCAATTGATGACACTGTTATAATATCACACATTATTTTTATTCACTGAGAATGTCGCGACAGCTGTTTCGCCAACCGATGTAGGCATCACCAGGTTTGCCTGCCTGGCCTGCTTATTCCCCCTTAGTGTATAATAGAATAAAAACTTTTTCCTTATACAATCTAAAAAAATATTAATAATACCTTTCACTTGTGTTCCCTTTTCTTAATAATGTTATCTGCTTCTTTCTAATGTTTATCGTCCCTAATGTATTATGACTCATGGCACTTGAATTTATTCCATATAATAATTGTTATTTCTACTGGTATTCCCACATTTATTGTGTTTGCTTATAATATTATTTATAGTTTCTTCACCTAATTAATATTAACTGTGACAAAACCCTTTCATTTCTTGTATGTATAATTGTCCCTTCTAATCACTGTTTTCTCGGAAAGTGCGGACGAATTACAAGTCTTGGTGTCGACAATGTATGAGGTATGCTAGTTGGACGACTTAATGATGAATGTCGGAAAGTCAAAGGTGTTAGTTTTTGAAAGGGAAGAGCAAATGACAGTTTGTAATATAAGTGTGAATGAAGAGAACTTGGAACAGGTGAGGGAATTTGTGTATTTAGGTAGCGTGTTCACAGCGGATGGCCGAACGGACAGTGATGTTGAAAGAAAGGTTGGTGCGGGTAACAAAGTGAATGAGCATTAGAAATAGTTATCGGAAACAAGAATTTATCAATGAAAGCGAAAATGGCCGTTCACAATGGAGTTCTGGTCCCAACCCTTATGTATGGAAGCGAAGCATGGAACTGGCAGAAGAAAGATGAGAGTAGAATAAATGCGGTAGAGTTGAGGTCCCTAAGACGTATGTGTGGTAGAACGATGTACGACAGAATCTTAAATGCTGATATAAGAAAGGAATGTAGAGCGGAAGAAGGTATTATGAACAAAATTCTGAAAGGACCGCTGCGTTGGTTCGGACATATGGAGCGAATGGGTGAAGAATGAATGGTTAAAAAAGTATACGTTAACGATGTAAATGGAGTACGGAGTCGAGATAGACCGAGGAAAACATGGCATGACCAAATTAATCAAATTTTAATGGTTGGTCATCTCGGAAGCCGGAACAATCGACGTGCGTGTATGACTCGCTGTATGAATGTGGAGGAAGCTAGAGAGATATGCAGGATAGAGTAGTGTGGCAGTCCATTCTCTCTGGCTACCCCTGCGGGGAAACGGCGTGATGGTTTGTTTGTTTTTGTTGTTGTTATATTTGTTTGTAAAATTGTCAACAGATTTCGCATACTTAATTTTAACTATGAGTTTTTTGGCCCTATAAATAGTAAGTCTTTTCACTTGTAACTTTAGTTTATTGTACCACCTGATGATACCAACATCTGTTGGCGAAACAGCTGTCACGACATTCTCAGTGAATGAAAATAAATTGTGATATTATAACAGCGTTATAAATTTTAACAGTAACGAGAAGTAAGTGCTTGGACTGCCACTACGAAGGTCCGGGGTTCGATTCCCGGAGATGGCATTGTGATTGTTCACACTGTCTTTGGTCTAGTGCAGAATTCACGTGACAATTTTATGCAATATGTTTTAAGTTTACCTATAAAATGATATATTATCAAGTATAAAATTTTCAAGTTGCATTATCGAAATTTCGTATATTTGATTTTTCTTTCAGGGTTGTCACAACATAAATGAATATAATTTTTACATTTTTATAAAAAATATATTTATTGAAAGCAAACATTAAAAAAAAAATCATCAAATATCAGTTCTTATCTATTATCACTTGAAATCATTTTTTTCAAGTGATATCATTTTGATCCTTTATATCAATCTTACCATAAGTGGTAATCAGTGGCGTGCCTAGGGTCAACCAGTAAAGCAAGCCCGTACGACTTACTAACTAACTAACTAACTAACCATCACGCCATCTCCCTGAAAGGGTAGGCAAAAATAATGGACTGTCACACTTTTACTGATGCGGCACTCCATCCTTCTCTTTTCGCTCCGCGAGAGACGCGGTGTGATGGGTTGCAAACCTCAACGCCACCAATAGGCATCTCCCGCGCAGACTTCGATCGTGCAACACCCACAAAATAAATCTAAAATAAATAATATAAAATACAATGATATAAAATGAAATAACAAAATAAAAATAATTTAACACAAAATGTTCTTTTTAGATGGTGCACATATTGACTATTTAATTTATGTTCCACGAATCCGCCGTTTTTTAAATTTAGCACATAATGTATTAACACATAATGTTTTTTTCGATGTTGTACATGTTGACATGGATGATCCGGACTTTTGTGTTTATTTAATTTATGTTACACGTATCCACCGTTTTTTAAATTAGCTGTAATTAGGCACTTAACCAGCAAGAACTTTGAAATAATATTGAAGAAATTATTCAAATTGTCATTGGAACAAATGAAAAATTTATTTTTACGCCTGTCAAATTTTTTTATAAAAACGATAAAACTAATATAATTTTAACAACAAAACAGTACAAACGTATTACGTATTACCCGTCCGACTTTTCATGTTATAATATTAGTAGAGGGTCACGATAATGTATTGTTCCGGATTTAAATAGTTTTTTCTTTCTAATTTAATTTCGTGAAATAATTCATTTTTAAACCCATTTTAAATCTATACCAAAAATAATTTTCTGCGTCACCAAACCCATGTTCTTGTTTAATATAATAATGTGTTTACAAATACAAGAAGAAATGAAATTAATGAGAAATAAGCTGTAAATAGACAATAATAATAAGTTTGTTAACACCGAAACACGATTTATACATAAATGTTCGTAAAGAAATTACATAATCTTTCTTTTTATTCTGACAACAGAAATGAAGTTCGTGACACATCGAATAGTAACATACTTCAGAGTGATAAAGCCCGGCTTCAAATCCGTACAAAAAATGGAGATATTTCTGGTATATATGCACCTAGCTATATGATTATAAGCTAAAAATACATAAGTGCGACAAAGACTCTTTTACATTTTAGAAGCCCAATATGAAGCTCATCGAAAACACGAAACAAAACACGTGGACGTAGGCGATTTCGCGGGCATCTCACCTACGGTACGTATGAGTGAAATAAAATACGGCGCGTATTAGTGGTCATTTCTGCGCATGCCAGCGGAGTCTTTTGAAATGCAAAGAATTAAATTGCGCGAAAATTTAAAATATTATAATATATTATTTGCAGACGGCTCAAACGCGCAAAAATTATCGTTTTATTTTAGATTTTTTTAAGGCAAGTCCGGCTTCTCGGCTTATATGGAAGTACCGCCACTGGTGGTAATCCTATGTGGTGCTCGACTTCTGCAAAAATCCCTTTTTCAATAAAATCGACGTTCATTTTTCTTGCAGAGATAGTGTATAGAACTACCTTCTGGAATCATTTTTAATGCAAAGTGGCCTTACGGTATTGAAGTGGTTAAGGAGTCAGGATGAATACAAATATGTTAGTTTGTTCATTGATTAAAGTTAAATTAGGGTTAGTCATTCGTAAAACGTTTTTTGAAACAATATTTCGACGACTGTTGAATAGAAGATGAGTGATATTTGAATAAACTATTATTTTTTTTATAAATTATTTAATATACAACCTGTATCGACGGTTTAGAAATAACTTTAATAATGAATGCTCCCGGCTGCGGCTGGTCCAACTTTGAGAGCTAGCGAGCGGTCTGCATGCGGGCAGGAAACAAATTTCCCACAAAGAACCCACAAAGCGACGTTATCACTCGCCCACATTTCACCAACCGTAGAGTGCTTTTGGTATTGCTCATTTAATAAACATATGAGTATATCATTAGATGAAAAACTAGATAACAGTAAATTATAATGAAGTAAAATATTTCGTAAATATGGCCATATCTTTTTCTTCAATAGAAGCCCAGAAGCCCGGCTTGCTTAAGAAATTTTGAATCAAAACCCCCAAATCTAAAAAATCGTGCCCCCGCAAAAACCAACAACCTACCAAATCATCTTCCAACAATGTTCCCATCAAACGCAAGAGGAATAGCCACAAGAGCTGAACCTCTGTAAGCCAGAATAGGTTTTGGTTCAAAATTTCTTACGCAAGCCGGGCTTCTGGGCTTTTATGGGAGTACCGCCACTGCATACGAGAGTCATCCGTAAAGTAGTACCCGTTTACGCCGTGGGGAGAGCTGGTGAATAGAGTAGCCGCCGGACAAGTACTAACACATCATTCATCATCAGCCATCTGTCATCCATTGCTGAATATAGGCCTCTCCCAAAGCACGGCACCGACCCCTATCCATTGCCGCTCCCATCCATCCATGTCCAGCAATCCTCTTTAGATCGTCGGTTCAGCGAGCAGGGGACGTCTAACTCTGCGGAACCCTGTACGCGATATCCACTCCAAAATCCGTCTTCCTCATCGGCCAGCCCATCGTCACTTCAGCCCGCCCATCCTCAGAGCCACCTTAGTCACCTTAGTTTGTTGTCGAAAAAATTCGTTTTTAAATCTGTCCCTAAATGTTATTCCAGGCATGGCTCTTTCTATAGCGCGTTGGGCTACCTTGAATCTGTAGACTAGACCTTTTGTCAGTTACCACGTCTCGGCTCCGTACGTCATGACTCGCAAGACGCACTGGTTGAAGACTTTAGTCTTGAGGCATTGTGGTATTTTAGAGGTGAAAACATGGTGTAATTTTCTAAAGGCTGCCCAACCCAACTGAATTCTTCGGTCGGCTTCTTTCTCGAAATTGTTTCTACCTAATGGTATGATTTGGCCAATATATGTGTATTCCGGTACCATCAACGGTTACTGATTTCGGAATAATATGTTCATCATACATGACTTTCGTCTTGTCTAAATTCATCCCGAGAGCCACTCGTCTGGATGCAGTGTTCAGTTCATTAAGCATGCCTTCGAGTTCTCTCACAGATTTCGCTAGAATGACAATGTCATCTGCAAAACGAAGGTGGGAAATGCACTCACCATTTATGTTGAGGCCACGTTCAAACTAGTCCAGAGTTTTAAATATATCTTCCAAAGCAGAGGTGAACAGCTTCGGAGATATCACGTCTCCTTGTCTTACTCCCCGTTGTAGTTCCATCGGTTTGGTCTTCTGGTTTTGGATTTGCACGGATATTGTGGCATTATTATAGAAGCATTTTAACACCTGCACGTAATTCCAATCAATCTGGTTTCGTTGCAGAGACTCCAGAACAGCCCAGGTCTCGACAGAGTCGAAGGCCTTCTCATAGTCCACATAGGCAAGGCATAGGGGCCGATTATATTCTTCTGTTTTCTAGATAATCTGCCTAACGGTATGGATGTACTCTATGGTGATAAAGTTCGCTCGAAACCCAGCCTGCTCCGGAGGTTGGAAATTGTCAAATCTGTGGAAATGACGGTTTGTTATGACCCTTGAGAACAACTTATAAACGTGGCTTAGGAGTGAGATCGGCCTGTAGTTGTTTAACCCTCCCTTTCCTGTGATAGGTATCTTCTACACGTTGCTTCTAATAACCATTATTATCTCTATAAATATAATAGAGATAATATTAATACTAATCAAAATTTATCGGATACATCGGAGTTATTTTGTGAACATCGGAAACAAAATTCGTAGCGCTGAGTGCGCGACACTATATTCGCATCTCACTCTTGCATACTTCATTGTGGGAGCGCGAGGAGCTCAATGTTCTCACTGCCCGGCAGTAGCTCTCGGCCTTGCAACCAGAGTGGACCTATGCCCGTCCTGTGAGCGTTGCCAGGTAGTTAATTTTTATGTTTTAAGCAAATAATTCTCAATAATAATTAAATAAAACGATGTTTAAACCTTTTGTCAGTTACCACGTCTCGGCTCCGTACGTCATGACTCGCAAGACGCACTGGTTGAAGACTTTAGTCTTGAGGCATTGTGGTATTTTAGAGGTGAAAACATGGTGTAATTTTCTAAAGGCTGCCCAACCCAACTGAATTCTTCGGTCGGCTTCTTTCTCGAAATTGTTTCTACCTAATGGTAGTTAGTTAGATAGTTTTCTTTGAAAGTGGATGACATCATATCAAAACCAAAAATAAATTTACCTATTGAAAAATCACTCGCAGAAAAACTCAAATACTCATGATCAAGCATTCAGCTGTATCTTTAAAAAATGGCATGGTGTTAAGACAGGAAATGAATTCCGCGCAAACTAGGTGATAAAATATGAACAACTTTGGATATTTATTGTTTCTTGAACAATGGTATAAAGCTCCACATTAAATAATTAATACAAAGGAAATTTTCTGTTTTCTTCTTCTTTTTGTCCTGTCACACCTCTGCGGTGCATAGGGCCTCAAGGAACCTTCTCCACCCGACTATCGCATGCCTGATGCCTAACATCATCCCAAGTGAGGCCTGCTGCCTTAACCTCGTCCTGCAGGGCTCTTGGTCTGCCTCGCTTCCTCTTTCCCCCCATAGGGGACCAGTCTAATCAAATCAAATCAAATCAGTTTACTAACTCAATAGACATTACAAACAGGAAAATGTTTAAGGCTAGTTTAAGGAAATGGAAATGGTAGGAAAATGTTTAAGTTCTAGTGCGCCCTGAGCAATGCAGGCTGGGTTCCATCTCAGAGTGTGACCGATCCATATCCAATTGCGTCTAGCGACTTGTTCTCTAATTGGCTTTTCGCCTGCCATGGTCCAAAGAACGGCATTTCATACTGTTTGGGGCCAATAGATCTTGAATATTGAGCGAAGGCACCTATTTATAAACACTTAGAGTTTTCGTTTTTTCTGATGTTAAAATAATACAAGTTTTTTCGTTTATAAAAATAATTTTGACGTGTGTAAAAATAAATTTTTCATTTGTTCCAATGACAATTTGAATAAATTCTTCAATCAAATTTTCAAGTTTTTGCTGGTGTTGGATTGTTTTAAGTGCCTAATTAAAATGAAAACAGTGGAATAAAAAATTGAATAAACACAAATGTTCGTATCGTCCAGCTGACGACAAGTGCACCATCTAAAATAACATGATGTGTTAAATTATTTTTATGTGTTATTTTATTTTATATCATTGTATTTTATATAATTTGTTTTAGATTTATTTTGTAGAAGTTGAATGATCGAAATGTGCGCGGGAGATGCCTATTGGTGGCGATGAGGTTCGCAACCCATCACACAGCGTCTCTCGCGTTGGCGAAAAGAGAAGGATGGAGTGCAGCATCGATTAAAGTATTGCAGTCCATTCTTTCTGTCTACCCTTTTGGGGAAACGGCGTGATGGTTAGTTAGTTAGTTAGTTAGTTAAAACGATGTTTTTTAACTACTTCCACTTTTGTTTTTATTTAGACAGCGATCGGTTTCGCCAGGCTCGCTGGCATCGACAGACTGGTCTGTCAATGCCAGCGAGCCTGGCGAAACCGGTCGCTGTCTAAATAAAGACAAAAGTGGAAGTAGTTAAAAAACATCGTTTTATTTAATTATTATTTAAAATGAACTTCCATCAAGAGATTTCAGTAAAATCATTTGATTATCTTAAATAATTCTCATTTTTGACTTCAATTATGATTAATTAAGGGGATTAGCTATGAATGCTCTTATTGTTCCGATTTAAAATCGCTAAATTTTGATTGGGTAATGACTACCCAACACAGGAACGCGCGTTTTTATTTTAGCACCGTAAGGGAAAGGTTAACAGAGTTTTGTCTCCTTTTTTGAAGAAGAGACTTTGTCGACCTTCGTGGCTGAGTGGTAAGAGCTCCGACTTCCATTCTCAAGGTCCCGGGTTCGATTCCCGGCGATGGCAGTATGATTGTCACACTGTCATTGGTCTGGTGTAGAATTCACGTGACAATAAAATGGCGATAGATTGGTTACCTATCACATGTCGTGAGTTTCAATATAAAAGCTAAAATAAAGTGTATATAGAAATTGGGTTCAAGCGACCTGTTGTACACAAGGAAAAAAAAGAGCATTTTCATATTTCAACGATTTATATTTAGTGAAATTCCACTTTATTATGAAATTATCTTCAGTTTTAAACTAACTAACTAACTGAATAACCATCACGCCGTCTCCCCGAAGGGGTATTCAGAAATAATTGACTGCCAAACTTTTTTTTCCTGACATATTTCTCTCGTTAGTGGGTTAGTTCGAAATATGACAAAATACCCGCATACTACTCGCATGTGTTAAGGGGTGCGATGTTGACTTTGAACTCGTTCAATTAGCGCCTCGTACCGCGGTAATACTCGTAAGAAGGGGCATAACTGATCTGGTCGGATGTCTCACGCGGTAAGTTGTTGACACGCCCGCCTGCGCGGAATGATTACAGAGATGTTTGTACCGAGGACGCTTTGTCTCCGCGGTATGGTGGCGCCCCCATCCAGCGCCAGCGTGGATTAGGCGGGAAGCTTATTTACTTTTGGTTAAAATCCTAGTCTCTTAATTGAATCGAGACCTCTCAAGCATAGGCAAATACACCAGGAACAACAATCTACGATTCGTGGGTCCAGGTGTCGCCAACACTAACATTATTATGTGATCTTCCAATAATAATAATAATTAAGCTAATTTGTATAGCGCCGTTTTCGTGAATCAACCTCAAGGGCGCTTTGACAATAATAATAATAATAATAATATACTCACTTTTATAGCGCCGTTTTTGTGATGTAATCACCTCAAGGGTGCGTTAAGACGTGTTTTAAATCTAAAAATCAAAATTTTCGCGATCGGTTAAAAAGTATAGTGGAACAAAGTATAAACTTTAAATTGGGTATGAAATATGAAAAAGATGGATTTTCAGTTTAGATCTGAATTCTGTCGGATCATTTATGCATCTGAGGTGTGAAGGGAGATTGTTCCAAGCTGATGGACCGGCTACCGCGAACGCTCGATCCCCGAAATTTGTACTGGGGCAACGCTTCGGCTCAACTAATCTTCCTATTGTCGAGGAGTTCGCCGAGCGAAGTGTGGATTTCCTTGTATTTAGGCTGTCCGTTATACAGAGTTCGTATATATAACTTGGGGCCATTCCATGTAACGCTTTGAAAACTGTCCAGCAGAGTTTATACTGGATTCTTTCTGGACTTTTAAGCCAGTGAAGTTCTTTGAGATGTTGTGTTATATGGGACTTTTTTGGAATGCCTTTAATGAGTCTTGCTGCTGCATTGAACGCAGATTGAAGTTTGTTTATTTGTTGTTTTGGAATGTTTGCATAAATTCCATTACAATAATCAAGTCGACAATGTTTTTAGTCATGAGAGCTGCATGTGACACCAGCAATCAGATAACCGTTGCTTACATTTTATGGGATATTTTGAAAAGGTGGGTTTTTAGCTGAGATTTAAAGTCTGTCAGATTGTTAATGCATCTGAGGCGTGCAGGAAGCATATTCCAGGCGGACGGACCTGCCACTGCGAAAGCTCGATCTCCGAAATTTGTCCGGGGGTTGCGCTTTGGCTCAACTAATCTGCCTTTTGCCGAGGAGTTTGCTGATCGAAGTGTAGATTGCCGCAAGTTAGGACTATCAGGAACACAAAGTTCAAATATATAGGCTGGTGCCATACCGTGAAGCGCTTTAAAAACCGTCCAGCATAGTTTATTCTGGATTCTTTCAGGACACTTGAGCCAGTGTAGATAGATGTTGTGAAATATGCGATACTGTGTAATATGCGATATGCGATACTGTGTAGTCATACGATACTGTGTAGTCATACGATCTGACGATGAATTAAGTCTAAAAAAAAATTTAAATAAAGGAGAAAGCGTTATTGCGTAAATAGAGTAAAATTTGTGGAAAATATTATCTAAAAACACAAAACTAATCATGGGAGTGGTACAGATGTCGTCGAGAAATAGTACGAGAATACAATTTTTGTATGAAGCATTCACTTTGTGGTAAGACATTTGAATTTATTATTATTATTTGTATTTAAAATAAAATAAAAATAAAAACACAGCACTTTGTTTTTCACCACAATGCGGTTATTTTAATTGCCGACTAGTTTCGCTTGTACCCAAGCTTTCTCAGGGCTTCGTAATAACGTTATTACGAAACCCTGAGGAAGCTTGGGTACAAGCGAGACTAGTCGGCAATTAAAATAACCGCATGCATAGTGGTGAAAAACAAAGTGCAGTGTTTTAATTTTATTTTATTTTGAATATAAATAATACTAAAAAATAGTACGAGAATATTTTGAATACAAGAGAGCGCGACAGGAATACTTATATTCTCTCCAAAAGTAATTCAAAATGCACATGATGCGCATGCACGAGAACGTTTCTGTATTATTTTGAAATTTGTTCTGATTATTGTTGTACGACAGTAGCGTAAAAATCAAAAGGAGAATAATTTGGTGTTGGTTATAGTGAATTTTGAACGTGCGTGAAAAAAATTTTTACATTAAAAGTATTTTTTTTTACTGATTACGATTGTAAAATGAAGTAAGTTTTTAAATAGTAGACAATATTTACTTCCGTGAATATTTCACGAGTTGCAACTAGCAAAATATAAATTTACAATAAAAGTCGCTAAACACGGAAAGAACTGCAAGTGTCAGAGTATATGCGGATCTTACAGCCTGGTTTGATATCAATTAAGGTGTCAAACAGGGTTGCGTAATGTCCCCGTGGTTATTTAATCTATTTATGGACAAGTGTATGAATGAGCTAAAAGGGTTGGATTTAGGTCTCAATCAGCGATCAATAAGCTGTCTATTGTATGCCGCTGTAGTATTTACAGATAACTAGAATGAACTACAGGTCCTGGTGTCTAGTATGCTTGAGGTTTGCACGTGAAATGATCTGATGATGAATGTGAATAAGTCTAATATAATGTTTTTCGAAAAAGAATATAACATTGTCTGTCAAAAAAGAAAGAAAGTAGAACAAATGCAGTAGAAATAAGATCTCTTAGACAAATGTGTTGTAAATCTGTATACGATAAGATGTCAAATGCAAATATAAGAATTGAATGCCGTGCGAATGAAAATGTTATGAACAATATAATGAAAGGAATGATAATTTAAACTATTTATTCAGTTTAAAGACTGGTATTTTCATAATGTTTTGAACTGAGATATATGCTTTATGCCAACTTCACGACGTCTCGTGATTTTATTACAGTACGCTCCCGATTTTCCAGGATCGGGTTAATCGGGTAGCGGATTATCCGGGACACTTTAAAATATTTCATAAAAATAAAAACATTTCACAATAGTACCTACGAGTACATATAATGCAAACAACTCAAATCTATCACAATGAAATTTGGCGTTTAGTTAACATTTGCGCCACCACCAACATATGTTTCTGGCTCTATAGTCGTATCAGTTTCGTATAAGTTTTGAGTTTGCAATAAAGCACACGCAGCGTAGTTCATACTCACAAAACATTGTCGTTAATTTTATTTTACTGTGAAAAAGTGTCCATGATAATGGATAAACGCAAACGAGTCGTACTTTCAATTTAACAAAAAATCGAAATAATTCAAAAGTTTAAAAACGGTGCAACCGTTGAATATTTATTGAATCAATATAACTATACGGGACATCATTAATAAAAAGAGAAAATTGATGGATTTTGCTGGATGTTTCGGATTAACTGGGAAATCGATTATAAAGGATTTTTTTATCCATCCCGGAAATTGAAGTGTACTGTATATTAAAATTCTGATTCTTCTTCATTTTTCTCTCCTACCGGAGGTTGGACTACTTCATGACTATTTTTTACTTTGGATGCAGTAGCTACAACAACAATAACACAACAAATTATCACGCCGTTTCCCCGCAGGGGTAGGCAGAGAGAATGGACCGCCACACTACTCTATCCTGACATACCTCTCTAGCTTCCTCCACATTCATACAGCGAGTCATACACGCACGTCGATTCATCCGGCTTCTGACATGACCAACCTTTAAAATTTGATTAATATGGTCATGCTACGTTTTCCTCGGTCTACCTCGACTCCGAACTCCATTTACATCGTTAACGTATATTTTCTTAACCATTCTTTTTTCACCCATGCGCTCCATATGTCCGAACCAACGCAGCGATCCTTTCATAATTTTGTTCATAATACCTTCTTTCGCTCTACATTCCTTTCTAATAGGAACAATATTACAAACAATAAACAAGGAAATAAAGATTTACTGCAACTGAACTATTTTTGAAGATTTCATTAGGTAGGGTTTTCTTGTTCTCTCGACACTTCGTTTTCTTTTAATTTTGTGGATAAACAATTGTAGCACTTTATTTTTCTCGTTTCTCATAACGGTCAAAGTATTCCTTAGCTTCCCGTATTTTATGGTCAAAATAACTAATTATTCTAAACTAATATTTTACAACATTTTGAATGTATACAAATACTTGTAGACGAATACTGGATTTTACCCATTGCGGGTTATCAATTCAAGGATTAATTATATCTCAATACAGACGAAGAGGATAATTGGAAACAGAATAATATTTTACGTTCTTTGTGATTGAATTAAATATTACTTAAACCAGCTGTGTCTACCCCTGGAAAACGTTTTCCAAATTAAGATATTTTTTGTTCTTGTTATTTTGGTAACCTTGGTAGAGCTAGACAATAAGGGTGGCCTTGTTCATACACTTTTTAGGGTTGATAACCAAAGGGAAATGTCAAATACATAAAAAAAATACACTCACGCATATTATATTAAATTGGTTCTTTGAAAGGTTTTAAATGGCTTCATACGAGTATATATGTAACAAGAATATAAAAATATCCGAAATGAGAAAACAAAACTTGGGATATAAGGAACACAATATTTAAGGTACTAAAAATGAATTAAAAATCATAATAAATCGTGATTTTTTTGATCGAAAATATGAGAACCGTATGAGATGAAAAGATCACGTCATGCGTTGCCCAGCCGATCATGTACCGTCATGCACGGAAGGTGATGGAAAGGCATCAGTGACCAAGAGGACATGGTAGGCCCTAGTTAAGATGGATGGGACAAATCAAATCAAATCAAATCAAATCAAATCAAATCAAATCAAATCAAATCAAATCAAATCAAATCAAATCAAATCAAATCAAATCAAATCAAATCAAATCAAATCAAATCAAATCAAATCAAATCAAATCAAATCAAATCAAATCAACAACTAAATATAAACAGTTTATTTTAAAAGATATTATAAACAACCAATTATAGTTAAGACATCTATTGAGTAAACAGGTAAAATATAATAAATATTTGTCAATTGCGAATCCAGCTTATATATCATTATTATTATTATGTTTAATCGTCTCACATCATGACAGCATGAGCCAAAATCGATGTTAAACGGTAATATAGCTATCATAGTGATTCTCGTGACATGATAGGTAGCTAATCTATCGCCATTTTAATTGTCACGTGAATTGTACAGACCAAAGACAGTGTGACAATCACACTGCTGGAATCGAACCTGAACCTGGGTGGCAGTCAATGCACTACCACTGGCCAGATGGTTAACCACTTATATGAAAGTCGACTTCGAAGCGACCAGCAGTTTGATTGCCTCCCAAACTATTATCTTAACAACCTTTCAATATTTTGTTCATAACACCACGTGTTCATCTGCACGGCATTCACTTCTTATATTTTCATTTGACACTATATAATACACAGATTTTCTACACATTCGCCTAAGAGATCTCATTTCTACTGCATTTATTCTACTTTCATCCTTCTTCTGCCAGTTCCATGCTTCTTTTCCATACACAAGGGTCGGTACAAGGACACCATTGTGTACTGCGAATTAATCTTTTTGGATAAGATTTTGTTTGCGGTGACAACCTTAAGTGCACCATTCACTTTGTTGCCTCGGTCTTCCTCTATTTCTAGTTCCATTTACATCTTTAACTTATACTTTTTTACCTTTCATTCTTCATTCATTCTTTCCATGTGTCCAAACTATCTTAATGATCCTTTCATTATTTTGTTCATAACACCATCATTCGCACCGCATTCACTTCTTATATTTTCAATCGACACTCTATCATACACAGAGTATCGCACATTCGTCTAAGAGATATAATTTCTAATGCATTTATTCTACTTTCATCCTACTTCTGCCAGTTCCATGCTTCTCTTCCATACACAAGGGTCGGTACAAGAACACCATTGTGCACTGCCATTATTATTAAGTGAAATAATATAAGCATTCACAATTTTGATAGATTTTGTAAAAAGAATTTTGCAAATCACATTAATTTTGTATAAAATCAACCGAATTCTCAATCTGAAATAATAAAACGATCATGAGGCTTTTTTGCTTGAAATTTTTCCACATTCGAAATCAAATAATGTAATAACACTTAAGTAACGCAAAATAAAACAAACATTTTTCTCAAAGGCAACATAGAATTAGTTTTTTTGAAATACCTAAAACTTTGCTCGTATAAACGGAAATGCCAATAAAGGACAAAAGTAATGTAGACTCTATTAAATAAAAAAAATGAAACGATCATGAATAACAGTGGATGTAATGAATCAAACATATATATTAATGATATCATTTATTTTTTCTTGAAAGATGATGAATAACTCCATCTTAAATAATGAATATGACTGAAAACATCTGTTTTATAGAAGTTTTATTGTTGATAATGAATATTTGATAACGATAACATACGTTTTTATTCGTATTAACGATATTGTTGTTTTCGTTTTTGAGTTGTTTTAGAAACTTTAATGAAATAATTTCATAATTAATATTGTTCATCTGTGAAACGGTTTTTCACAATCACAAAACATTAGCAATTTGAATAAATTTTCACAGCACAGAAATTAGTAACGATTTTGCTATTTATATACTGTATATCTATGTAAAAATCTGTGAAATCAGTTTTGTAAACAATGTCTAAGTCAGTTAAACTATAACTAAAATCTTTGCTGTTTTACTAGTTTTTAAAAACTATTCATTGTTGACTATTCAGTTTTTAAAAACTATTCATTATATCATTGTATTTCAGATAATTTGTTTTAGATTTGTTATGTAGACGTTGAACGATCGAAGTGTGCGCGGGAGATGCCTTTTGGTGGCGATAAGGTTCGCAACCCATCACACCGCGTCTCTCGCGATGGCGAAAAGAGAAGGATGGAGTGCCGCATCGAGTGAAGTGTGGCAGTCCATTCTTTCTGCCTACCCTTTCGGGGAGACGGCGTGATGGTTAGTTAGTTAGTTAGTTTGCATTGTTTTTATCGCCAGAGACGTACTCCGCCAGAGAATGATCAAATGCTATGTGCGGTCTGTTTTATTGTACGGATGTGAAACGTGGACCTTGAAAGTTAACTCAATGAACAGACTGGAAGCATTTGAAATGTGGCTCCATCGCCGAATGCTCAGAGTTCCCTGGACAGACATGGTTACCAATACCGAAGTCCTGAGGCGAGCTAGAGTTGACAGGGAACTGTTATCAAATATCGAGGTCGAAAGATCTCAAATCTTGGTCATATACTGCGTGGGCGAAAATATCACCTTCTCCAACTGATATTGGAGGGGAAAATTGAGGGACGCCGAGGGCCCGGAAGGATTCAAATGTCCTGGCTGCAAAACGTGAGGGAGTGGACCGGCATCCGAAGTGTGGAGGAGCTGATCCGAGCGGCGCAGGACAGGGACAGGTTCGCTGGTTACTAGTTGCGAACAATGATCAAAATCGGTGAACTACTGTTGTTATTGGAACTACTATTTCTGTTGCTGGAAATGTGAATATTTAATTGGCATATTTGGGTCATGTGATAAGGGTAGAAAATTATAAATTGCTGGAGTTATTCATTGATAGAAAAATAGAGTGTTAGCAGGAGGCGAATCTCCTGGCTCCTCAAGGCAAATTTCCTGGTTGAGGAGCTGTTTCGAACTGTCAGGCATAGAGACGCCTACTCTCAAGTGATAATCAAAGTCGGAAAGACCTGATATGATACCAGAGGAAGAAGAAGAAGTTCAATGATGTTTAAAACGAATCTTTGAAATCATGTTTTTAACTAATATTATATTTTTTTTTCACGAATTTGTAATAAATAAAAAGGATTTTTTATATTCACAATTACTTTGTGTTGCTGATTCGTAATTCAATAATATATATTTTTCTTCATATAAAGCACTCACTTTGTGGTTAGACATTTTAAATAATTATATAAATAAAACAACTTTGTATTTAACCACGATAGGGTTATTATATTGATCCCTTTCCTTCTCGCACCCCCTACTCTGATTTCACCCTTTGTTATTTATGTTTGTTTAGTTATTATACTGCCCTGATGAAGCTTGGGTCCAAGAGAAACTAGTTGGCATTAGTATAATAACCCTACCGTGGTTAAATACAATGTTGTTTTATTTATATATAATATAATAATTATATATTTTTTTCTTTCTTTGTAACAGCACTTTATTTTTACATACAAATTAAATAAAAAAATACAAACATGTTTCGGAACACAGAAGTCCTTCATTAGTGTAATTAAATATAATAAATACAAAAAAATATTGGACATCTGTTACAACTGACCATATTCAAGTTAAAATTTGTGTAAATATTTGTTTTGTGTATATTATATTTTTAACTACACTGATGAAAGAGTTCTCTGTCCTGATACATATTTGTTTAAATGTTTTTGTTTTTAATGTACAATTATGAATGATGTGTACAATTATGAGTGATACAATTTTAGGAATTGCAATAACAATAAAAATAATAATAATAATATACTAACTTTTATAGCGCCGTTTTTGTGATGTAATCACCTTAAGGGCGCATTAAGACGTGTTTTAAATCTAAAAATCTAAATGCGAACGCTGCATCTGATTTTCGCGATCGGTTAAAAAGTATAGTAGAACAAAGTAGTTCTTGCTGGTAAAGTGCCTAATTACAGCTAATTTAAAAAACGGTGGTTACCTACGTGTAACATAAATTAAATAAACACAAAAGTCCGGATCGTCCATGTCAACATGTGCAACATCGAAAAAAACATTATGTGTTATCACATTATGTGCTAAATTTAAAAAACGGTGGATTCGTGGAACATAAATTTAATAGACAATACGAGTATGTGCATCATTTAAAAATAACATTTTGTGTTAAATTATTTTTATTTTGTTATTTTATTTTATATCAATGTATTTTATATTATTTGTTTTAGATTTATTTTGTGGGTGTTGGACCCACCCACAAAATAAATTTTGTGGGTGTTTGTGGGTGTTATTTTGTGGGTGTTGTTGGGTGTTGGTTGTTTTGGGGTGTTCTTGTGCCGACCCTTATGTATGGAAGTGAAGCATGGAACTGGCAAAAGAAGGATGAAAGTAGAATAAATGCAGTAGAAATGAGATCTCTCAGACGAATGTGTGGCAAATCTGTATTTGATAGAGTGACAAATGCAAGTATAAGAAGTGAATGTGGTGCGAATGAAAGTGTTATGAACAAAATAAGGAAAGGGTCATTAAGATGGTTTGGACACATGGAAAGAATGAGTGAAGACAGAATGGTAAAGAAGGTATATGTAAACGGCGTGAACGGAGCTAGAAATAGAGGAAGGCCGAGGAAAACGTGGCACGATCAAATCAATCAAATATTGAATGTCGGACACGTGAGGAGTCGGAGAAATCGACGTGCGTGCATGACAAGATGTATGAATGTAGAGGAAGCGAGAGAAGTATGTCAAGACAGAACAGTGTGGCGTTCCATTCTTTCTGCCTACCCCTCCGGGGAGACGGCGTGATGGTTAGTTAGTTAGTTAGTTAGTTGTGGGTGTTGGACGATCGAAGTGTGCGCGGGAGATGCCTATTGGTGGCGATGAGGTTCGCAACCCATCACACCGCGTCTCCCGCGGAGCGAAAAGAGAAGGGTGGAGTGCCGCATCAGTAAAAGTGTGACGGTCCATTCTTTCTGTCTACCCTTTCGGGGAGACGGCGTGATGGTTAGTTAGTTAGTTAGTTAAGTAGAAACGTTTAAATTGGGTACGAAATATGAAAAAGATGGGTTTTCAGTTTAGATCTGAAATCTGTCGGCAATTATCTGTGTTTAACGTTGTTAAATCAGTAAAAATATATTAAACTATTATATTTTTTTTACAGGTACATCCAAGTTGGAATGCGTGTCCCGGGAATGCTGTGCAAAGATACATGTCGGCCACAATAGAATACTTTTAACATAATATATATAAAACATTAAATAATATCAATTGTTGTTTAGTTGTTCGTAAATACTAAATTTAAATAATAATGTAAAAAGTTTTATTTCTAGACTAATTCAGCAGTATATTTTTACACACAGTTTTAATTTATGAGTTTTTTTTTAACAGTACACATTTAACAACAAACAAAAAACCATCACGCCATTTCCCGAAAGGGTAGGCAGAAATAATGGACTGCCACACTATTCGATCCTGACACACGATTCTAGCTTTGCCCACATTCATATGAAACAAGAAAGAAAAATAAACTAAGCCTCCCATTCAGAAAAAAAACGAATCTCAGAATTCTCTTATGTATAAAGCATTTAAAATTTATGAAAATATACCGGAGGATGTCAAAAGTGTGCAGAGCATAAAAAAATTTAAAATAGAATTGAATAAATATGTAAACAAAATGTAACCTTAATAATTGAATGTTTAATTGTTTTTATTAGAACATGTGTTGTGTACATATGTACTATTTCAAGTAAATAAATAAATAAATAGAGCTTGTCATACACGCACTTCGATTCTCCCAACTTCTAACATGACCAACCTTCAAATTTTGATTTATGAGGTCATGCCCTGTTTTTCTCGGTCTACCTCGACTCTGTGCTCCATTTAAATCTTTAACGTATACATTCTTAATAATTATTTCTCATTATTACGTCATAATTAAAAAAAAATTGTTAAAACTGTATTTTTATGCTACATAGTAAAGAAAAAATTATAAACAATTGCATTAACGCATGTGTTGGTTGATTTAAAATTTAACAATAAAAAAAAAGTTGGTAATAAAAATTTTTAAATTAAAAATCACGTTGATGTAAATGTGAACTCATTTTATGCACATTAAATACACACCAAAATCTCATCTACTATAACTTCGCTCATTGTATAGAAGAATGTATGAAATTTTAATGTAGAAAAGAAAAATTGAACGCATATCTGAACTTTAAAATAAATGTGAAAAAAAATATTGATTATTTTATTTATAACTTACTAACTTACCATCACGCCGTCTCTCCGAAGGGGTAGGCAGAAAGAATGGACTGCCACACTTTTCTTTCCTGACATATTTCCTTCGCTTCCTCAACATTCATACATCGTGTCATGCACGCGCGTCGATTTCTCTGACTCCTCACATGGTCGACATTCACTATTTGATTTATTCGATCGTGCCACGTTTTCCTCGGTCTTCCTCTATTTCTGGTTCCATTAACATCGTTAACATATACTATTTTTTACCATTCTTTCTTCATTCATTCTTTCCATGTGTCCAAACCATCTTAATAATCTTTTCATTATTTTGTTCATAACACCATCATTCGCACCGCATTCACTTATTATATTTTCATTCGACACTCAATCATACAAAGAGTATCCACACATTCGTCTAAGAGATCTCATTTCTACTGCATTAATTCTACTTGTATCCTTCTTTTGCCAGTTCCATGCTTCGCTTCCATACATAAGCGTCGGTAGAAGAACACCATTGTGCACTGCCATTCTAGATTTTTTGGAAAGGTTATTTTATTTTTATTTATAAGATCCTTGAAACTAACTTATTATTATACGAGTAATAAACCATCACACAACCAAGGGTTATATAGAAATAATTGACTGTCACACTTTCTTTCCTGACATGATTTTCTTGCTTCCTCAACATTCATTCTTCCGACTTCTAACACGGCCGACTTTTAAAACGTGATTAATTTGGTTATACCAAGTTTTCCTCGGTCACCCACGACTCTGTACTCCATTCACAACGTTAACGTATACATTATTAACCATTCTTCTTTCATCCTAGCGTTCTATATGTCCAAACCAACGCAGTGATTCTTTCAAAAATTTGTTCAGAATTCTTTCATCCGTTTTACATCACTTTAATATATCAGCATTTAAAATTCTGTCGTAAATCGTTAACACACAGACGTCTTAGAGATCTCGTCTCTAACGCATTTATTCTGTTCTCATCCTTCTTCTTAAAATTCCATGTTTCGCTTCCATATATTAGGGTTGGTACTAAAACTCCACTGTGAGTGGCCAGTTAACTTTCATTGATACATTTTTGTAAAATAATAAAACTAAATATATTTAAAATAATAATTAAATAAAACGATGTTTTTTTAAAATACTGTCACTTTTGTCTTTATTTCGACAGCGACCGGTTTTGCCAGGATCGCTGGCATCGACAGACTGGTGTACTGGACCAGTCTGTCGATACCAGCGAGCCTGGCGAAACCGGTCGTTGTCGAAATAAAGACAAAAGTGGACGTAGTTAAAAAAACATCGTTTTATTTAATTATCATTTGAAAAGGACTTCCATCAAGAGATTTCAGTAAAATATTTGATTATTTAATAATTTTTTTTATATATTTGAAATGCACACCATAACAGGTTTTCAAATTTGTTGTTAATTAAGTATTGTTCAAAGAGACAAATACATTTGATAGAGCGTACTGTAGTCAACAGTAAGAGCTATACATTATAAACAAAAAAATAATAATTCAAATTAAGTAGAAACACAAGTTGTTTAAGTCAAGCTCACTCTAACAACGCGTTGTAAACGTAAAGCAAAACGAAAGTTCTTTCAGTTCATTTTATTTCAGAAAATTGTATGCGTCGCGGCATTGCTTTCTTTATAAAAACTCTTTAGACGCGTTAATTATATTAAAACATTTATATTTTTGTGTAGTTTGACTTATGAGTTTTGTGCAAGTATGCTATACCGCTACGTTTTAACGCTGCCGGTAAAAGAATTTCCTTTTAGAGACACTGCACGGCGCAACGCTCCACAAAGGTAGTAAATTTGAGTCTGAAACGTTACAACGCGCGTGCGCAGATCCAGGATTTCAAAATGGCGTCTGACAGCGAGGACTGGGTCGTCCCTCCTGTCTTGTCGTGGAAATTTAACCTTTAAAACTATCGATTGTGCAATTAAAAAGCATATTGACTCATAAAATAAACTCTATATTAAATTATTATCCCTTTATCAGATATATCGGTTGATAATTACGAGTGGTTCGTGCGTTTTTTTGTGATACTTGGGTGTGTTAGAATTCCGGTACGATTGTTTACGATAGTCTGATATATTTTTCTTACCAATAAGATTAAAATGACTTTCACGAAATGACGTTAAAACAAATGACAATCTAGAATTGTGTTCTTTTATTTAAAAAAACAGAAAAAAACTAAGAATAATTCTAAAATGAAATTAGAATTTAAAAGTAAAGAATGTTTTTTGTTTTAAAAGTAACAATAATAATTTGTAACTAATTAAACATGTATACCTACTAATACACTTTTTAAATATGTATAAAAATATTTATAATATTTGTATTTGTTAATATATAAATTGTAAAAAGTAATAAAATAAATAATAAAAAAAATTAAACAATTTAAATATCGTGAAAAGACTTTGAACGTGGAAAAATTTGTAGAAATATTGTGGTAAGTAACATTTGATTTATTTTATGTTCGTTTAATAAATAACAGTGAAAATTTTAAATAAAGTATTTAAAAAAAACATATGCTCATGGTTTGAGTCATGATTTACATTTTGAATATGCAATTGGTGAAATCGTAAAAAAAGCGAAAACAACTGAGCTCAAATAGTAATGAGAACGAAACCAAAATAAAATTTTATATTTCATGTTCTATTTATCTATTATCAAATATTTATAAATATGTATACTACTTGGTACATTAAAAATTCGAAATGGTTATTAAGTCATCAAAAGAGAAAGTACTCGTAATATAATATTTGATCTCTGAACGCATTCAACTATAAAAAACACATAAACCAAAATTTTGTACTATAAAAAGTTAAAAATACCCTATTTCAGTTATAAAATAATTTAATGAAATATTATACTTTGGCAGGTTATACGATTTGGCAGGTTATGTTGGTATGATATCATTGATATAAATTGTAGATATATCTTATATTGTAATCTTCTGTTAAATTCCATTTAAATCTTAAATAAATAATTCGTTTTTTCGAACCTTTATGCGCATTTGTTCCATTGTCAATTTAAATAATTAATTTGATAATATTTTCAAGTCCTTTCTGGACTTGAATTTTTTTAAGAGCCTAATTATAGTTAATTTAAAAAAATGGTGGATGCGTGGAATATAAATTCAATGAAGTCCGGATCGTCCAGCTGACATGTGCATCTGTCAGGTCTCCCCAACGTTGACTATCACCCTTGAGTAGGTCTCCCCGTCCTGGGCAGCTCGGAACAGCTCCCCCACGGTCCTCAGCCCCGTCCACTCTCGGATGTTCCTCAGCCAGGAAACCCGCCTTCTCCCAACACCTCGTCAACCCTCAATCTTACCCTCCAAGATCAGATGTAGTAGTGCGTACTTTTCGCCTCTTAGAACATGGCCCAAGTAGTACACCTTACGGACTTTGATGTGGCTCAGTGAGATTTTATTCCGTTGTTTTATTTTATATCATTGTATTTTATATTATCTGTATTAGATTTATTCTGTGGACGTTAGACGATCGAAATGTGTGCGGGAGATGGCTATTGGTGGCGATGAGTTTCGCAACCCATCACACCGCGTCTCCCGCGGGGGAAAAGAGAAGGATAGAGTGCCGCATCGGTTAAAATGTGTCAGTCCATTATTTTCTGCCTACCCATTCGGAGAGACGACGTGATGGTTAGTTAATTAGTAAGTTATCTGAAATTAGGTTTTAAATTTTTTTGAAGCATGGTAATGCCAAAAGAAGGATGAAAGTATAATAAATGCACTAGAAATGAGATCCCTTAGACGAATGTGTAGATACTCTGTGTATGATAGAGTGTCGAATGAAAATATAAGAAGTGAATGCGGTGCGAATGATGGTGTTATGAACAAAATAATGAAAGGATCATTAAGATGGTTTGGACATATAGAAATAATGAATGAAGAAAGAATGACAAAACAAATATGTTAAGGGTGTAAATGGAACTTCAAATAGAGGAAGACCGAGGAAAACGTGGCACGATCAAATATATCAAATATTGAATGTCGGCCATCTGAGGAGTCAGAGAAATCGACGCGCGTGCATGACACGATGAATGAATATTGAGGAAGCGAGAGAAATATGTCAGGAAAGAAAAGTGTGGCAGTCGATTCTTTCTGCCTATCCCTTTGGGGAGACGGCGTGATGGCTAGTTAGTTAGTTAGTTAGTAATATTTGTTATAACAAAAGCATAAACGTTCCAATATAAATCTTTATGACATCTGCCAGATCATGTTTATAATATTTTTATAAATATGTATTCGTATCTTTACTGATGAAGGACTGTTTGTCCGAAACATGTCTATATAATTTTATTTTTTTAATATCAGTGTTGTATATACAAAGTGCATAAAAAAGAAAAGTAGAAATAAAAAAGATTTACTTTAAAAATTACAACTTATTACTCATTACGATTGTACAGGCACTTAAGTTTTTAAGGGTAGAAAATCTTTTCACTTCCGTGAATATTTCACGGGTTTCCACTAGTTATATATTAATTGTAACAGTTTACGTGCAAAGAGAATCCACGGAACTTAAAGGATGTCTTGTTTTACAGCTGTTTTCCGAAATCCTATTACATTTCCACTGACGCGTGCAGAACGCCCCGTGACACGTGTGGTCTCCGCGGACGGCGCGGGCGGAGGGGAGACGGATAGGTCTAATCTGCTAACAAAGAAGGGCCCGGGATCCTTGTGTGTGGAGGGTAATGACGCCCCTTTATTATGCGGCGAGCCCTAAGACCTGAAGTATTTTTGTACCAAGAGAAACACCACTTTTCTATATTACCAGCGTTCACTTTGAGATCACATATAATCGTTTAACTCAAATAAATAAACATTCAATGTATAAGATGTTTCGGAATGTTTGGTCCGTTTTATAACAGAGGATTCTGGCTAGTTCAAGCCTTCAAATCTGGCGGCCATATTTTTAGTAATTAATTTCAGCTTGCACATGTTTGTCTCAGTTGTTTCAAAATGGCGCCCATGGACGGCTGTTACTCACTCTGTCTCACAAAAAAAAAAAATTCTGCATTTTGGCAATCCTTTAAGATTAAAAACAGCTCCATAAAGTATAGGCATTTGACTTTTGGCGTGGCAAATGTGGCTTCACCGAAGAATGTTCACCGAAGAATGCTCCATATACAAGTGTAGGCATTTGAAAAGTGGCTTCACCGAAGAATGTTCAGGATCCCATGGACAGACAGAGTGACGAACACAGAAGTCCTGAATCGTGCAGGAGTAAATAGAGAGCTGCTGACATTGATCAAAGTCCGCAAGATTTCATATCTGGGTCACGTTCTACAAGGAGAAAAATATCGCCTGCTGGATCTAATTTTGAAGGGAAAAATAGAGGACCGCAGGGGGGCAGGGAGAAGGCAGATCTCTTGGCTGCGCAATGTGAGGGAATGGACGGGAATCGGAACTGTGGAGGAGCTATTCCGGACAGCGCAAGATAGGGAAGAGTTTACCAGAGTGATCGCCAACGTCGGGGGGACCTGACAGGGCACTTTAAGAAGTAGAAGATACAAGTATATACATCATCATGAGTGGTTTATTGTTTTTTATTGGTGCACACTCTCATACTTAAATAGTACATCGCTCTGCACGCCTTCCCATCAGCCAGCCAATTAAAATGACAACCTCTGCTTGAATACCACTTTTACCTCCTACCCGCTGCCACAGTTTCTGACCATCGTATTTGCTCACTCTCAATTTTTCCGTTGCTACCATCTTCCTGATCCGCTGCCATCTCCAAGTCTGCTGGCGTTCCTCGAACGCTTCCATCCCTTGCTTCTCCTGCCGCCGTCGACGCCGCCTCCTCCTGCCCGCCGTCGCTATCGCTGCCGACCTGCTGTTTACTCCAACGCTTCATGCCTAAACCTTTCCTTTCCACCATCCTTATCCCAACCTGTATCTCAACCCCATTGCCATATCGGTTTCCACCCAAGGCCACCGGTCCACGCCAAAGGCCACTCTTGTCCCACTTGGTTCCATATCCAGGACCAACCGGCCCCCACCCATGACCACTCCCTGTCACCGTCTCTCGGTCTCCACCCAAGACCTCGGCCCCTTTCCAAGGTCATCCCCAACCCCTCCACACTTCTTATACCCGAGAAGTCAGGTCCAAATGTCGGACACAACCCACTACATCCTCCAAGTAGCCCTCCCTTCACCACCCAACAATATCCAACTTCATCTCCATGAAAGAAATTTCCAAGAGACAAATTTACAAGGACAGTTGTACAAATTTAGCAATTAATTTTTTTTTATTCGCGGGCAATTTTTAAAATCACAATTTCCCGATACTTACTTGTCATGAGGTATATTACATAACTATGAAACCACACAAAAATACGCTGGGATAGAGGTTTTAAATATAATATATTATATTTATTGTAATGTCAGAATGATGAATGGTTGGATTTATAAAATACATGAATTTTCTAGCTGCATGAACCAAATATCCCTTTGAATAAATCAAATGTAAATTGACCTGTATGTGTGTGGTATCAATGCATTCTGGCACAGAAATGTACTGTTTTGTTGAAAATGGGGTATCGGCGACAAAATTTGTTTATATCTCTATTATTTCTTGAACAATGATGTAAAACTCCATATTAAATAATTAATACGAATGAAAACTTCCATTTAAAACAAATTTTATTATAATTTATGGCTTTCACATGTTTCGCTTGTCTAATTTGCCATTTGATAATGCCTTAGACAGGCATAACATGTCATTTCCATAAATTTAATAACATTTCTAGAAAACAGACGTTTTAAGCACAATATTGAATCGCAACATTGTTCTGTACTAACATAGCTCTCTTTCTCATTCCACATTTACATAATTAATATTTTAAATTGGTAAATACCATAGAAAGGCGAAACGTGGCATTCCCATAAATTATGATAAAAATAAATGTCTAAAAAACAGTTTTTCATTCGTATTAATTATAACCATCTTTATTTATATGTCATATTTAGGCAGATGCCTATTACTAAAAGGCGGCCACATTCGAAGTCGGAATAATCGACGTGCGTGCATGGTGCGATGTATGAATGTGGAGGAAGCCCGAGAGGTGTGCCAGGACAGGCCAGTGTGGCGATCCATCCTCTCTGCCTACCCCTCCGGGGAAATGGCGTGATGGTTAGTTAGTTAGTTAGTTAGCTTATGACGCCGGCTCCCCCGAGGGATAGACAGGAATAATGGACCGCCACGTATCGTAAAAAATGCATGCATCGTAAAAGTAATGTTTTTTTTAAATTTTATGCTAGAAGTTCATTGTAAATAAAGAAAAAACATATTTTTAAATAAAAAAAATGTGTCGTTATGTAATTCCAATTATGTTTATGGCTTCGATCGGTTCTTGAGCAGAAGATAGCAGCGAGCTGGCGAAACCGGTCAAGCCATAAATACGAGTGTAATTAACAAGAAATAAATAATAAAATACCGAAGGAAACGTGGCACGATCAAACAAATCAAATATGGAATGTTGGCCACGTGAGGAGTCAGAGAAACCGACGCGCGTGCATGACACGATGTATGAATTTTGAGGAAGCAGGAGAAATATGTCAGGAAAGAAAAGTGTGGCAGTCCATTCTTTCTGCCTATCCTTTAAGGGAGATTGGCAGGCTTGATGGTTATTTAGTTAGTTATAATTAGTTAATACGAATGAAAACGTCAGTTTTCTAGAAGTTTTATTGTATTTTATGGGAATGACGTGTTTCGCCCTTCTAAAGCATAAACAAACTTAATATGGACTGTTACATCATTGTTCAAGAAACAATTAATATAATTAGTGTTTTTTATTATATTTTATAAACGATACAATAAAATTTATCAGGAAGTCCTTTAGTATTTTTGTATTATTATTATTTTGTTGAAACGCTCTTTACATCACATCATCTTTACAGCGCGAGCCAAATCGATGTAGAGGGTATAGCTATCATATTGAAATATTTTCTTAAATAAGATATTTCGATTGAGTACCCTATTTTTATTTTCTACGTCATTCGATGGGACATAACGAGTGGGGTAATTTGTAACATATGTTTCATGTAATTACAATCGCCACCATTCTCACCCCAGCACTGCTAGGGGCGGAGAGTTGGAATGTCCTGCGGGCAGGTCTGATTTTGTTTGGAATGACTATCCATACTGACAAATTAATGTCGCAGTAATACTCGTATGTTGTCAACCGAATCGGGAGTATAATGAATTATCATCGAAAAAGTGTTGGTAAAATATACATCATAATCAGCTTTTAGTCGTCCCGCTCTCCACAACTCTCTATCTCTCGCCGCTCTGAAGAGATCATTCGCAAATTAAAGATCTCGTATCGATGTATGAGTGCGGTGATAGTTTTTGCAATTTGATTGGTTGCCGAGTCAAATGAGTCGCGCGGCGTCAGTACGTTCCGAGACATGGAGGGAACCTCACGTATTTGACATTCTTTGGCATCTCGTATACTCGGTAATTCGAAAAATACTCGTTTTGCATCAGTATTTATGAAATATAATTTTTATTATTGAATAATCCCATATTGACTGAGTCAGCTCTGTACAGTTTAAATACATAATCCAAAAAGAAATTTTATAATATACTAGAGATAAACGCCATCAAGGATCAAATATTGTAATAATAAAAACCAGTAAAGGAAAAAAAGTATCATTATTATTATTAGTCTCACCCTTAGTCGCTTTTCCAAGAAAAATATAATAAGCAAATTATAATTTTAATGAAATTAATTTTGATTATTATTACAATTAAGACGATAGCATTTTTGTTAATAAAAAAGTAATAAAAATAACATTTTTATTTATTTCAATGTTTGAATATATGATTAAATTTTTTTTTTGGTTTTCCAATCATAAAAAAATAAAATTAAAATAGGGTCTAGATTTTTTGTAAACGCACTGTCATTCATACTATTGCAAACGATCTCCCTGTCGTGAACGGACTCTACCATTGACCTCCTGCCACTCTCTTGATGTCATCAGACCATCTGGCATGTGGTCTGCCAGGATTTCTATAGCCGGATCTCAGTCGCCACTCCAGGGTGCGTCTTGTCCACCGATCATCCGTTGTCCTCGCTATATGGCCAACCCAATTCCACTTCAACGAGGCTATTTTGCACACTACGCCCGCAACTTTGGTCAGAAATACTAATATATAATATAAAAAATATACATACTATCATAATATAACTAAAATTTACTATCCATCACGCCGTCTCTCCGTAGGGGTAGGCAGAAATAATGGAGTACCACACTTTTATTTCCTGACATATTTCTTTCGCTTCCTCAACGTTCATAGATCGTGTCATGCACGCGCGTCGATATCTCTGACTCCTCACGTGTCCGTCATTCAATATTTGATTTATTTGATCGTACCACGTTTTCCTCGGTCTTCCTCTATTTTTAGTTCCAAAATAATAGATTAACATCATTAACATATACTATTTTACCATTCTTTCCATGTATCCAAACCATCTTAAAGACTCTTTTATTATTTTGTTCATAACACCATCATTCGCACCGCATTCACTTCTTGTATTTTCATTCGACATTCTATCATACACAGATTTTCCATATATTTGTCTAAGAAATCTCATTTATACTGCATTTATTCTGCTTTCATCCTTATTTTGCCAGTTCCATGCTTCACTTCCATATCATAATCATAATCACTATCATAATATAAATAAAAAAATCCGAATGTCGTCAAGAAAGAGCACGAAAATACAAGAAAGGAAAACTTCGATTCTCTCCAAAAGTAATTCGAAATGCACACGATGCGCATGTCCGAGAACGTTTCTGGATTATTTTGAATTTTGTTCTGATAATTGTTGTATGACAGTAGTGTAGAGAACAAAAGGAGAACAATTTGGTGTTGTTAATTGTGAAATTTTTAACGTGTATGATAAAAAAGATTGACATTAAAAGTTAAAACTTATTATTGATTACGATTGTACAGTGAAGCAAGTTTATAAAGGATAGAAAATCTTTACTTCTGTGAATATTTCACGGGTTGCAACTAGTTTTATTATATAAAATATTGTGTATCTTTATGCATTTTTTATTATTATAAAATTTTCAAAGAAGATCTAAGGGCAAATATGGAAGTGAACAATGGGGTTCTAGTGCCGACTCTCTTGTTTGGAAACCCTATAAAAGTGAAGATTATATTTGGCAGAATAAGGACAATAGTCGCATAAATGCTGAATAAATGTGACCACTTGAATGTGCGAAAAAACAATGAATGGGAAAAGAATGGTTAAAAATATGTACACAAGTAGTGTGAATGGAAACAGAAGTCGATGAAGGCTAAGGAAGACATGGCATGACCAAATTAATTAATTACTTAAAGGGGGCCATGTTCGAAGTAGGAACAATCGTCGCGCGTGCGTGTCACGATGAATTTAGAAGACGCGCGATAGTTATGTAAGGATAGAACAGTGTGGCGATCCATCCTCTCTGCCTGTTCCTTCGGGGAAACGGTGTGATGGTTAGTTAGTTAATAATCATTTTCAAAAACTAAATATATTATTTAATTGAATACTGGGCAATCAAAAAGCCGATAGAACTGGGCATCACGTGATTCACTTTTCCGCCTATCACGAGGGACCGGCGAGGAGTTGGGCCTAATGATTGGCGACCGATCAAAACTCCAGGCCAATCACAGTCCCACGGGACGCGACGGAACCAATAAGGTCACGATAAATTGGGCGAGATGTATCTAATCGGAAGTTCTCGTAGTGTTTTAGAATATTCAAAAAAATTCTAGAAATCGAATCCTTATAACTCGCATATTTTATATAAATTTATATAAGTTATGTAAGTGAATGGTTTTCAGATCTCTTTAAAATATAATAAATATAAAGTAAATAAACTTTTTACTTGCATTTAAGTAGATGAGTTTGTATATTTTGGTAGTATGTTTACAAAGGATGGACTAGTGGAGAGGGATATTGAAAGAAGGGTTAGGGCAAACAACAAGTGAATGGTGCACTTAAAGTTGTCATCGCAAATAAAGGCCTATCCAAAAATGCTAAAATGACAGTACACAATGATGTTATGTATGGAAGTGAAGCATGGAACTGGCAAAAGAAAGATAAAATTAGAATAAATGAAGTGGAAATGAGATCTTTTAAATGAATGTGTGGATACTCTGTGTATGATAGAGTGTCGAATGAAAATATAAGAAGTGAATGCGGTGCGAATGATGGCGTTATGAACAAAATAATGAAAGGATCATTAATATGGTTTGGACATATGAAAAGAATGAATGAAGACAGAATGGTATTTTTTTATGTTAACGATGTAAATGTAACCAGAAATAGAGGAAGACCGAGGAAAACGTGGCACGATCAAATAGATCAAATCTTGAATGTCGGTCATGTGAGGAGTCAGAGAAATCGAAGCGCGTGTATGGATGTTGAGGAATCGAGTGAAATATGTCAGGAAAGAAAAGTGTGGCAGTCCATTCTTTCTGCCTACCCCTTCGGGTAGACGGCGTGATGGTTAGTTAGTTAGTTAGTTATGTCGGATATGCGAGGAGTCGGATAATCGACGTGTGTTTGTGATACGCTGTGTGATTGTTAAAAAAGTAAAAAAAATATATCAGGGTTGAAAAGTGTAGAGGTCAAACATTTCTGCCTACCCCTTTTAGGCAACGTGTGTTGGTAAGTCAGTTAGTTAGTCCAATTCAGGAAGTGTTTCTGTACACCGTGCACACGGCAGGGAATGCTGATTGTTTCATCAAATTGCAAATTGAATTCAGGGTAATGAACCCTAAAGCCAAAATAATTGTGTGACGTCGCCGGCCGAATAAATTAGCCTAAACAGCCCTCAAGAGGAGGAAATTTACTCCGCTTTGCTACTGCGCTGCACTGTGATACCATCCTCATAAGCTAAACGATAAAAAATGAAAATAATTATACACCAACTTCTAATGATAATGAAAATATTTTTAAAATTAGAATTAAACACTTTTAAAACGTTATATAAAACCACTTTATTTTGAGTCAGGAGTGCCAACCGGTTTCACTCTGTAACGAGCTTCGTCAGGGCTATACACAAACTGTAGTTTATGTATAGCCCTGACGAAGCTCGTTAAAGAGTGAAACCGGGTGGCGCTCCTGACTCCAAATTAAGTGGTTTTATACAACGTTATAAAAGTGTTTAATTCTAATTTTAAATATGTCAAACCACCAAAGCTTTTTTCCAAAGATAATATTTTTTTTGTAAAAAATCTTTTTAAAATGTATATTTAGTTAAATCCTCTAATGTTTGTATCCTAGACCGGTTTCGGCACCTGTATGCTGTCTTCTGACCAGAATGCGTGATAAATAAAATTAAGAAAGGGTCAGTAAGATGGTTTGGACATATGGAATGAATGTATAAGGGAAGAATGATTAAAAAAATATATTTACAAGTAGTGTGAATGAAAAAAGAACTCAAGAAAGGCCAAGGAAGACATGGCATGACGAAATTCATCAATTACTGAAAGGCGGCCATGTTAGAAGTAGGAACAATCGAATAGCGTGCATGTCGCGATGTGTGAATGTAGAAGAGGCGCTAGAGTTATGTCAGGATAGAACAATGTGGCGATCCATCTACTCTGCCTACCCCTCCGGGGAATCGGCGTGATGGTTACTAAGTTAGTTGGTTAGTTATATATACATTTAAAAAAAGTTTTTTATTATCATTATGTACAATGAACTTTTACCATGAAATTTAAAATACCCACATAAACCTCTCACGTATCCGGTGGAGCGGATAGGGGGCCATGGCGTGCTTTGGGCGAGGCCTACATTCAGCAGTGGATGACAGACGACTGATGATGATGATGATGTATCGTGGGGAATTGTACCCAGACCTTTAGTGTGGCAGTCTTAACACTTGCCACTAGGCCACGAAGATCGTCAAGTATTCATTCTCGTATTATATAGATTTTCATGACATGTAATATATAGTTGATATATCGAGAATTCCACCCCAAACCAAAGAGAGTGTGAGAATCACATTGCCATTTTTAGGAATCGAACCCGGACCTTTGGTGTGGCAGTCATAACTCTCGCCACTAGGCCACGAAGGTCGTCAAGCATAGATTCTCCTGACATGTGCTAGCAGTGGTGGAACTCCCATTTAAGCCCAGAAACCTGGCTTGCGTAAGAAATTTTGAGTCAAAACCTCTTCTGGCTTACAGAGGTTCAGTTCTTGCGGTTATTCCTCTTACGTCAGATGGGAACATTGTTGGAAGGTGATTTGGTGGGGTGTTGGTTTATGCGGGGGCATGATGACTTAAATTTGGGGGTTTTGATTCAAATTTTTTTACGCAAGCCGGGCTTCTAGGCTTCTAATACTGCCACTGTGTGCTAGATAGCTTATATATCGCTATTTAATTGTCACGTGAATTCTATACCAGACCAATGACAGTGTGAGAATCATACTGCCATCGCCGGGAATCGAACCCAGTATCTTTGATGTGGCAGTCACTGTTCTCCTTACTCTGCCACAAAGGTCGTTCGTTTGAAGTGTATTTTTGACCACTTTGCTCGTGCAGAAAGATGCACGGTGCGTCTGTGTAGTCTGCATGCGTGACGAGGGCGGAGCGTTACCTTTGTGAGGGCCCACACGTATACTATGTTTAATATAGTTATGCGTTATGAAAAACGTATTATGCTTCACGGGTCCAATTGTTGGGTGTCGCTTTACGTTCTGAATTAAATGCGTAGAAACACGTGGATTAACGTAACATAAAGTCTCTTGATCATAAAGAACATTTTGTGTGAAATTATTTTTATTTAGTTATTTTATTTTATATCCATTGTATTATATATTATTTGTTTTAGATTTATTTTGTGTATGTTGGACGATCGAAGTGTGCGCGGGAGATGCCTATTGGTGGCGATGAGGTTCGCAATCCATCACACCGCGTCTCCCGTGGGGCGAAAAGAGAAGGATGGAGTGCCGTATCGGTTAAAGTGTGACAGTCCATTCTTTCTGCCTACCCTTTCAGGGAGACGGCATGATGGTTAGTTAGTTATTATAGTTAGATAAAGTCTCTTTGACACCCTCGGCATTGAGAGAATATAATAATATAATAATGAAGAAAGAAAGGTAAAAAAAGTATACTCGTATGTTAACGATGTAAAGGGAACTTGAAATAGAGGAAGACCGGGGAAAACGTGGCACGATAAAATAAATCAAATATTGACTGTCGGCCACGTGAGCGCGTGCATGACACGATGTATGAATGTTGAGGAAGCGAGAGAAATATGTCAGGAAAGAAAAGTGTGGCAGTCCATTATTTCTATCTACCCCTATTTCGGGAAGACGGCGTGATGGTTAGTATATTGTTTTCTTATTTGATAAACTTAAGATCAGGCGTTAACACTGTGGATTTCCATAAAGACGAATTTTTAATGAATTTATACACGGTTTTTTACACCTTCATCATAGGGAGAATGATATAAACGATATATATTATATCGTTCTCCCGATGATGAATTTGTAAAGCCTACGAAACATGTCGAGAAAAATAAACTCATAAGTGAAAAATACAGTGTTTTAATTCATAAAAAAAATCCTCATTTAATGTACTGTATTTAATTCAAGTGCCCTGTCGGGTTCCTCCAACGTTGGCGATCACCTCGGCGAACCTGTCTCTATCCTGCGCTCTTCGGAACTGCTCCTCCACACTTCGGATGCCTGTCCACTCCCTCACGTTTTGCAGCCAGGACATCTGTCTCCTACTGGGCCCTCGGCGTCCCTCAATTTTCCCCTCCAATATCTGTTGGAGAAGGTGGTACTTTTCCCCACGCAGTACCTGACTCAGATGTGAAATCAAATGCACCAGATATGGACGTCTGTGATATCAGTAAGAAAGTATTTATACTTTATATGAATGAAAACGTCTGTCTTCTAGGAGTTTTATTATCTTACATATACATTTGATATTGCCTTAGATGGGTGAAAGTTGTCATTTCATCTAAAATATAATAAAATTCCTTGATGAAAGACTTTACATTTATATTAATTATTTAATACGGAGTCTTACATCATTGTTCAAGAAACAATAAATAAGTATATGATTGATACATTATGAGTACATTATACGATTACATTAGAAGACAAATACTCTTGACTTTGGAGAGTATCTTGTATTCCTAATCTCGAACCATCTCTCATGCGTTCCTGGTATTATATTGTATATTTTTTATGTTTAACCTGTTCTCAATATGCCTTAAACTATAATTGTTGTTTGTAATATCTTTTGAGAAAATAAACTGATTTGATTTGATTATTGGATTTCTAGAAAGAATGCCATCTCGTTAGTATCGCTGTTGTAGGGATCATTTTAACAGTGTGTAGGTATACTCGTATGTATGCAATAAATATATTAAGTATATTTTTATTTATCATTTATTTGTTGTTAGTAACATAATTAAAATTAATATGTAGTTTTCATAGTTAAGTAAATCAATCACGGGTTCGAATACTGCTTGCAGTATTGTGACCCATAAAAACGTTCATAAATAAATATCTAAAAAACTCATCAACAAAAAAAATCCAATCAATTTTATTTTTTGACAGTTTATTTTTATTTTCTAAAAAAATAGTGAGTTTATAGTATAGTAGTAGTCCTCATAATTTGAAAGCTTTGAAAAAAAGTCTTTGAAAGCGTCAGCACATACTGTTAAACTCCCAAAATATACAAAATCCACCTGCTCTGGTGAGCGCAATCAAACTGCAGATTGTGTTCGTCATTTTTCATACCGATGATTTTATAATTCGAGAGGAAAATACTCCAAATATTGGAGAGTATTCAGCCTCATGAACGCCATATTTGTGCTTGTGTTCCCAGGTTGATGCATTATTCAAAATTGATGATTTATCAAATCAAATCAGTTTATTAACACAAAAGACATGTTTAAGGAATCTATTGAGTACAGGTCTTCTGCTTCTTCCCCATCTTACTATGTCCTCAACACCACAGACAGACCTATTCGTTTCATTTCTGATCCGATCTCTGAGGGTTTGGCCTGCGATGGAGCGTAGGGTTCGCATTCCTGCTACTCTAAGAAGGTTCTTAGTCCTATTGGTATCGGCTCTGACCTCTATTCAATACGTCATGATGGGGCGAACGCATGATTTTTTCAACTGTTAAAATTCATGATGTCAACATAGGTTGACGAAATAGCTGTCGCGAAAAATAAAGATATAATAATAAAAATAGTGATACCATAAAAAGCGTTTTATAATTTAACAGTGTATATAATTTGTTTTAAGCCATTATATTGATTCTCATAACAATAGCAAATCTATCCATCAATATCTAAAAAAACACTGCCATCGTCGGGAATCGAACCCCAGACCTTTGGTGTGGCAGTCGTAGCTCTTTCTATTCTGCCATGAAGATCATCTTAATATTTATGAATTGTTTATACGTAATGATGATGTAATGAACAAAACAATGAAAGGATCATTAAGATGGTTTGGACATATGGAAAAAATGAATGAAGAAAGAATGGTAAAAAAAATATATGTTAACGATGTGAATGGAACCAGAAATAGAGGAAGACCGAAGAAAACGTGGCACGATCAAATAACATCAAATATTGAATGTCGGCCATGTGAGGAGTCAGAGAAATCGACGCGCGTGCATGACACGATGTATGAATGTTGAGGAATCGAGAGAAATATGCCAGGAAAGAAAAGTGTGGCAGTCCATTCTTTCTGCCTACCCCTTCAGGGAGACGGCGTGTTGGTTAGTTAGTTAGTTAGTTAGTTTACACGCAATATTTTCTTTGGTCGAGATATCCAATCGGATATGTCAAATGCCTAATTGGCAGCCATGTTAAAAGTTATATTGAATTCCAGCCCCCTATCTGTTCGGAAACTTGTGTCATTCTAATGGCAACACTGTGTTGACGGTCTTACTTATCCGTATAATGAACATCTCAGCTGGGCTGTTGGTGTGATGGCGCCCTCCCCTTGCCCGAACTTGGGCCTTAATTGATTAACACATTTAGGGGCTCAACACATTAACGCAGGGGTTGATCAACATTCGTCTGAAATTCTGTTTTTTAATATTCAAAGGTTACGACCAAAAACAAAAGGCTTTTTAAATGTGTGATGCATTTTCAAGGCGAAACTTGTTATTCCCTTAAATTATGATTAAACTTCTGGAAGGGTACATCTTCGTCTCTATTGAGATACAATTCTTCTTCTTCTTCTTCTTCTCCTTATAGACCTTTAGTCTATTCCTGAAATCAGGCTGACCTCTCTTGGGAGGTTGACTCCCAGCTATCTTTCCATCTCTTCGGCGGTATTCTGGGGGGACGGCAGCTGGCAGGAATCTGATGCGCCACAGCGTGTGGGATTCTGGTGGGATCCATCCTCTGCACGTGCGCATTCCAGTATCTTCTGCGAGATACAATTAATCATAATAATTAAATAAAACGATGTTTTTTAACTACTTCCACTTTTGTCTTTATTTAGACAGCGACCGGTTTCGCCAAAATGAACTTCCATCAAGAGATTTCTGTAAAATCATTTGATTACAATTAATCATTTAAAAAAAAGAGATTAACCCGCAATGGGTAAAAATCCAGTCTTCAAGTATTTGTATGCAAAAAAAAAATTCTAAAATTCTTTACTGTTGAATATAGACACATAAATCAAAGTTTATGTGGAGAGTTTTGACAGCTGTTAAAATAAATATTCGTTATATTTTTGAACCTTTATGTGCATTTGTTTCAATGTCAGTGTTATAATTCTATAAAAAATCGTCTTTACGGAATTTCTCAAAGTTAACGCGTAAATGTTTTTTTTAAATACTTTGCATACAAAACTTAAAATAATTATAACATCTGTCAAAACTGACCATATTTGTAAACAATTTTAAAATATTAAAAAAATATACATAATATCACTGGTGAAGGGCTGGTTAGGCCGAAACATGTTTAATATTTAAATATATATATATATATATATATATATATATATATATATATATATATATATATATATATATATATATATATATATATATATATATATATATATATATATATATATATATATATATATATATATATATATATATATATATATAATATATATATATATATATATATATATATATCATGTATATGTAACCTTAATATAATATATATATGTATAATAATAATGCTGCTACATACATAACACATATAACATATATATAATATACGTACATATATATATATATATATATAATATATTTTTAAATAAATGTGAGTGTTGTATACAAAGTATATTAAAAAAGTAACATTAACACAAAATAAATTGAATTAAACACCTACAATATAAAGTTATGGCGAACATAGAGGAAATTAACGCCTTAACGCCTTACTGCATGATTTTTTTAAAATTTGTAAAAACAAACATATGATGTGTAAAAGATGAAAAAAAAGACACGTTTTTTTTTATTTTTCAAATAAATAATTTTTTCCCATATAAAATACAAAAAAACATTTCTAGGTCTTCCCCTTTTTATCCCTAGATTTTACACAATATTATCCATAATTTTATCTAAAAGTGATCATTTTATTACTTACGTAATGAAAATAATAGTAAACCAGTTTAATTGAATTATTTATAGCGTTTTACAAACAAAAAAATAACACTTTTGAATATCACGTTTGTACAGAAAATCATAAATCAGTTGGAAACAATCGAACGCGCATCTAGTACAACCAGAGACATCTTGCAAGAAGTTTGACAACTAGTAACGCGGATCATAGATAAAACTTTAGTATTATTGCTAGAAGCAAGACATATTTTATTATTTTGTTGTTTTTTATGGAGAAAGATTATTTTGGATCACATATGAGCCAGTATGCGGCAAGGGGTTTACTTTATCTAAAACTAGCTGACCCGACGAACTTCGTACCGCCTCAGAATCAATAAATGATTTATAAGCTAAATTTAATTCACCTTTTTATTGAATTACAATTAATACTTAAAATGAATTAAGTTCATGAAATGTGCAAAAGTCAAAATTAAAAATATTAATTACAATGGAATATAATTCACGTGGAAGCCTGCATTAATACTTAAAATGAATTATAAATTGTTAAGTAAAAACATTGTTTTATGTATCACAATTGTGTTTTTATTTTTTCGCGACAATATATTCAACCAAAGTGGAATCTACCAGATTAATTGTGAGGATTGTGATGCCGTGTATATTGGAAAGACGGGTCGATCATTTTGAAGAGGTTATATGAACACAACATTTAATACAAAAACAGAATCATTGTGTGAATTTTGACCATCATTTCAATTCCAAAAACACATTTTTTTTGCATATAACAAACAATTTAAAAAAAAATTGATAAATTAGAAAATTTAGAAATTTTTAAAGCAAAGGCATGTGAATTGAATGTTATAAATAACCAAATTCCAGCTTATTCCCCCTTAGTATATACTCGTATGTAGTACATTAAAAACTTTTCCTTTATACAATCTACCAAAAAAATATTAATACTACCTTCCATTTTTGTCCCTTTCTTACTAATGTAATCTGCTTCCTTATAATGTTTATCGTCTTTAATATATTAGGATTCATCGTTTTTGACTCTATATTATGTATGATTGTTCCTTCTAATTACTGTTTGAATTATTATTATGATTATTATCATTCTTATTATTTTATTATTATAAATAAATGAATTTCATACAACAACACAACAACAACAAAAAACCATCACGCCGTTTCTCCGCAGGGGTAGGCAGAGAGAATGGACCGCCACACTACTCTATCCTGGCACACCTCTCTAGCTTCCTCCACATTTATACATCGAGTCATACACGCACGTCGATTCTTCCGGCTTCTGACACGACCAACCTTTAATATTTGATTAATTTGGACATGCGATGTTTTTCTCGGTCTACCTCGACTCCTTACTCCATTTACGTCGTTAACGTATACTTTTTTAACCATTTTTTCTTCACCCATGCGCTCCACATGTCCGAACCAACAAAACGAACCTTTCATAATTTTGTTCATAATACCTTCTTTCGCTCTACATTCCTTCCTAATATCAGCATTTGAGATTCTGTCATACATCGTTCTACCACACATACGTCTTAGGGACCTCATCTCTACCGCATTTATTCTGCTCTCATCTTTCTTCTGTCAGTTCCATGCTTCGCTTCCATACATAGGAGTTGGGACCAGAACTCCATTGTGAACGGCCATTTTCGCTTTCATTGATAAATTCTTGTTTCCAATAACTACTTTTAAAGCTCCATTCACTTTGTTACCCGCACCAACCCTTTTTTCAACATCACTGTCCGTTCGGCCATCCGCTGTGAACATGCTACCTAAATACACAAATTCCCTCACCTGTTCCAAGTTCTCTTCATTTACACTTATATTACAAACTGTCATTTGCTCTTCCCTTTCAAAAACTAACACCTTTGACTTTCCGACATTCATCAAAACACGTTAAAACAATTAAATAGCAGACAACATAATTTTGAATAAGTGTGATCCATCAATGAACTCCGTTTTCATCATTAGCATCATCATATTCATCATCTGAAGAGTTTGATGATTCAGTGTCCCTATCAATTGAAAAAAGAAATTCCTCGTCTTCATCTAGCCAAATATTTCGTTTATTAAGTACTCGCGGCTGAATTTCCTATGGTAACAATTCTCTGGACCGAATGTACACAGATACACCTATAAAATCAATACAAAATATACAATACGTATTTTTATTATTATTCACTAATCATAAATCGGTTATTTAATCTCTACGGAACACTCATCTGTCATCTTTTTCGAATGGTAGGTATTAATGGCGCAAATATTCTCTGCTCTCCTTCACAAAAGGGGTTTAACTTTTAGAATAGTCTCTCTTATACTGATTTATAACTTTGGGCATTGTTAATCTAAAATTAATAAAGAAAACCAAAAATCCCGGCGACGATTAAAAAATAACCTCAAATCTTTCACATTGAGTATTGACATCTGGCATCAACAATACACCACCTACGGGCGTTTTTTCGAAACTAAAATGGAAGCCATGATGTTTTTTGTACTTTGTCTCAAAAGTCAAATTTAATCAAACGTACGACAAATATAATTAATTTTAAATCATTTAAGTGATTTTTTCAAATGTTTTAATAATTATTCTGTTATCCGGAACGGAGACAAATCCAGCAAATATAAGATCTTCAAAATTGGTCCAGCCGTTCTCGAGTTATAAATGGTGTAACTAACACGATTTTTGACTTTGTTTTATATATATAGATTATAATTTTGAATTGTTTTGTATCTCTTTGCTGTGTTAAGCAATCTATAACTGCCGTTCGTGTAGTCTAGTTTGGGCACTTATGCCATAGAGCTAACACCAAGCAAGACTATCCGCCGACCGAATAGCCCCAGAAAAGTTATTTAATCCATAGTGTCCCTCCACGCCCGCCAGAGGTCAGTGAGACGTTGAAAAACAGTGTCTTATTACACGAATACCAGCCCATATTGCAGAATGGAATTGTTGACTGGTGATGCACTTTTAAGACCCACGTGAGGCCTTTGAAAGTTGCGCAGCGAAAGCTATTAAAAATTATCCTAAGATAACCGCTTGACTTCTCCTCAGACGAATTGTTTGAAAGAGTTTCGACGACCTTCGTGGCAGAGTGGTTACGAGCTCTGACTTCCACGCTGAAGGTCCCGGGTTCGATTCTCGGCGATGGCAGTGTGATTGTCACATTGTCTTTGGTCTGGTGTAGAATTCACGTGACAATAAAATAGCGATAGATTGGCTACCTATCACAGGTCACGAGAATCAATACAATAGCTAAAAAATTAAAATTGCATTCAGTAATTGGGTCGAAACGACCTGTTGTGTACATAAAAAAAAAATAATTATTGTTTCTTAACCCTTACCACTCCTTTGAGGAATGCCAGCCGACATCGCTATATGTACGCTACAACTCAGTTGTCGGCTAGCGGCCGACAATTAAGACTTGTTTGCGCGATGTATTTCGCGCGCAAAACTTGACACGTGTCGTTGTTTCTTGTGATTATTCGCTAAAAAAAACATTAAATTTCACATTTTAATAAGATTTTGATTGTTTTCCGTTTTTATTTTACTATAAAATAATCCTTGCAAATTCACATAACCTAAAATGGCGGAAACTTCGCGTGATACGTCATGCAGAGGAGCGATTAGAGTACAAGCCCCACTTCATTGCGAAACTGGACAAAGGTTCTAAAGACTGTACCGTGTGCAGTAACAGAAAGATTCCAGGGGAAGACGGGAAACAGTGTGGTTTTGTGAGACCTGATTCAGAAAACCTGGTGTCTATCCTGGAGATTGTTTTAAAAAGTACCATACTAAGCAAAACCATAAGTAGTCCATAATGTTTTTTGTAAATTGTTTTTCTCTTCTCTGGTTTCAATCCTGGGATTGGTTTGCAGCAATTTCCTCCATTATTCTCTTCCATTTTTCCCTGTCTTGTGCGGCTCTTTTGAGATCTGCATATGATGAGCAGCGTACGTCCACCAACAGGTCCTCCAGGTACTCTCGGCGTGGGCGTCCCCTAGAGTTTGTCCCCTCGATCATACCCTCCATTATGGCATGCAAGAGACCTTCTTGACGTATTACATGGCCGATCCATCTTGCACGCCTTTCGGACAAGGTCCTGAGCAGGTGCCTTCCTCCTTCGATTCCTTGAAGAACTTCCTCATTCGTGATGTGGTCTCTCCAGGAAATTCCAAAGAGTCTTCTATAGGACCACATCTCAAAAGCCTCTAGTCTCCGCTTATCCCTTTCGGATAGGCACCATGTCTCGCAGCCGTACATCAAGACACTCCATACATAGGTCTTGATGAGGAGTATTCTCAGTTTTAGGTCTATATTATTTGATTCTATTATGTGTAAAATTGTTTTTATTTGAAGAATAAATCATTACAAATGAATTTTCAATTTTTTTGTAACTGCCGATCAATAGAAATATTTTAACATTATTTAAATTAGAGTTGGCTGACAAACAACATCAACAAATATTGGAGTGATTAGGTAAAACTCCATATTAAATAATAATTACGAATGAAAACGTTTGACGTGATTTATTGTTTTTAATAATTTTAGGCGTTAGGCACTGTTGAAATCCATAATGTATTTTTTCACCATATGAAATAAAATACTGTTTTTTCCACTTTTGAATTTATTTTTCTCGACATGTTTCGAACGCTTTACGCCTTCATCATTGGTCAATTTATATCGTTCTCCCAATGACGAAGGAAGCGTAAAATGACAGTGTTTCATATTTTAAACATTTAATAAATATACGTGTTCTTATACCGACCCTTATGTATGGAAGCGAAGCATGGAACTGGCAAAAGAAGGATGAAAGTAGAATAAATACAGGAGAAACGAGATCTCTTAGACGAATGTGCGGATACTCTGTGTATGATGAATGAAAATATAAGAAGTGAATGCGGTGCGAATGATGGTGTTATGAACAAAAAAATGAACGGATTATTAAGATGGTTTGGACACATGGAAAGAATAAATAAAGAAAGAATGGCAAACAAGTATATGGTAACGATGAAAATGGAACTAGAAATAGAGGAAAACCGAGGAAAACGTGTCACGATCAAATAAATCAAATATTGAATATCGGCCACGTGAGGAGTCAGAAATCGAGGCGCGTGCTTGACACGATCTTGAATGTTGAGGAAGCTAGAGAAATCTGTCAGGAAAGAAAAGTGTGGCAGTCCAATCTTTCTGCCTACCCCTTTGGGAAGACGGTATGATGGTTAGTTAGTTTTTTTTTTATAAATATACGAGGTGTGTTTTTTTAAACTTTTCGTACTTGATAAAAAAACCTGGTGATACCATATACCTGTATTACATAAAATTTTGTATATCTCGACTTAATTAAGAAATCAAAGTGATTAAAACAGCTGACAATGTAAATAACCAGTCCCTACTAAAAGTAAGATTAATTCTCTACAGTTCTGGAGCAAGTTTAAGCCTTCAGAATATAATTTGTTCAAAAATATAACGGACATGCCACAAAATCAATTGACACAATTAAAAAATATAGATGGCGCTAGTGTAGATTGAACAAAAAAATGTGAAGTGTTTCTCAATATTGTAGCATATATACATTAGGGTCTCCCTTAAATGGGCAAAAAATGTTTTTTTTTGGATTATTGAAACGCATACCCCCTACTTGTGTTTATTAGTCTACTAGTTACCCAAATGCAGAATTTCAACATCCTACGTTTATTCTAACCCGTGCCGACTTGGGCTCAAAGTTTTAGAAAATAGCTGCTTTAAGTGTCTCTTAAATGTAGTGTAGATGATCACTTAAAACCATTTTGTTAGATAAATATTAATGAAAACATATATTTATATAATGTTTTTCTTGAAATTATCATAACAGATCTAAATTTATATTTACTTATTTGGATATTTCCCCTTCAAAGTCTCTTTTTTTACAGTCTGGGTAAATTTTTCTATGTTCTTGCACACACCATAATATGAACTGCTTATGTTCTTCATCTGCGGTAGTCAAACCACGAGAGTCTGTCATTAGATTAACAGCTCTTACAGCTGTGTCATTAACTGCTTTTGAGCTAGTAACCTTCTTTTTAGCTTCCACCTACGCCGCGCTGTCTTTCTATGAAGATACAATTTCTTGAAGGAAACTACTATCAAATTTTAGTCGTGAAAATAAATCTTTACTCTTGACAGAAACAAAATCACTCAAAAATTTCCATAAAACAAGATAACAAATACACTACATTCAAGCCAGGGCTTTACATAAACTGCCACAATAAATAAACAAACATCTCGTAAAGCTTGTTTGTCCATAGCGCACATTTTGAACTGTGACTGCAGCAAACGTATTTTTAAAGAGTAAATAGCTCTTGCCATCCATCGTGCTTGATGCATTAGGCCAGCAGGCCTGATTTTTATTTTATTTTCATCGCTTCTACCCAGAAAAACAATAGCAAGCTCAATGAGTTAGCTATTATTATCTCGTACAATCGATTTTGCGATTAAAACGCACTTTTGAGCATCAGTTCGTACGTATGATGGCGGCAAGCAAAGAGTAACAAATCTCTTTCTAGTTTTTGCACACAAGCTCCGTGCAAGCATCTTGTATAATATGCTGTCGGATTACAGCACATTCAAGAGCATTGGCGTGTGCGATATCAAATAAATTATCTAATTCAAGTTGAAAATTCTCTTCGCGGCGCCTATGTAAGTCCTGAATCTTCTTGCTATTTTTTGCAGTTCTTGTCAGACATGATATAGATCCACTAACTTCTTAATATAATTAAGAACAGCTCTGGTAGGTATTCTTTCAGAATATATTGTACTCCAGAATGACAAGATTTGCGCTTTTATTAACAGTCAAATTGACTTCACGTATGTTGAAAAATAGAACTGCGAGAACTTGACGATTAGATGGTAGTTTACACCTGTTATTTTATGATTTACTTCATCAACCAAGAAAAAACTTTTTTAATTGCTTCTTAGTACCACTGACATATTTGAAATATAAAACAATCCGTGCTTGCTACCCGACAAGTCAAGACTAAATGATAATAACAACGACAACGCGCCGCTCCTGTGACACACTTTGTATGGGACATCTTTGCACGCAAGTCGGCACGGGTTACACTGTTCCGAATAAGGAAAAAAAGGAGTTTTCGGATGTTTTAGGCCCAAATGAATAAAATTATGCATTGTAAAATTAAAACTTTGAAAAATAAGGGACACCCTAATATACATCATTCAAAAATTTGTCAGACTTAGTGGTCGTAAGAAGGGCGGAATGGGGAATGTTGTTAACATAAAGTGATCGCTTAACCCAACCAATGACAGGTCAAAAGTCCTGTAAGCGCCTCGATTTCCAAGTCTCACATCCGTACTGTAGTACGCTTTTAACGGTACTGCAGAAATTTTGAGCTTGAGCTTTCTCGAAATGATACTGGAACTCCATGTCTGATATATAGTGTCAGATGAAGTAATCAGTTGTCGGACTCAAGTTGTCAACATAGGTTATATTGCGAGACAAGTTACAGAAATATTGGTATCCAGAGTTTTGAATTAGAAGCTGTGGAATAAGAAAGGAGCAGTGTTTCGCCTTTTTAAGGCGTTCTAAAATGCCATTCCCAAAAAAAAACTTCTTTAAGATAGAAGTTTGCATTTGTATTAATTATTTAATATGGAGTTTTACACAATCGCTTAAGAAACAATAAAATAAGCTTAAGAAATTTACATAATTACTTAAGAAACAATAAATAACAATAAAGGAATATGGGGTTTTACATAATTGTTTAAGAAACAATAAAATACTATGAAAGTTAATAAGCGGAGTCCGCAGCGACACTTATGTTAGTATTTCGAAGCTTTGTATAGAGTTTCGGGGCTCTACAAACTGTTAAATAAATAGTAAATATAAAAAAAATTTGCTCAATAGTTCATTATAAATTATTTAAGGGTCAAATATGACATTGTTTCAGATAATTCAGAATATTATGCCACTGAACTCCATTATAATCAGTCCATCGTTTCGATGGTTTCCTCAGTTAACGATGTCCATTAGGTATTCCATGTATGGTTATGAGTGGGATTCATTATCTGTACATGTTGGTATCAGTAGCGTCAACGCTGTCGCCCCCATCTGATCAATGCCGACTTCATTCTTCTTCTTCTTTCTTGCATTCCATATGATGAAGTCATCCAGCTTCTTTCTTCTTCTTCTTCCGCAGCCGATTCCCATCCTGGACAAAGGCCTCCTCCATTCGCTTCCATGTCACTCTGTCTTGTGCAGACAGCATCCAGGTTATTCCGAGTGTCTGTTCAGATTATCCTTCCACCGTGTTGCGGTCGCCCTTCACTTTGCCGTCTACGCTCTCCAAGTCAACAGTCTTCTTGTCCATTTTTCATCTGAGCTTCTGGCTATGTAACCTGCCCAATGCCATTTTAGGTCGCCACCCGGTGAATGGTGTCAGTGACCTTTGTTCTTTCTCTCACCGTATCGTTTCTGACTCTGTCTTTTAGGCTTATTCCCAACATGGCTCTTTCCATGGCTCTTTGGGTCACTCGTAGTTTTTCGGCACTTTGTTTGGATAATGTTACAGTTTCAAGACCATAAGTACCAATTGGCAGAACGCAGGCTTCATAGGCTTTCAGGTTGATCGGTATTTTCCGGTTTTTAAGGATGTAACCCATGTTTCGTGCATAAAACGTCCAGTTTACTCTCCATCTTTTAGGTGGTCTACTGGTGTTGACGGCCTTCTGGAGTCTCGTGTATCACGATCTTAGAAAACCTCGCTGGGTCCATCTTGTCGATCATACGGGTTCTGGGAATCTATTCGTTAGGAATCCTATCTTTAAGGGTTTCAACAACGATAGGTTGCAATGTTGTCATTTGTGCTTTTCTTAGAAACGCTTCGTTCTAACAGTGCTCTTGCTTTGATTCCGTAAGTCATTATGGTTCTGTTGCATGGTTTGTAGATAGATATTGATCTTGTTTCCCACTAGCACATGTTTATCGTTCCAAACAGTGTCCATGGGCCAATCTTGCTTCCCACTAACACATGTTTATTGTTCCAAACAGTGTCCATGAATCAACCAATGTTTAAAAAACAGTTTTGTTGCATTGACTCTGGTCTTCTTTTTTCACGTCCTTTCCCCAATCCGATCCAGAGTTCTCGTCTGGTTTTGCGGCCCTGATCTGAGCGTCCCGTGTAAGGGTAGAGACCCTTCATCACTGTATCAGGGTCTGGTGCGCAAGTTTTGGATATCACGCAACACAACCGCGGGAATTTCGTACTAGAATTATCTTAATCATTTAATCTACATTCTCCAGAGTCTTCCATTTCTAAGTAGAGAAATTAATAGTTTAAATTTGTTTTACACCATAGTTTAAGCAATAATAAACAAAAAACTAATGTTTGTTATGGTCTGGACAATGATAAAGTTATTTATTGTTTCTTGAACATTGATATAAAACTCCAGCTAACCAACTAAACCATCTATTTAACCCCCTTAATAATAATAAATAGATATGGTAAATATTCTTCTTCTTCTTCACTTTTGGTAGACTCAGGAGTCTGTTATTTCAGGCGGGTCCTCTTGAGACGCTGAACTCCAGCTTTCCGTCCACCGTTTCGGGGGTCTTCCTGGTTGGCGTTGTCCGTTTGGCGTTCCATGGAGAGCTATGTGTGGTATCCTATTTGAGCTCATACTTTCTACATGTTGATGCCAGTATCGCCATCTTTGCCATCCCCATCTGACCTCATCTTCGACCTCGCAGATTTCTCGGATTGCTGTATTCCTAACTTGATCACGTATGGTCTTGCCAGCTATATGGTAAATAACAAAACAAGAAAGTGTTAATTTTGAAATATAACGAAATATATTATGTATACTAAATAAAGGGGATGGGGAAAGGGGTGTAGTAAGGGTGGTTTGAATAATTGTAATTTAATTAGAATTGTGAGAGTAATTGAAAATTATGGAACATTGAGGCTCATGATTAAATTTCTTCGATGGTTTATTATATTTGCTTAACTTTATTATATAAAAAAAATATTTCTTGATTTTTAAAACGTAACATTTGATATTTTCAATCCGCAAGGTTAACAAGTTATAATCGGGTGGTGGTCTAGGGAATAGAACGCTTGGCTCCTGATCCAGGGGACATGGGTTCAAGCCTGGACACGACCAGATTCAGATAATTAAATAAAACGATGTTTTTTAACTACTTCCAGTTTTGTCTTTATTTCAACAGCGACCGGTTTCGCCAGGCTCGCTGGCATCGACAGACTGGTGATGTCTGTCTGTCGATGCCTGCGAGCCTGGCAAAACCGGTCGCTGTCAAAATAAAGGCAAAAATGGAAGTAGTTAAAAAGCATCGTTTTATTTAATTATTATTGAGCAGTTTCATGTTTAAAAGCCACCTAATATGTTAAATTCAATGTCGTTGACGGAACCGGTCTGTGAAAAAATATATTTACGATAGAAATTTAAATTTCTTAAAATATTAAAATGTAAATTGCAGTTCTTAATTATTAACCACGTGACCTTATTCGGGTCGTACCTTTATGAAGTACATTTCATATAGCAATACCCGGCCTATAAGTATAGCGGTTTGCTTTTCTGTGGCCGAGATAACCTCAAAATGTTTTAGTTAATCGAGAAATTATGAACACCGAAGATTATCAATGGAAGAAGTTTGACTGTAACCTTGTTCATATCGGGGCTTGTGAGTGTCCGCTTCCACGTGTCCCCGCCCTTCAAGGTGTCCCATCCCCCGCGGTAGGTAGGCACCTTGCCACGTGTAAACCATCGTTTAAACTTTAACCGGCCCTGCTTTTCTCTTCTGCTTAAATGGGAAGATTAATACCCGAAACTGAGAAAGGGCCGCCGCTAGAATTTACTGCGATTAATTATTAATCTGGTAATGGACGTACTTACAGAAGAGATCCAATCGCTACAACAAGGATATAGGATGAGAACGAAAATTGTTAATGTGGTCTGTTATGCGGACGATGCTATAATCATAACTGAGAATAATGAGTGGAGAAAACTGTGCCGAAGGTAGATGCTCAATGTCTCCAGCATTGTTCAATTGCTACGTAAAACTGGATATAGATGAGATGAGACAAGAAATGAGAGATTGGCCAGGAGTAAAAATACAAGAACAAAAAATTGACCTTGTCAGATATGCAGATGATATCGCAATTTTGCAGAAACGGAGACTGAATTAAACGAGGCCCTACAAAAAATTAAAAATATTCAACTATCACGATAGAAAAAAGCTAACTAACTAACTGACCACACCGCCATATCCTTTTGCTCTCTAGCTTCCTCCTCATTCATATATGATAGAATACCAAACGACGAAATGAGGATGAAATGTAAGGCAAATGATTGCCTTACATTTCATCCTGACATCGACAGACTGGTCTGTCGATGTCAGCGAGCCTGGCGAAATCGGGCGCTGTCTAAATAAAGACAAAAGTGGAAGTAGTTAAAAAACATCGTTTTATTTGATTATTATTTAAATATAATAAAACTTCCATCAAGAGATTTCAGTAAAATCATTTGATTATCTTAAAAAATAAGTTAAGATCTAAAGTGATTGAAAACAAAAACATATTTTAGTTGTGGCTAAAAACGTTCTTACTCCGGTCCTGGTTTTCGGCAGGGGTGGGGCGAGGACAAAAAGGGCCCGTGCATTAATTACAGTATGTAAAGTTGCCAGATTCTAGCTGTGTTTTGCGGCCGAGCCACTAAACCGTTCCAAGCGAGGGTAATGGGGCTGGAGTTAACGCAATTCCACTCAACTGGGCATTGTGTCATGAATAAACTTCCAACTATCGGTTTTAATACAAGTGTACTGGGCCCAGGATAGATCTGTTTATTCAATTAATATTACTCTCTGATATTAGAAACAATTGAGAGAAATAAGAACAAGTAATGTAATTAATTATTTGTATTAATTAATACGTCTGCATTATCAGAGTGCGTAAAAAAATGCTTAAAAAAAGCACATGCGTGTTGACAAGGTCAACATTTTTAATAAACTTAAGGCTGTTAATATTGTAGAATTCCAAAATGACGAATTTTTGAAATTTAAGGCATATTTCTCTTTTTCTTTTTTATACACTTTATTATATACAACAGTTATATTAGCGTGAATGGTGAAAATTTGGAGCAAGTAGTTGAGTTCGTGTATTTAGGTAGTATGTTTACAAGAGATGGGCGAGTAGAGAGGGATATTGAAAAAAGAGTTGGGGCAGGCAAAGTTGTCATCGCAAACAAAAACCTATCCAAAAAAGCTTGAAAGGCAGCGCACAATGGTGTTCTTCTCCCGACTCTTATGTATGGAAGCGAAGCATGAATCTGGCAAAAGAAGGATGAAAGTAGAATAAATGCAGTAAAAATGAGAAATCTTAGACGAACGTGTGATACTCTGTGTACGATAGAGTGTCGAATGAAATATAAGAAGTGAATGCGGTGCGAATGATAAAACGTGGCATGATCAAATAAATCAAATATTGAATGTCGGCCATGTGAGGAGTCAGAGAAATCGACGCGCGTGCATGACACGATGTATAAATGCTGAGGAAGGGAGAGAAATATGTCAGGAAAGAAAAGTGTGGCAGTCCATTCTTTCTGCCTACCCCTTCGGGGAGACGGCGTGATGGTTAGTGAGTTAGTTAGTAAGTTATATTAAAAAATAAAATTATTACTGAAGAAGTACTGTTTGTCCGAAACATGTCTTTATAATTTTATTTTTTTAATATCTTCTTCTTCTTCTTCAGCCTATTCCCGTCCACTCCTGTACAAAGGCCTCCTCCATTTGCTTCCATATCATTCTATCCTGTGCAGACTGCATCCAGGTTATTCCGACGTGCCTGTTCAGATCATCCTTCCACCGTAGTTGCGGTCGCCCTGCACTTCTTTTTGCCGTACATGGTCTCCAAGTCAGCAGTCTTCTTGTCCATTTTTCATCTGAGCTTCTGGCTACGTGACCTGCCCATTGCCATTTTAGAGGCGCCACCCGGTGGATGATGTCAGTGACCTTTGTTTTTGGTCTTTGAAATACCGTTCCATAATTGAATTTTTGGTTCCGAAAGCACAAATCCCGGTCCAGAAAGTCCCGGTGGTAGATTTTGACAATACCTTTTATTTGACCTAATAGGATAACTAAATTTTCTGATTATATATTCTGATTTTGAAAATTTGGTTTGGTTCATGTGGTGCTCCTGTAAATTTGGAGATATTTCGCGTATAAGTGAATTGTTTTGGTCAATTTGACTGTTGCCGCACTTAGTATAATAGTTAATTGTGACACGTAATACGTTTGTACTGTTTTGCTGTTAAAATTATATTAGTTTTATCGTTTTTATAAAGAATTTTGACAGGTGTAAAAATAAAATTTTCATTTGTTTTAATGACAATTTGAATAATTTCTTCAATATTATTTTAAAGTTCTTGCTGGTTAAGTGCCTAATTACAGCTAATTAAAAAACGGTGGATACGTGTAACATAAATTAAATAAACACAAAAGTCCGGATCGTCCATGTCAACACGTGCAACTTCGAAAAAAACATTATGTGTTATTACATTATGTGCTAAATTAGAAAAAAACAGTGGACTCATGGAACATAAATTAAATAGACAATATGTGCACCATCTAAAAATAACATTTTGTGTTAAATTATTTTTATTTTGTTATTTTATTTTATATCATTGTATTTTATATTATTTGTTTTACATTTATTTTGTGGGTGTTGGACGATCGAAGTGTGCGCGGGAGATGCCTATTGGTGGCGGTGAGGTTCGCAACCCATCACACCGTGTCTCCCGCGGAGCGAAAAGAGAAGGATGGAGTGCCGCATCAGTGAAAGTGTGACAGTCCATTATTTCTGCCCACCCTTTCGGGGAGACGGCGTGATGGTTAGTTAGTTAGTTAGGATAACTAAATTTAGAGATATAATCATTTTTAGAACAGCTACGCATAAGTCCCAAGTCGCGCGAATATTTGCTTCGGCAGTGGGCTTTCTTTATTACACGCGGCGCACGGGCGTTAAAATGTTAATTTTAACTCTTTTTTTGCTTTTTAATTCGTCCTTCTCGACGTGTGTCCCGAGTAATGGGTTTTTATTTTAAAGATTTTTTTATTCTTATTTTTATTTTAACATTTTGCTCATACTCTTTTATAAGATAAATCTTTACGGTAAAAACAAATCCGTCACCATTCCGTTAATGGTCACCCCAAAAGTTTTTAATCCTTTGGCTAATAAGCCGAGAGGCGATAAGTCGTAAGTACGACACTAAAATGCTCTCAGCTCCTCTAACGTCTATAACACTTACTACTTTCCACTTCTAAGAGTCCGCTACTCATTCCAAGAGATTTAGAAGCTAGTTTCTTAAGCTGTAAACTATTAAAAGTTATAAAAAATATATTAAGTATCACCAAATCTTTTAAGTTTTAAATTAAATGTAGAAGATAAATTATAATATCTTTTTCTTCTTCAAGTACCCTGTCGGGTCTCCCAAACGTTGGCGATCACCTCGGCAAACCTGTCCTTATCCTGCGCCGCTCGGAACAGCTCCTCCACACTTCGGATGCCGGTCCACTCCCTCACGTTTTGCAGACATTTGTCTCCTTACGGGCCCTCGGCGTCCCTCAATTTTCCCCTCCAACATCAGTTGGAGAAGGTGGTACTTTTCCCTACGCAGTATATGACCCAGATGTGAGATCTTTCGAACCTTGATAGTTGATCACAATTCCCTGTCAACTTTAGCTCGCCTCAGGACTTCGATATTGGTAACCATGTCTGTCCAGGGAACTCTGAGCATTCGACGATGGAGCCACATTTCAAATGCTTCCAGTCTGTTCATTGAGTTAACTTTCAGGGTCCAAGTTTCACACCCGTACAATAAAACATACCACACACAGCATTTGATCATTCTCTGGCGTAGTTTCAAGTTTACGTTATCATTGCAGAAGAGTGATTTCATTTTATTAAACGTAGCTCTTGCTGCCTCAATTCTGCATTTTATCTCTACATCTGGGTCAAGAGATTGCGTTAGTATGCTGCCGAGGTATTTAAAATTTTCCACCCTTTCAACGTTACGGGCGTTCAAATGCAATACTGACCCACTGTTGTCAAGCCGTCTGAATGTCATCCATTTGGTTTTGCTAATCATAATATAACTAGGCAAAATCCTCGAATGTCATAAAGAAAAAGTTAGAGACAGCCGTTTCGTCAACCTATGTTGACATCATCAGGTGTTACAATTATGTATGAACTGAAGTTATCCTGACTACGAAATGTAAGAGAGTGGATAGAAATGAGTAGAGTTGAGAACTTGTTCCAAGTAGCGTAGGACAGAGATGCTTTCGCTGCAGTGATAACAATGTTGGGGGGACCTGAAATGGCACCAAAAAAAGAAAAAAATGTTGTCACTGGCAAGACACGCGTCATAGACTTTAGTTTTTAGGCTTATACGCATAATTCAATTGCATATTTTTAAAATAAAAAAATCCTTTGTGATTCAAGAATCAATTGTATCTCAATAGGGGCGAAGATGCAAATTAGAAACAGAATATGGTTGATCAAGGTGCTTACAGGACTTATGACCTGTCATTGGTTGGGTTAAGCGCGCGCATTATGTAATACAACAGTCCCCATTCCACCTTATTTTTCTTATGACCACCATGTCTGACAAATTTTTGGAAGTTGTATATATGTTAATCTCCAACACCACCCTTTACATGGTAGTATATTCAATCTACACACTAACGCCATCTATGAATATTGTATTTTAAGCATTAAGCAGAAGATTTTTCAACGCAATGTAAAAGGCTACCGCCATTTACCGCATTGCTAGAAACCGCCTGGAGATGTCACTCCAATCTATATGCTATAATTTTGACCAGTTTTTGTTTTTTACAACATTTTTAATGTATACAAATACTTGTAGACGGACAACTGGATTTCACCCATTGCGGGCTATCAATTCAAGAATCAATTGTATCTCAATAGAGACGAAGATGCAAATTGGAAACAGAATATGGTTGATCAAGGCATTTACAGGACTTATGACATGTCATTGGTTGGGTAGGGCATGCTTTATGTAATACAACATTCCCCATTCCACCTTATTTATTTTTTTATGACCACCATGTCTGACAATTTTTTTTTGTTATTATTTTGTATTAATCAATTTGATTTTTAGGTAAGCTTAATATTTAGGTATCGGGCAGCTTGCTGTCATTTTTTGATGGCATGGGTATGTACGATGTTACTAACTAACTAACTAACAATCACGCCGTCTCCCCGAAGGGGTAGGCAGAAAAAATGGACTGCCACACCTTTCTTTCCTGACATATTTCTCTCGCGTCCTTAACATTCATACATCGTGTCATGCACGCGCGTCGATTTCTCTGACTCCTCACATGGCCGACATTCAATATTTGATTTATTTGATCGTGCCACGTTTTCCTCGGTCTTCCTCTATTTCTGGTTCCATTTACATCATTAACATATAATTTTTTTTACCATTCTTCCTTCATTAATCCTTTCCATATGTCCAAACTATCTTAATGATCCTTTCATTATTTTGTTCATGACACCATCATTCGCACCGCATTCACTTCTTATATTTTCATTCGACACTCTATCATACACAGAATATCCACACATTCGTCTAAGAGATCTCATTTCTACTGCATTTATTCTACTTTCATCCTTCCTTTGCCAGTTCCATGCTTCGCTTCCATACATAAGAGTCGGTAGAAGAACACCATTGTGCACTGCCATTCTAACTTTTTTGGATAGGTTTTTGTTTGCGATGACAACTTTAAGTGCACCATTCACTTTGTTGCCTGCCCCAACCCTTCTTTCAATATCCCTCTCCACTCTCCCATCTCTTGTAAACATACTACCTCAATACACAAACTCAACTACTTGCTCCAAATTTTCACCATTCACGCTAATGTTGCAGACTGTCATGGTTTCTTCCTTTTCAAAAATCATTACCTTGGACTTATTAACATTCATCATCAGATCATTTCGCATACCTCATACATACAATTCACCAGGACTTGTAGTTCATGCTCGTTGTCAGCAAGTAGGACAGCGTCTACGATGTATGGGTGTTAATATTCGTGTGAAGTTTGTCTGGAAAGATCAGTATATTGGCCCATCTTTTCTACCTACCTCTTTGGAAAAACGGTGTGATTTTTAGTTGGAACATTTTGAAAAGTAATAACGTCCTTTTTTATAAAATACTTTAGCTTCATTTGTGTAAACTCAAACATGATACTGAAGATGGAAAACAACCCTATGTGATACCCTAGCATTGTTCGTTTCGGGGGTATGAACCTCTTGAATTTTTGGTTAAATTGCGGACCCTCTGAACTTTTAATGAGGCGAAATAAAAAGTGTACAAATGAAAAAACTTCACCCTCAAACGGCGGATCCACCCTGTGTTCCCAAGTACAAACAGGGGTTAATGTGTTATTGTTTAACTTGAGGCATTAAAAGTAGACTCAATTGTCCGGGGTAGTCGGGAAAAAATCGCAGGAAAAAGTAGTTTGAATCCCGGTCGTGAAATTTTCATTGCAGATATTGCTTTCATTACAGTAATCGGCAAACAAACCCTAATAATAATAAGTAGCACGAAATACAACGACCTTCGTGGCCGAGTGGTAAGTGAATTGACTGCCACCCCGAAGGTTCCGGGTTCGATTCCCGGCGAGGGCAGTGTGATTGTCACGCTGTCTTTGGTCTGGTGTAGAATTTACGTGACAATAAAATGGCGATAGATTAGCTACCTATCGCATGTCACGAGAATCACTATGATAGCTATAATACCCTTTACATTGATTTGGCTCATGCTGTCATGATGTAAAGAACGATTCAACAAAATAATAATAATAATATTATAGATAAATTAACGTAAAACAATATTTTAACAATTTTTATAACCCTCTAATTACACAATGACGAATTTTTATTGATTTTTTTTTGTTTCGAAGATTTTACACTTTCGTCATCATGAGAACGATATTAACAGTATCACAACTTGTACGAAATATGTCATTCCTATGAAATATGATTTAACATCTAGAAACTAGACGTTTTGATTCATTTTAATAAATATAGGTTTCCAATCTTTTCTGGGCCATCGCCCCCTTAACAAGAAAAATAAACGTTCAGCGCCCCCCTCCTATAAAAGTTATTCCAAAAAGGGAAAATGATTACAATACATACAATAACAAAAAAAAACAATATTTAAGTTTAATTTGCTTTATTGGTACCTACGTGATTATAGTGTTGTTTTTTTGTCTTTTTAGACTATATTTTTTTATCTGCCTACGTTCTCTATTTTTTCTGGGTCTTCTACTGCCCCCCTGCAAGTCTCAAACGCCCACAAGGGGGTGTTATCGCCCACTTTAAGAACCTAGGCTCTAGAAGGTTATCCGCACAAAGTGGTTATATTCTGTAATAATTAAGAAAACGATGTTTTTTTAACTACTTCCACTTTTGTCTTTATTTCGACAGCAACTGGTTTCGCCAGGATCGCTGGCATCGACAGACTGGTGATGTCAGCGAGCCTGGTGAAACCGGTCGCTGTCAATATAAATACAAAAGTGAGAGTTGTTAAAAAATATCGTTTTATTTAATTATTATTTAAAATGAACTTCCATCAAGAGATTTCAGTAAAACATTTTGGTTATATTCAGTGTTTGGCTTGCTCTTCCTTTTGGCATAACTTGAAGTAGGTGGATTGTGCTATTAAAAAAAATATCATTATTCATTTCTCTGCACTACATCCCGGTGTGGGACTTGGCCTCCTCCACAACGGTCCTCCACTGACTTCTGCCTCTGGCCATCTCTCTCCATTCCCCAGCTCCTTCTATTTTCTCCCAATCTTCTTCCACGCAATCCGCCCATCTTTTCCTCGGTCTGCCTCTTGGTCTCTTTACGCGGGGCACCCATCTGGATATAATTTGTGGTGTTCTGCCCTCTGGCATTATTTCCACGTGGCCAGCCCACCGTAGGCGTTGAGACTTACAGAATCTCACTACTGTTTCCTGGTTAATCAGTACTTCAAGTTCAAGGTTTCTTTTAATTCTGTAAGTCCCATCCTCCAGCGTGGGTCCATTTTTTTTCTCAGTAGCTATTGAATATTTGAATTAACATTCGAATTGCAATCAAAATTTAAACTTTTCAAAAGGTAATAAGTTTAAAGATCTCGGTCTTCAGTTATTCATGGGTCGTTTTTCAGATCAAAACCCCTTCCTGTCACACCTTTTACCTCCTTTCCTAATACCTCGAAGTACCTCTTACACATTACAAAGAGATACTTATCAGCAGTAAATATCAGTGTTTTACCTTCCGGGTGCCAAGGATTACAATCGAGGATAGATTCGGGTGTGCCGCAAGGGTTTGCTATGGGTCCTGATTAAGGAAGATATATAGCGTTCTTGGACCCACATTTTGAAGATAATTAATACGCTTTTGATGAATCCCGTGCCAATATAACAATCGCAGAATAAATTATATTAACATAACATTGCCGACCTTCGTAGCAGAGTGGCAAGAGTAACTGCCACACCAAAGGTCCCGGGTTCGATTCCCGTGATTGTCACACTGTCTTTGGTCTGGTGTAGTATTCACGTGACAACAAAATAGCGATATATAGGGTGTTTTTTTAAGAGGTTGGAATTTTAAACTGGCAACATTGTTTCTTTAGTTGACAGTTGACCTTATACACATTGTTATATAAAGGGTGTTTTTTTATAGAGGCATACAAATTTACAATGAATAAGAACACATTAAAATAATGTTTATGTCTATGATATTGGCTTAATTTAATAAATAATTTTATGCTATTATTGTTTAAATATGATTTCGGGCATATGAGCGCCACGGCTAGCTCGAATGAAGCGCAATCGTGAAGTACAATTTTTGACACCTTTATTGAGCAATTGGGTAAAATGGCAAAACGTACTGACTATAAATCAACTATCAACTGTCAAATTGGGTGGTGGTCTTTAAATCGGGTGGTGGTCTAGGGGATAGAACGCTTGGCTCCTGATCCAGGGGACATGGGTTCAAGCCTGGACACGACCAGATTCCTTCTTCATAATAATGAGCTATTTTCTGCTCACATTGAAGATTGTAATAATAAATTCTAATATCATTGATTTAAATCCTTGGTATTAGTCTTTTTTTTAAAAAAAAAAAAAAAAAAATTGACATTCTGTATAAACAATGTTGCCAGTTTAAAAACCAAACCTTAAAAAATCACACTATATACGTTATGAGACTCAATATAATAGCTAAAATAAATTGTGTTCAGTATTTAGGTTCAAACGACGCCGAAAAAAAAATGTATTCTCCGAATTAGTTTTTGGGTCTTAGGTTAAGTTTATATGTCTATAGGTTCCAGTCTTATTTTGGTTTCAATTGATAAGGCTTCCATCGTTCTTCCATGGAATTAGGGCAGATTTTGCCAACGGGGGCGGTGCCTCCGCCCCATTTGGGCGCTGTAGTCGTCCAAAGAGTCGAAAACGGGCCTAAAGGCAAATTGGGGGAGTTTATGCGCCAAGGATTATAGATATATGATATATACTTGTCAAGGGTCAACAACTCGAAAAAGAGTTTATATCGTTCTCCCGATGATGGTGTAAAACTTACGAAGAATGTCGAGAAAATTAAAGTAAAAAGTAGAAAAAACATTATTTTAATTCTAAAAAAGTCTTTCATTTGTTTATAATTAATTACTTTTCAACTGTTTGAAGAATGATTAATATAAATAAAAAAAATGATAAATTGTATCTCAATAGAGACGAAGATGCAAATTGGAAACAGAATATGGTGATCGAAATGTTTACAGGACTTATGACCTGTCATTTGGTTGGGTTAAGCGCACGCTTTATGTAATACAACATTCCCCATTCCACCTTTTTCTTATGACCACCATGTTTGATAAATTTTTGGAAGTTGTATATATGTTAATCTTTAACACCACACTTCACATGTTAGTTTCAATCTACACACTAGCGCCATCTATGAAGATTGGATTTTTGTAAACACCTCGATCACCATTTTCTGTTTCCAATTTGAGATACAATTAATCCTTGAATTGATAACCCGTAATGGGTAAAATCCAGTATTCGTCTACAAGTATTTGTATACATTCAAAAATGTTGTATAAATAAAAGCGTTTGTTTTCTAGAAGATTAAGTATTTTTAAAAGTAATTTTAGTACTTCCTAAAACATTTTCACTATTTTACTTTACTTACTTCCTATGGCCATACAACTCTTGAAGAGTTTTAGCCTCCTTGATGATTTTCCGCCAAGCTCTTTGATACTGCGCCTTTTGCTCCCAGCAGTCTAATTCGCCCAACCTAGTCAGATCAGCCAGAACATTGTCCATTAGGCGCTGTCTAGGCCTTCCTAGAGGTCTTACTCCAGTCGGTCTAGACGCGTACAGGGTCTTGATTGCTCTGGTCTATTTGGCTCAGTATTTTACCATTTGATAAAAATAGAATTTCCCAAAAAATAATAATACTTCAAGGTAACAAGTTTTTATTCATAGTAATTTTATGAAAATGATGTTATTTTAACTACTTCCACTTTTGTCTTTATTTCGATAGCGATCGGTTTTGCCAGCGAGCCTGGCGACACTTAAATTAATAGATGGCGCTAGTGTAGATTGAACTAGTAACATGTGAAGTGTGGTGCAACATAGTAGCATATATACAACTTCCAAAAATTTCTTAGACTTGGTGTGTTCGTAAGAAGGGCGGAATGAGGAATGTTGTTAACATAAAGCGATCGCTTAACCCAACAAATGACAGGTCATTAGTCCTGTGAACGCCTCGACCACCATATTCTGTTTAAAAAAAAAAACAATTTACATCTTCGTCTCTATTGAGATACAATCAATCCTTAAAAAATGATTAACCCGCATTGGGTAAAATCCAGTATTCGTCTACAAATATTGGTAACATTTAAGAAAATTAGAAGTAGTTAAAAACATCGTTTTATTTAATTATTATTGAAATAGAAAATGAACTTCCATATAGAGATTTCAGTAAAATCATTTGGTTTACATTCATATTATTGTGGTTATTTCATAACGTGAGTACGGAGACCTATTTCTAAAGCATGGAGTTATTTAATACATGGTGTGAGCTTTGGTAAATATTCGTACGATTCACGATATACCCATTACTATATATGATAATAAAGTTGAAAATTAATAATGGTAGGTGTATAGATTGGCGTGTTTGGGGTGAGTAGGTCGTGTTCGGGATAAACCAATTTCGCAGAAGGCGGCACTTGCCTTTTCCCACTTTCGTATCGCCGAACTACTAATTTTCACCAATTTCCACACGCCTCGTTCGTGAAATAGATCAAACCTGAGCTTAATGAGATAATAGACCCTTTCGTACCCGTTCTTACGTTCCATTTTCTTTACATACAGCTTTCATGATTTCACGTATTTCATATGATATACGTCGTAAGACGCAAACATCCTGAAAAATATTACCTAACCTCACATCACCTATGTGACCAACTTTTGAGTTTTTTATTCGCCATATTCCAAAGGTTTCATTATTATAATTATAAAAAATATTTTAAAAAACTCTTTACATCATTACAGCGCGAGCCAAATCTATGCAAAGGATGACAAAAAAAGAACATCAAATATACATAGCACGCCGTTTCCGCGGAGGGGTAGGCAGAGCTGATGGACCGCTATAATGCTCTGTCCTGACAAACTTTTCTAGCTTCCTCTACATTCATTCATTGTACGCTCGTCGATTTTTCCAGCTTCGAATGGGCCGCCTTTTAGTATTTGATTAATTTGGTCATGCCATGCTTTCCTTGGTCTTTCACGGCTTCAATTTATATTTACACTACTTTTTTATAACATTTTATCCATTTTTATTTCATTCATTTGTTCCATATGTCCAAACCACCTCAGCGATCCTATTATAATTTTATTCAAGATGCAATCTCTTCCTTATTTCGTCGTTCCGGTATTCTATCATATATCGTTTTCTTGCAAATTATTCTCAGTGATTTAATTTTTACGGCATTTATCCTACTTCCATAATTTTTTCGCCAGCTTTAAGCTTCATTTCCACATACAAGGTTGGTACTAGAACTACAATTTGTATTGCCATCTTTGCTTTCGTGGATTTTGCAGCGACTATTTGCAGTGATAACTGCTCCTATAAACTGATCGTTACTAGCATTGTTCACAAGGCCTTACATGGACGAGCGCCCCACTACCACACAGAACTTTGCAATCTGGTAGATTTGAACCCTCAGCAGTCAACTCTACGATCCTCGAAGGTAGAAGCAACACACAAACTTCTCGTCCCGCGGCGCCAAGGAGCTTCAAACTTCGCAGATCGCGCTTTTGGCATCGCGGGACCGACGACGTGGAACAGGCTGCCTTACAATATCCGCAATCAAGACGACGAAGGAGTGTTCAGAAGCTCTCTTAAAACTTTATTTCTTTTTAAGAGAAGCTTTCCGGATGTTGAGCCGCCTTGAAGTGAATCTCCCACAAAAATGGCGCTATATAAATCATCATCATCATCTTCACCATTTCACCATCCTCTCTCGAACTTTAAAATTGATGATATTACAAACTTTCAATGCTTGTATATCGCGAGATCTTTGAGTAAACATGCTCACTCTTTCCCGCCAATAAATAGTATGGAATTAAACTTCTGATCGCCATAATACCCGGCCAAAGGTCCCTTGGCCAACAAAAAGCGACCGTCTTCAATAAGGGATTATGTAAATGTGCGCCGCTTAAGGCACCCCCTCTTCCGGGGGTGTGGGGGATGAAGATAGCCCCTGATGTAGTGCCTACCCCCCGAGTATTAAATCAGGCACCCCCGTCTAGGGGCTGACCACCCCACACTCCGACACTCTCTTATGCAGATCTTAATACATATTATAGCGAGGAAGACATCTCAAAGTTATTATGGTTTAAATCACCTTTATGGAAGTGCACAGTGGTGTTCTTGTTCCAACCCTTATTATTATTATTTTGTTGAATCGCACTTTTTCTTCTTCCTTTTCAGCCTATTTCCGTCCACTCATGTCTCCTTCATTTGCTTCTACGCCACTCTATATCTGTTCAGGTCATCCTTTAACCGTAGTAGCGGTTGCCTTGCACTTCTTTTTGCCGTCCACGGTTTCCAAGTCAGCAGTCTTCTTGTTCATTTTTTGTCCTTCGCCTGGCTTCGTGACCTACCCACTGCCACTTTAGAGTCGCTACCCGGTGGATGATGTTAGTGATCATTGTTTTTTCCCTCACCGTATCGTTTCTGACTCTGTCACTTAGGCTTATTCCTAATATGGCTCTTTAGGTTACTCGTACATCATTACAGCGCGAGCCAAATCGCTGCCAATGAGAACTCACCAACTCGGAAAACCTGCGAAGAGATGGCGAGACAGTTGGAGTTCTGTGTCCCAGGAGACCTCAACGCCATAAAAACAGACCCACAGATCTATTAAAAGAGGAAGAAGAAGAATAATGCACGGCATTTACTGCTAATACTTGCATTTGACACTCGATCATATACAGATTTACCACACATTCGTCTTAGAGATCTAATTTCTACTGCATTTATTCCAAATATAATAAAACTATAATAAATAGGTATTCATTATTTTTTAGGGAGTTTTACCCCATTGTTCGAGAAACACATCATTAATTAATAATTAAATGCATATAGGGTATTAAAACACCCCTGTTCTGCATTCACGTATCACTCCAAATGACCCTACAAGGCTTAAAGCTATTTAAACCCTTTGCAAGCTTCGAGTTTGATTGGAGGTGCATCATTAGGCAGGTGTTAAAATCTTTTTTTTAAATTTGTTAGTAATTGATCGTTATGTTTTCGCAATGACCGCGCATAGAAGTTAAAATTTCAATCGATATGATCGCTTCCACAACTATCTTATTTTTCTTCTTCTTCTTCTGTTTGTAGATCTTGCGATCTGTTTTTGCAGGATATCAACTTTCTTCCTGTGATGAAGACGACCAGCCTTCTCTCCATCTCTTTGGTGGTCATTCTGGTGGTGGACGGCCCTCTGGAGTCTCCTGCATCACGATATTAGGAATTCTCGCTGGATCCATTTTCTCGATGTGGTCCCTCCAGAATCGTCTTCTACTCGTACTCCATTTCACAATGTCTTCAATTTTGCAGGATTTGCGATGTCTTTATTTGGTATCCTATCTCTAAGGGTTCTCCCCACAATAGGTTGCAATCTTATATGTACAAATTGATGAATTTATATATTTAGGATGCGTGTTTACAAAGGTTGGACGAGTGAAGAAGGATATTGAATGAAGGGTTGAAGAAGGCGCCAAATAAAATGGTGTACTTAAAGTTGCCATCGCAAATAAAAATCAAATAAAAAAACTAAGATGGCATTGCGCAATGGTTTTCTTGTGCAAACCCGTATGTATGGAAGTGAAGCATGTACCTGGCAGTAAAAGGAAAAAAAAAGTGTAATAAATGGAGTTAAAATAAAATCTCTCAGATGAAAGTGTGATAAATCCGTATATGATACTAACTAACTAACTTACTAACCATCACGCCGTTTCCTGGCATCATTTTCCCGCCTCTTCATCATCGTGACATGCACGCTCGTCGATGGTTCCTACTTCGAACATGGCCGCCTTTTAGTAATTGATTAATTTGGTCATGCCATGTCTTCCTTGGCCTTCCTCGACTTCTTTTCCCACTCACACTACTTGTATATACCTTTTTAACCATTCTTTCCTCATCCATTCGTTCCATATGTCCAAACCAAGATCAAAGACAGTGTGACAATCACACTGCCATCGCTGGAAATCGAATACAGGACCTTCGGTATGCCAGTCAGAGCTCTTACCACTCTGCCACGAGGGTCGCCAATAAACTCATCACGGAAAATTCGTCATAATAGAATTCCACATTGTTAATGGCTGAAATGTTTCTAAAATAAAAAAAAAATATATATATTATTTTGTACAAATGAAACACCCCTGTTCGGCTTTTACAAAACATAGCGAGTCACCCTGCATTGACCGCAATTATTGCGATTTACATATTTGGAACGTATTAAAAATGATCCTTTCTCTTAGTAGATACAGCCCCCCGAACTTTGAGGGTATCGATTGCTGAAATTAACCGTTTGTTGGCGCGGTCAGCAGATTTTATGTACAGGATGTTTAATATAAACACTTAAAGTCGTTTATTCTTTCTTGAACAATGATGTAAAACTGCATATTTAATAATGAATACGAAAGAAAACGTCTGTTTTCTAGATGGCCTTCGTGGCCGAGTGGTAAATGCGATGACTGCCACCCCGAAGATTCCGGGTTCGATTCCCGGCGAGGGTAGTATGATTGTCACACTGTCTTTGGTCTACTGTAGAATTTACGTGACAATAAAAATGGCGATCACATGTCATCCAAATTTACGGAATACTATGCGGTCTCCACCCCAGAACCCGTCTTCCCCATTGGCTATTGGTTCTCCGACAAATATAGCCAGCACACCGCCACTTCATCTCGCCTTTCCTCAGAGCTTCATTCACTTCATTCACCCAACACATAGAGACAACAAAACAAGGCCAATAACATGCTACCACAAATATTGTACAGCAACTGTAATATGTTGATGACCTTCGTGACCGAGTGGTAAGTGCATTGACTGCCACCCCGAAGGTTCCGGGTTCAATTTCCGGCGAGGGAAGTGTGATTGTAACACTGTCTTTGGTCTGGTGTAGAATTCACGTGACAATAAAATGGCGATAGATTTACTACCTATCATATGTCACGAGAATCACTACAATAGCTATAATACCCTTTACATCGATTTGACTCATGCTGTCATGATGTACGTATAAAGAGCGATTAAACAAAAATATGTTAATAACAAAAATAGTAACGTAATATTTTAGTGAGTCAAAGATAATGATAGTTATACTAATAATAATTAATAATTTAAAATGAAATATACCTAATATAAAAATGTTAAATGAAAAGAATATTTAGATTTACATAGATTCATTTGGTGATTTCAATATTATTTCAAAGTTCTTGCTGGTTAAGTGCCTAATTACAGCTAATTTAAAAAACGGTGGATACGTGTAACATAAATTAAATGAACACAAATGTCCGGATCGTCCATGTCAACATGTGCAACATCGAAAAAAATGTGTTGTTACATTATGTGCTAAATTAAAAAAACGGCGGATTCGTGGACCATAAATTAAATAGACAATATGTGCACCATCTAAAAAGAACATTTTGTGTTAAATTATTTTTATTTTGTTATTTTATTTTATATCATTGTATTTTATATTATTTATTTTGTGGGTGTTGCACGATCGAAGTGTGCGCGGGAGATGCCTATTGGTGGCGATGAGGTTCGCAACCCATCACACCGCGTCTCCCGCGGAGGGAAACGTGAAGGATGGAGTGCCGCATCAGTAAAAGTGTGACAGTCCATTCTTTCTGCCTACCCTTATGGTGGTTAGTTAGTTCGTTAGATTATTTTTTTAAGGCACTTTCATTCAGATGGAATACATCAATGTTATTAAAGCAAATGCCATTTGATATTGATTAGAAGGGCGAAACATGTCATTCTATCTAAAATATAATAAAACTCCTATAATAAAGATGTTTTTATTAATTTAAATGATTTAAAATGAAGTTTTATATCATTGTTCAAGAAACAATAAATAAGTTGATTAATAACGGAGTCGAGGTAGACCGAGGAAAACATGGCATTTGATTTAATGCCTTCGACAGCTCGCTACCATTTTTATTTATTTTTTATGTACACAACAATTTTTATTTTACAGCTATTATATGGATTCTCGTGACATGTGATAGGTAGCCAATCTATCGCCATTTTATTGTCACATGAATTCTACACCAGACCAAAGACAGTGTGACAATCACACTGCCATCGCCGGGAATCGAACCCAGGACCTTCGGCATGGAAGTCAGAGCTCGTAACCACTCTGCCACGAAGGTCGTCAAATTAAGCATGGTCAAATTAATCAAATTTTAAAGGTTGGTCATGTTAGAAGCCGGAAGAATCGACGTGCGTGTATGACTCGCTGTATGAATGTGGAGGAGGCTAAAGTGGTATGTCGGGACAGACTAGTTTGGCGGTCCATTCTATCTGCCTTCCATGTAGAAAAATGGCGTGATGGCTTGTTGTTTGTTGTTGTTGTTGTTGACAATAATAGGAGGAACCGAAGAAAATGTGGCACGATAAAATAAATCAAATATTGAATGTCGCCACGTGAGGGGTCGGAGAAATCGACGTGCGTGCAGACACGATGTATGAATGTTGTGGAAACGAGAGATATACATGTATATATGTATTTCAGGTAATAACAGTTTGGTGGTCCATTCTTTCTGTTTACCTCTTCGGTAAGACGGCGTGATTGTTAGTGAATTTAAGTGTTTTTTTCACAATTATACAGCAGCCAATTTTGAGATGTAGTCCTATAGAAGACTATTAGGAATTTCCTGGAGAGACCACATCACGAATGATGAAGTTCTTCAAGGAATCGAAGGAGGAAGGCACCTGCTCAGGACCTTGTCCGAAAAGCGTGCAAGATGGATCGGTCATGTAATACGTCAAGAAGGTCTCTTGCATGCCATAATGGAGGGTATGACCGAGGGGACAAACTCTAGGGGACGCCCACGCCGAGTGTACTTGGAGGACCTATTGGTGGACGTGCGCTGCTCATCATATGCAGATTTCTAAAGAGCCGCACAAGACAGGGAAGAATGGAAGAGAATAATAGAAGAAATTGCTGCAAACCAATCCCAGGATTGAAACTTTCTAACTAACTAACATCATCCTGTATTACTTTTGACACTCTGGCCTCGCATTGATTAGTATTCAGCTGAGTGGGACCAATATTCAGCAAATTAATTGGGAACATTTCTACAGTCGTGCTTATCGAGGGGGGACCACCCGTTCCCGCGAGTGTAGGACTAGGTGGGCCCTCTATGTACTTTAAACGACACACCAATACACCATAATTCTCTATTACCGATATACCAATAATGGCATTTCTTTAATTATTATTATTATTTTTTTATACATTTTTTTGAAAGACTATTATTCCAAGGATTTAAATCAACGATATAAGAATTTATTTTTACAATCTTCAATTTCAGCAGAAAATACGTAGTTCATTATTGTGAAGAAAGAATCTGGTCGTTTCCAGGCTTGAACCCAAGTCTCCTGGATCAGGAGCCAAGCGTTCTATCCCCTAGACTATTAATAATAATTATTATATTGAATCGCTCTTTACATCATTACAGCGCGAGTCAAGTTGTTGTATCATAATGTTGCTATCATAATGATTCTTATAACATGTGATAGGTAGCTAATCTATCGCCATTTTATTGTCACATGAATTCTACACCAGACTAAATACAGTGTGACAATCACACTGCCATCGCCGGGAATCAAACCCGGGACCTTCCGTTTTGGCAAACGTAGCATTTACTTATCGGCCATGAAGGTCGGAAAAATGGGGTAGATTAATACGAATGAAAATGTCTATTTTCTAGAATTTTTATTCATTCTCTATTTTAGATCATGACCAAGATGTGAAATCTTCCGAACCATGATAGTTGACAACAGCTCCCTGTCAACTTTAGCTCGCCTCAGAACTTCGGTGTTAGTAACCATGTCTGTCCAGGGAATTTTGAGCATCCAGCCATAGAGCCATATTTCAAATACTTCCAGTCTGTTCATTGAGTTGACTTTTAAGATCCACGTTTCACAACCATATAGTAAAAACAGACCACGCATAGCATTTGATCAAATTAATGTTATCATTGCAGAAGAGTGATTTCATTTAATTAAATGTAGCTCTTGCTGCCTCAATTCTGCATTTTATCTCTACATCTGGGTCTAGAGATTGGATTAGTATGCTGCCAGGGAATTTAAATTTCTCATTTAAATTTGAGTAATTTTACCGACTTATTCAAATTTAAATGTTGGCGTGTGAGGAGTTGGAAGAATCGACGTGCATGTATGACTCACTGTATGAATGTGAAACCTAGAGAGTTGTGTTAGAATAGAATAGTGTGGCGGTCAATGATGTCAGGCGATGGTTTGTTGTTGTTGATGTAGTTTTTAACCATTTCAGGACATCATCTTCTTCTTCTTCGTGTCCTGTCACAACTCCTGGGTCTTGAGAATCCTTCTCCACCGGATTCTATCACACGCCTGACGCCATTCCATGTGAGCCGCATTTACCTCGTCCTGAAGGGTTCTTCTCCAGGTGACTATAAAGCTTCCTTGTTTCGTCTTTTATCTACAGGGGACTTGTCTAGTGCATCCTGAGCGATGTAGGTCTCAGAATGTGACTGATTGATAGCCAATTAAGCTTAACGTCTTTTCCTTTGATTAACCTTTCGACTGCCATGGTCCAGAGGAAGCTTTTTGACATTTTGTTTGCCTTGACCCGTCTGAAAATTGGATCTCGTGAAGTAAGTCATTTTATTTATATAAAAGAAATTTCTATCTATCATGTGACGATAGATTGAAATTTCTTTTATTGAGTGTTTTGGAAAGTTTGGTTGGTTATTTTTTATTTTAAGAAAATCGCATTTATTTAAAAGGTAAAATAAAATAATCATTAATCAAAATATTGTCCTTCGTTAGCCACTACTTTTTCCCTTCTTTCTGGCAATAGATGAATCCCGTGTCGAAAAAACGAGTCGTCTTTTGACGCCATCCAGACATCGACCAAATTCTGGACATCTGCATATAAATGGAAGTGTGGCTAATGTGGCTTCTAAGGCATGCGTCATGGATCTGAACAAGTGGTAATGCAATGGTGCCACGTCTGGTGAATAAGGCGGGTGAATCTCCCAACTTACATTATGTATTTAATTTTTGATCGCGATTGCGATGTGAGGTCGAGCGTTGGCTTGTTGAAGAATCGGCTAGCTTTGCCTGTTGACCCATTCCAGTCGTTTTTCAGCCTGTATCTGCTTTAACCGCATTAGTTGTCGTCGGTAGACTTCTCACGAGACCGTTTCACCCGGTTTGAGGAGTTAATTTTTCGGTCAAACACGGCGAAACATGGCATTCACATAAAATATAATACAACTTCTAGAAAACGGATGTTTTCATTCGTATTGATTCTTCTTCTTCTTCTTCTTCTTCCTCAACCTATTCCCATCCACTTCTGGACAAAGGCCTCCTCCATTCACTTCCATGTCATTCTGTCCTGTGCAGACTGCATCCAGGTTATTCCGACGTGTCTATTCAGATCTTTCTTTCACCGTAGTTGCGGTCGCCCAGCACTTCTCTTCGCCGTCCACGGTGTCCAAGTCAGCAGTCTTCTTGTCCACTTTTCATCTGAGCTTCTGGCTACGTGACGTGCCTATTCCCATTTTAAAGCCACCACCCGGTGGATGATGTCAGTGACCTTTGTTTTTTCTCTCACCGTATCGTTTCTGACTCTGTCTCTTAGGCTTATTCCTAACATGGCTCTTTCCATGGCTCGTTGAGTTACTCGTAGTTTCTCGGCACTTTGTTTGGACAATGTAACAGTTTCACGACCGTATGTGGCAGAACGCAGGCTTCATAGACTTCGCAGGCTTCGTATTGATTAGGATTATTACATTTTTAAATAACATCAATATTATGATTTATTTAATATATTTTTTAAATGTTTTCAATATTATAGTTTATGCTTAATATATACATTACTTTAAAATATAAGTTTAAATAACTACAGAATATCGAATTTTTAAAAGCATTAGTTGGACCGAATTGAAAAAGAAAATTCTTCGATATTTTCCTTTAACACATATTTTCCTTTTAACTTTTTGTGCAAGGAGAGTCCGCTTTGTCTATTCACTCTAAAAGCAAAGCTTCGTTTAGAAAATGTCTTTTAGATACGGTAAGGGGTTGAAATAATACACCCTTTAATAACCCTCCACCCCTATTGAAAATGGAATTTTATCAAAAGTGTAGAAAATGCAATCTTCTTTTAAGATATTGTTTTTAGCAAATTCACCCTGAGTGGAAGGCAAACTTATACGAAGAACACAGCACTTGTGAAATTGAGAATGTTTACTCAGAGATATGGAATATTGTGAAAACGTCTTGTTCCATTTTTAAAATTAAAAACAAAACTGTGAAACAAAATGTATGGAAGCGAATCATGGAACTGGCAAAAGAGGGATGAAAGTAGAATAAATGCAGTAGAAATGAGATCTCTTACACGAATGTGTAGATACTCTGTGTATGATAGAGTGTCGAATGAATCTATAAGAAGTGAATGCGGTGCGAAAGATGGTGTTATGAACAAAATAATGAAAGAATCATTAAGATGGTTTAGTCATTGGAAAGAATGAATGAAGATAGAATAGTAAAAAAATTATATGTTAACGATGTAAATGGAACCAGAAATAGAGGAAGACCGAGGAAAACGTGGCACGATCAAATAAATCAAATATTGAATGTCGGCCATGTGAGGAGTTGGAGAAATCGACGCGCGTGCATGACACGATGTATGAATGTTGAGGAATCGAGAGAAATATGCCAGGAAAGAAAAGGGTGGCAGTACATTCTTTCTGATTACCCCTTTGGGGAGACAGATGGTTAGTTAGTTAGTGAGTGCAACAAAATTTTCTATATTATTTTGGTTTTATATCCTCACTCACATGAGTATCTAATTTATTTTCTATATATTGGTATATCTTTGTGTGTTTTTTCGTATTACCTAAGGGAGAAAACACATAATTTTATCATGTTTTGAAGCTTCGAACATTAGAATTCTTAGAAAATGAATATGTATGTTTATAAGTTTTCTGATTCTAACTAACTAACCATCACGCCGTCTTTCTGGAGGAGTAGGCAGAAATAATATACCTCCACATTATTCTACGTACGTTTCGCCATTTTATCAGGAATAGACTGACGTTAGAACAGCGCTTTCAAATTGTGCAAATTAATTTTGAAAATCATGGTTCGGTTGGCTTAACTTATCGTGCACTATCCGAGCAAGTTATTCGGAAGACCATGGATCGTTTTCGCACCACGTACACTCTAGTGGATAATACGCATCCACAAAGACGGCAATTGTCGAAAATTGGACATCACGATTGCGCTTCATTCGAGCTAGCCGTGGCGCTTTTATGCCCGAAATTATATTTAAACAATAATGGCATAAAATAGCTATTAAATAAAGCCAATATCATAGACATTAATATTATTTTAATGTGTTTTATTTTGATTATGTATTGTATATCTTTAAAAAAACACCTATATATTCGAACTAACGCACATTTACTGATGTTTTCTCATCTCCATCAAGCATTTTGATATTTTCTATGAAAGCAGGCTGACTAAACATGCTCATATCGTGAGAATATGCGGGATTGTAGTGAAAATCTTTTGAATTAATTACATGAACTGATAAGGCTTACAAGAACCTTCATATCTTGCGAATTTCGCTCAACTCATTGGTCTGGAGCCGTCTTGAGTATGGTTCAGTGATATGGAGTGCGATCGAAAAAAGGGACTCACTCATGTTTGAGAAACTTCAAATTATTCTATGATATCTTTACATCAGAGAGTTGGGTAGCTATCCACGGTACTATCCTAACCCAAGTGGTCCAATTTTGAACATAAAAATGGGTGCGTTCAATCCATTTTTATTACTGTTAAAATTTATAACACTAAACTAACTAACTAACCATCTCCCCGAAAGGGTAGGCAGAAAGAATGGACTGTCACACTTGAACCGATGCGGCACTCCATCCTTTTGTTTTCGCCCCGCGGGAAACAGTGTCGTCGGCATATCTTATATTGTTTATCACAACGCCATTAATTTTCATACCTTTCTCTCTCTTCATGAATTAATTGACTTCAAATCCCATTTTTGACGCATTTTAAATCTATACAAAAAAAAGTTTTTTCCGCGTCACCAAACTCATGTTCTTGTATAATAATGTATTTACATGTACAATAAGAAATATAATATAACTTATATAAAATAAGCTGTATAGACAATAATAATAAATTTGTTAACACTGAAACACGAATTATAAATAAATATTCCTTGAGAAATCACATAACCTTTCTTTTCATAACCTTACTGCACATAACGTAAAGACAGACAGACAGTTCAGACAGACAGTTCTGACAATAGAAATGAAGTTCGTGACACACGAATAGTAACATACTTCGGAGTGATTAAGCCCGGCTTCAAATCCATACAATTTTTTGTTTGATATCTTCTGGTATATATGAACCAAGCTATATTTATTTATTTATTTATTTATTTAGGGTAACATACAGCGATATCAATAACATATATATATATAAAAGAAACATTCAGAATAATTAAAATAAGGCCAATTACATGCTACCACAGATTAAAAATAATAGTTAACAATCAACAAATGATAGTGAGAAACATTGAAGTTAAACTAAGACAAAATAAGGTATACATAATATTTAAGAGTTAAAATACTTATAGTACTGGAAATAAAAATTAAATTAAGATAAAATAAAATAAAAAGTAATATACAAGTATTATAATATCATGTTACATCGTGGTCACATCCGCGCCGAAATGTTGCTCCGATCTCTTTTTTAAAATTTCGCTCGCTCAAATGAAAGACGTCAATGTCTCCAAAATGTTTGTTGTAGATATCACAGATTCGATACAGTGCCGCGCTCAGAGCGTAATTTGTGCGATAAACAGGAAGGTGGAAAACTTGGTTCGCGGTGTGTCTCGTGCGAGACATGGGGGTATTGAGTGACAATTTGCTGAGAAGTTCAGAATTGTCAATTTTAAAATGAATTATTTTATGAAGTAACATCATATCATGAAGAGTACGTCTATTTTCAAGAGAGTCCAAGGAGTGAAAAATTAGGGCAGATTTGTAATCAGAGAATGACTTGCACATTTTAAAATTAATATGTTTAATAAACATTTTTTGTACTCTTTCAATGCGTTTTTCAATGCAATTTCCTTTCACGTATAACACTATCACTGTTAATATTTAAAACACTGTTATAATATCACAATTTTTATATATTCACTGAGAGTGTCGCGACAGCTGTTTCGCCAACCGATGTTGGCATCATCAGGTGTTACAATAAACTAAAGTAACAAATGAAAAGACTTACTATTAATAGGGCAAAAATCTCATTTGTGTGGTTAGTCATAGTTGAAATAAAGTATGCGAAATCTGTTGACAATTTTACAAACAAATATAACATAGGTGGGAAAAAATTAAATTGGTCTTCGTACTATCATCACTAAGGGCAGGTTGGTTCTGCGCGATGTAACATAGAACAATCGGCCTATCTGTTCCAGAACATAGAGGTTCTGAATAGAGTTCGATTCAGCTTGAAAAAATGTATACATAAGGGTCGGTATAAAAACCGGTTGAACCAAATTCAATTAAATCACGAGGGTTTTTTATACAAGAAAATAAACCTCGAAATCATCAAAAAAAAAAAAAAACAATTTACATCTTCGTCTCTATTGAGATAAAATAATCTTTAAAAAAGACTAACGCACAATGGATTAAATCCAGTATTTGTCTACAAGTATTTGTATACATTCAAAATGTTGCATAAAAAACTGATCCAAGTTAAAGCATAAAAATTGGAGAGCCATCTTCAGGCGTTATCTAGCAATGTAAGATAAATGCGTAGCCTTTCACATTGCATTAATAAAAATATTCTGCTTAATGCTTACACCTAATCTTAATAGATGGCGCTAGGGTAGATTGAACTAAAATATGTGAAATGTTCCTCAACATATTAGCAAATATACATCTTTCAAAAATGTGTCAGACGTCGTGGTCGTAAGAAGGCCGGAATGGGGAATGTTGTATTACATAAAGCGATCGCTTAACCCAACCAATGACATGTCATAAGTCCTGTAAGCTCCTCGACCACCATATTCTGTTTAAAAAAAAAACCAATTTGAATCTTCGTCTCTATGGAGATATAATTCTTCTTCTTCTTCTTCTTTTAATAGATCTGACGATCTGTGACACAGAAATCATATCTCGTCGGATGATGAGATCCAGCTGTCCCTCCATCTCTTAGGCGGTCTTCCAGGTGGGCGGTGTCCGGAGGGGATTTCATAAGCGGCTGTATATGCGAGTCTGTCACCATCCATTCGGGCTACATGGTCCCTCCAGTATCTTCTTCTGGATCTACTCCACTGAAAGATATCCTCTATTTCGCAAGTTTTTCTTATGTCTACGTTGCGGACACGATCTCGGAGGGTTTTTCCAGTAATTGATCTTAGGACCTTCATCTCCGATGTTCTTAGTAGTCCCTTGGTTCGCACAGTGTCAGCCCGCGTCTCTACAGCGTACGTCATGTATATATATATATATATATATATATATATATATATATATATATATATATATATATATATATATATATATATATATATATATATATATATATATATATATATATATATATATATATATATATATATATATATATATATATATATATATATATATATATATATATATTGCTATATATATATATATATATATATATATATATATATATATATATATATATATATATATATATATATATATATATATATATAAAAAACGGTGGATTCGTGGAACATAAATTAAATAGACAAATGTGCACCATCTAAAAATAACATTTTGTTTTAAATTATTTTTATTTTGTTATTTTATTTTATATCATTGTATTTTATATTATTTGTTTTAGATTTATTTTGTGGATGTTGGAAGATCGAAGTGTGCGCGGGAGATGCCTATTGGTGGCGATGAGGTTCGCAACCCATCACACCGCGTCTCCCGCGGGGCGAAAAGAGAAGGATGGAGTGCCGCATCAGTAAAAGTGTGACAGTCCATTCTTTCTGCCTACCCTTTCGGGAGACGGCGTGATGGTTAGTAAGTTAGTTAGTTTATATATATATATATATATATATATATATATATATATATATATATATATATATATATATATATATATATATATATATATATATATATATATATATATATATATATATATAAATATATGTATATATATATATATATATATATATATATATATATATATATATATATATATATATATATATATATATATATATATATATATATATATATATATATATAGCTATATATATATATATATATATATATATATATATATATATATATATATATATATATATATATATATATATATATATATATATATATATATATATATATATATATATATATATATATATATATATATATATATATGTATAATTAATCCTTCTAAATAAACCTCGTTGTCTATAGTCCAACTGACGCCTTAATGCTACAAATGTAAAATATATTTTGCATAAAATAGAAGATACATCCCTCTCTTGCAAATTTCAGCGAACAGCCGTCAGCACAGCGGAATAAGTTTCTAAAGTATTGTTATGGGAAACTTTGCAAGACTAGAGGTGTGCTTTGCATAAGCTCGCTATTTATTCATACGTAAATCGCCCCCTCCCTTCCTATGATCGCCCCGCCCCTGCATCCCCCGGATGCATGCTACTTGCACGTAAATAATTATTATTACCACACAAAATACATCGCTGTTTAGTTTTACTACCGTTAACATTATATATAGATTTAGAAAGTTTGCTCTAACAAAGGTACACACATATTTTAATATTAACGGTACGTTCACGTACATTTAACGTTTACGATATTTGAAAATAATTTGCAACGAAATATTACTATGCTTTCGGATGTAGCACTTAATTTGTGGTGCCACATTATAAAAAATAATTTAAAATACTTATGTATTTTGTTTTTATATAACTTCCTTATTTTTGGTTATGCCATGTTTTCCTCGGTATGCCTCGACTCCGTACTCCATTTACATCATTAACGTATACTTTCTTAACCATTTTTTCTCCATCCATGCGCTCCATATGTCCGAACCAACGCAACGTTTCTTTTCCGCTTTACATTCCTTACTTATCAGTATTTGAGATTCTGTCATATATCGTTCTACCACATATACGTCTTAGGACATGGCATGGCATAAAAACATGGCATGACCAAATTAATCAAATTTTAAAGGTTGGTCATGTTAGAAGTCGGAAGAATCGACGTGCGTGTATGACTCGCTGTATGAATGTGGAGGAAACTCGAGAGGTGTGCCAGGATAGAGTAGTGTGGCGGTCCATTCTCTCTGTCTACTCCTACGGGGAAGCGGCGTGATGGCTTGTTGTTGTTTCTTATTTTTTATCAAACCAACCGGTTTCGCTCCCGTCGATGCTTCGCCAGGGTTACAAAAAAAGTTGGTTTTCATAACCCTGAAGAAGCGCGGGAACAAAATTAAGTGTTGTAAAAATACGGTACACAAGTGATTTAATTTTTTTTTTGTTAAATTACTTCAAATCAAACGCTACCTTTGAACGAGATCAATAAATTACAGCTAAATTATTTTTCCTGAACAATGATGTAAAACTCCATATTATTGTATTCGGAAAAGCTCGAATAGGATATTCTACCTCACCCACCTAATTCACCAGACATTGCTCCTTCCGACTACCACTTGTTTCGATCGATGACACGCGACTTGGCTGATCACCATTTTTCTCTTATGACAATACCAAAAAATTGGTCAATGACTGGATTAAATCACTAGACGCATCGCTCTTCCAATACGGATTTCAAAAATTGCCTAAAAGATGCGAGAAAGTAATAGCTAGCGATGGACAATACTTTGATTAAGATATTCTATATCAGTTTTTTTAAATTTAAAGAAAAAACAACTGAAACTTATTGGTATCCCCTAGAACCTGATTCATTAATATTATACTAATGAAAACGTCTGTTTTCTAGAAGTTTTATTGTCGTTTATGGGATTGACATATATATCGCCTTTCTAAAACATTAGCAAATGAACTAATTATTGAATATGGAATTTTAAATTTTTGTTTAAAAAACAATAAATAAATCTATTTTAAATATTAAGTTTTTCAACACTTTTATTAATTGTGAAATAAATGCCTATTGCCCAACTACTCGTATATGCAAATATACCCCTATCTCTGTAGCAACTACCCCCTCCTCCATTGAGACTAAGTACTGAGATCCTGCGGTTTATGTTCCTCAAGGATTATCACACCCTACTGAGCTATTGTATTCAATTTTGGACTAATGAATCAAAGCCTATATGACTAGTTAATACGGATGGCACATAATGAAATATTGAATGTGTAATAACAGTGTGATTCTCAGTATGGAATATTTCACATTATCTACGATTTAATTAATAGCTTTTACTGTGTTTGCTGACTTGATTATTTGTCTGGTAAAAGGCCTTCATTAGGCTATTGTCAATATATTTTCACGTAATAAATAGGTTCCCTAACTTTTTTTGTCACGTAGACCCCTTGTAAAATTTTTATGTATTGATTGAACCCCCTGCTTTTCTTATAACGATTATTTTGCAAACAAACAAACCATAGGCAGAGAGAATGGACCGCCACACTACTCTGTCCTGGAAAACCTCTCTAGCTTCCTCCACATTCATACAACTAGTCATACAAGCACGTCGATTCCTCCGACTTCTAACATGACCAACCTTTAAAATCTCCATGTATTCCTCCACATGCCATGTTTTTCCTTGATCTGCTTCGACTCCGTACTCCATTTACATCATTAACGTGTACTTTCTTAACCATTCTTTTTCCACCTATGCGTTCCATATGTCCGAACCATCGCAGCGATCCTTTCATAATTTTGTTCGTGATACCTTCTTCCGCTCTACATTCCTTTTTTATATCAGCATTTGAGATTCTGTCGTATATCGTTCTACACACATACGTCTTAGAGACCCCATCTCCACCGCATTTATTTTGCTTTCATCCTTCTTCTGCCGGTTCCATTCTTCGCTTTCAGACTTGTTTATTATTATTTTAAAGATGCATCTATAACTATAAATTTGTTTTTGAAGCCGCCACTGAACAACTCATTTTGATATGGTTTTCTTTATAAACTTACTGGATATAATTAGGGAATTAGGGAATTTATGTATATTCTTATTCTTCTTATTTTTGTCCTGTCACACCTCCGTGGTGCATAGGGCCTTAAGGAATCTTCTCCACCCGACCCTATCGCAAACCTTATATGATCATCCCAAGTGAGGCCTGTTGCTTTAACCTCGTCCTGCAGGGCTCTTCTCTAGGTGGCTCCAGGTCTGCCTTGCTTCCTCTTTCCCTCCATAGGGGATTAGTGTAGTGCGCCCTGAGCGATGCAGGCTGGGTTCCATCTCAGTGTGTGACCTATCCACTGCCATTTGTGCCTAGAGACTTGTTTTCTAATTGGCTTTTCGCCTGCTATGGTCCAGACACTTGACATTTGACACTGTTTGAGTCAATAGATCTTGAAAATTTATGTATATTATAAGAAATTATTACCTACGTAAGTTCCTACATACGTAGGTACTATCTGTGAGATGGATTATTATATTTTCAGGAAGCCAATATTTTGGAGACGCTTGCCAAAATTGGATCCACTCTCGTGGACCCCAATCTATATCTCATGAACCCCCAATTTTATTTTTAATTGACGTGGACCCCTTGCAGGTCGGAATCGACCACTGGGGGTCGATATAAAACACTTTGAGAATCACTGATGTAATACTATCACATCATGTACATAAGTAACTAACTAAATAACCTTGTTATATTTATAGTAAATGGCCGTTCACAATGGAGGTTCTGGTCCCAACCCTTATGTATGGAAGCGAAACATGGAACTGGCAGAAGAAGGATGAGAGCAGAATAAATGCGGTAGAGATGAGGTCCTTAAACGCATGTGTTGTAGAACGATGTATGACAGAATCTCAAATACTGATATAATAAAATAATGTAGCGCGGAAGAAGGTATTATGAACAAAATTACGAAAGGATCGCTGCGTTGGTGCGGACATATGGAGCGCATGGATGGAGAAAGAATGATTTAGAAAGTAAACGTTAACAATGTAAATGGAGTACGGAGTCGAGGTAGACCGAGGAAAACATGGCATGACCAAATTAATCAAATTTTAAAGGTTAGTCATGTTAGAAACCATAAGAATCGACGTTTGTATTTGACTCATTGTATGAATGTGGAGGAAGCTAAAGAAGTGTGTCAGGATAGAGTAAATAAAATAAAATTAGTTTACTAACTCAAAAGACATTATAAACATCAAAATGTTTAAGGCATCTATTGAGTACAGGTAACACATAATATTATAAAAATAAAACATAATACTAGGAACGCATTAGAGATGGTTCGACATTAGGAAGACAAGATACTTTCTGAAGTCAAGAGTATTTGTCCCCTGAACGTACCTTCACGAATATGAAAGACGTTGATCTCCGAGGAGACCGCGCTCAGCAGACTAATTACTCTTCCCATCGGTATCACCAGAGGCAGATTGGTTCTGGTGGCCGGTAGGTAGTAGTGTTGTGGTCCATTCTATCTGCCTACCCCTGCGGAGAAACGGTGCGATGGATCGTTTTTCTGTTTGTTTGTTATTTTTATCAGATTTTAGTTTGTACTACAGCTAATTTAAAAAAAACGGTGGATACGTGTAACATAAATTAAATAAACACAAAAGTCCGGATCGTTCATGTCAACATGTGCAACATCGAAAAAGGCATTATGTGTTATAACATTATGTGCTAAATTAAAAAAACGGTGGATACGTGGAATATAAATTAAATAGACAATATGCGGACCTTCTAAAAAGAACATTTTGTGTTAAATTATTTTTATTTTGTTATTTTATTTTATATCATTGTATTATATATTATTTGTTTGAGATTTATTTTGTGAGATGCCTATTGGTGGCGATGAGGTTCGCAACCCATCACACCGCGTCTCCCGCGGGGCGAAAAGAGAAGGATGGAGTGCCGCATCAGTAAAAGTGTGACAGTCCATTCTTTCTGCCTACCCTTTCGGGGAGACGGCGTGATGGTTAGTTAGCTAGTTAGTTAGTTTGTACTAATACAAAGGGAACAGAATAATTCGCCTGGTTTTATTTTTTAAAATCATTTTGTCAGTGTATACTAAAATAATTAGTGAATATAACGTAACTCAAACTCAAACAATCTTCTGGTCTCTCAAAACTATCAATACATCAATAGTGGAAGGTATAGTACAAATAATTTCCAGTCAATATTGAACAATGTTATTTCCAAATGTTCAAAGTAATATAGGTAGCGATGTTTATCTTTGGAAATCAAAAGGGATGAGCTTGTTGGGATGGTGGCTGTGAACCACTGGACCGTTGATAATTGGGAATACAAATTATAGAATTGATACTCTCTGGCAATACAAAGTTATTGGGAAATCTGTAAAATTAGCGAAAATTACTAATCAAAATTGTTTGGTCATTACTTCTTCTAACTAACTAACTAACTAACCATCATGCCGTCTCCCCGAAGGGGTAGGCAAAAAGAAAGGACTGTCACACTTTTACCGATGCGGCACTCCATCCTTCTCTTTTCACCCCGCGGGAGAAGCGGTGTGATGGGTCGCGAACCTCATCGCCACCAATAGGCATCTCCCGCGCACACTTGGATCGTCCAACACCCACAAAATAAATCTAAAACAAATAATATAAAATACAATGATATAAAATAAAATAACAAAATAAAAATAATTTAACACAAAATGTTCTTTTTAGATGGTGCACATATTGTCTATTTAATTTATGTTCCACGTATCCACGTTTTTTTAATTTAGCACTTAATGTTTTTTTCGATGTTGCACATGTTGACATGAACGATCCGGATTATTTCTTCTCGTTCTGGTATTAAGTTAACTTATATAATTTGGCAAATAGCCAATGTAAAGATGTAAGCAGACATTGTCCGACTTTTAAAACTGTTAAATTTTTTGACGTCGTCCACATTCTGACGTCGTTGAATTTTTGATGTTCAACTTATGACGGTGTTCATCTTAATATTGAAAACAAAAAAATTCTGATACAAAATTTCTTAAATAGTCAATATTTTTGGCCGAAACACTATGATATTTTGACATTTCATAACTGTTAATTCAAAAACTTTGTTTTATATCACAAATTTTTATTTTACTTTACGAGAGCTGTTTCATCAACTAATGTTGACATCATCAGGTGTTACAAAAATATATATCAAATGTCAAATTTTCGTAATTTTTCGAATCTTTGTGTATTTGAAAATCTTTGTGTATTTCGAAAAACTACGAAAATCTGACATTTGATATATATTTTTGTAACACCTGATGATGTCAACATTGGTTGATGAAACAGCTGTCGTAAAGTAAAATAAATACAATTTGTGATATAAAACAAAGTTTTTGAATTAACAGTTACAAACTTTCTTTATTATTATATATTTAGTGTTTTTCCACTTGTTTTCATCGATGACCGGTTTCTGGCAGCTTGCTGCTATCTTCCTGTCAGAACCAGAAGTCAACCAGAGGTCAACCAGAAGATGGCAGCAAGCTGCCGAAACCGGTCGACGATAAACACAAGTGGAAGCACACTAAATATATAATAATAAAGAAAAGAATTAAAGTAAAAAAAAGTGAAAATATCTATATTTCTGACTATCCTCTAATATTTCATTAGGTTAAAATCATTAGTTCTTAAATAATGAAAAAATTAATTAAAATTCTTTTCAAAATGTATATTTAGTTAAAATTTACTAATATGTTTCATGTCTTCGGTCGGTTTCGGCAGCTCGCTGCCCTCTTCATCTCCCAGAAGATAGCAGCGAGCTGCCGAAACCGATCGAAGACACAAACATCAGCGGATTTTAATTAAACCTACATATTTAAAATATTTTATAATTTTTTTTCCTTTTCATTATTTAAAATGAATTTTCTCCATGAAATTCCAAATATTTATTTATTTATTTATTAGTAACTAACTAACCAACCAATCATCACATTGTCTCCCGAAGGAGTTGGCTTAAATAATATATCGTTACACTGTTATTTCCTGACATATTCTCGCTTTCTCAACATTCATACATCGTGCCACGCAAATTCGTCGATTTTTCGAACTGATCATGTGGCCGATATTTGAAATGTGATTGATTTGATTGTGCCACGTTTTCCTCGGTTTTCCCCTTTTTCTTGTACTGTTTTCATTGTTCACATAAACATTCGTATGATATGTATTTTTATTTCTGTTCTGAACCAATGAATTGGCAATCTGATGTCGGGATCTCCACAAATAAGTGCTTGAAACCTATTTATGAACATAAAATCTGTGATATAAATAAGAGTAACACATTAGTGGGTGTCCGCTTCATTGCGTTTGCAAGAATAACGGACTTTCGATTGGTTGACTGGGATCAAAGACACATTTGGTCAGACCATATGAATACACTCGTTTCTAATGTGTTTTATATACTAACAAAATCAATACAGCAATATTATTAGAACATCTGTAAATTGTCATGATATATCTAATAAATATTGATATTTATCTACTTTGGGAATTAAAAAGTAAGTAATAGTAATAGGAATATAGCTCGTAACAACATTGTTTCGGTATCATGAAAGCAATAGAAGGAATGGAATGGTTTAACACTGGAATTCTTGGAGTCGGCTCAACCTTGCGGATCTACTTCCAATATCTAAATAAGTATTTATTTCTTTATTTTATATCATTGTATTTTACATTATTTGTTTTTAGATTTATTTTGTGGATGTTGGAAGATCGAAGTGTGCGCGGGAGATGCCTATTGGTGGCGATGAGGTTCGCAACCCATCACACCGCGTCTCCCGCGGGGCGAAAAGAGAAGGATGGAGTGCCGCATCGGTTAAAGTGTGACAGTCCATTCTTTCTGCCTACCCTTTCGGGGAGACGGCGTGATGGTTAGTTAGTTGGGAATTAAAAAAACGTTGTTTAAACCACTTAATTAAAATACACGACATGTTTCGGAGGATACCTCCATCTTCAGGTGTAAAAATATAACAAAAACTAAACAAAGAAAAACATATAAAAAACGCATTTAAAATCCAATGCAAAAATTCAAATTTAAACATTATGTTAGGCTAATTGTTATATGTAGGTACTAACAATTATTTTTCAACAGTAAAATAATAAATAACATTAAATAATAATAATACATGATGATAATATAATTTAGAAAAAACATACATTTGAAAAGATATAATTATAAAGAAATTAATGAATGATTAATTTGAATTTGATTAATCTCCCAAGCTCCCATTCCCAATCAAATGCAAATTAATCATTTATTAATTTCTATATAAATTATATCTTTTCAAATGTATGTTTTTAAAAAAAATTATATTAGATCATGTATTTGGTAACCTCCGAAACATGTCGTGTATTTTAATAATTTTTTATTAAAAAGTGGTTTAAACAATGTTTTTTTAATTCCCGAAGTAGATTAATATGGAAGGTTAATATGGAACAGTGTTAATGCCTTAACTTTCAATAAGTTTATTATTGATATTTATTGTTTTTTGAACTTTTTCTTCATCTTCGTCAGCCTTCATCGGTACACTGCTGGACTGCCTCTTCTCTTCCGAGTCGAGTTTAGTCTGTGATCAGTCTTAAGAATACAGGTAAATATTGTATTAGGTTGTTGAAAGAAGGACACTATTATAAATGTGAAAACAGGTATGTTGAATAATAAAGAAAGGACACTAATAAATTTAAGAATACAGGTATAAAGATTATTAGCGGGAGAAGTACAATTTTAAAATTACTACAGGTATATAGATTTATATATGAACTTTAACATGTTATAATACTTATACTTATTATGTATTATTACTGTTAAAAATTGATCGTTACTTACGATGGTAGTGAGCTGTCGAAACTGGTCGAGGACACAATCATGATTGGATTTTAATTAAATATGCATTTAAAAAAAAAATAATAGATTTATTTGTGTTAATAAAAAAACTAATTAAATATACATCCAAAACACAAAGTGTAGGAGAATATAGAAAAACTGCATCTAATATATCATATTGACAAAATAAATGATTCATGATTTAATTGTATCTCAATAGAGACGAAGATGCAAATTGGAAATTGAATATGGTTGATCAAGGTGTTTACAGGACTTATGACCTATCATTGGTTGGGTTAAGCGCACGCTTTATGTAATAAAACATTTCCCATTCCGCCCTTCTTACGACCACCACGTCTGACACATTTTTGGAAGTTGTATATATGCTAGAATGCTGCGCATATCTTCACATTTTTTAGTTTACTCTACACAAGCGTCATCTATTAAGATTGAGAAGCATTAAGCAGAATTTTATTATTTTGCTAGCTGACCCGGCAAACGTTGTTCTGCCATATAAATTATTTCTAGTGAATGTTATGATTGTTAAATAAAAAAATAAGGATTGTTTTGTAAGTGTGTGGGGATGGGATCTATGACAAAACGCCATGTCTGTAAATTTTTTTGGAAGTTGTATATATGCTACGATGTAACACCACACTTCAGATATTTTTTAGTTCAATCTACACTACCGCCATCTATTAAGATTGGATTAAGCATTAAGCAGAAGATCTTTATTAACGCAATGTGAAAGGCTACCGCTATTAACGTATTGCTAGATAACGCCTGGATCTCCAGGCATTATCTAGCAATGCAGCTCTGTTTCCAATTTGCTTCTTCCTTAAAATCCTCCTATTTAAGTGGAAAATAAAAATGTTATTTTTCAATTGCAAAGTGTATTACAATGGAATTCCACAGTGATAATGCTTTAACGTTAAATAACTTTATTTAAATACATTATAATATGCATTATGGAAAACGGACGGCATTAAATACCGATAATGGAGTTTTTCATCATTGTTTCATAGACAATAATTTTATGTACAAATATAATATGTACTTTATGTATGAGAACATTCATTAACCAACACATAATGTATGTAGATATGCACGGGGTGTCACCAGCATTTGCGGTAGCCCCCTTTTGGGGTTAAGCGCCCCCTACTAAACTGTCCTCCCGATCAAAAAACCAAAGTACGAATTGTGCCAAAAACAGGAAACCGCTGCAAAATTCAATCCAGTATGGAATCTGTTAAATCTAGCCACCCTTAGAGTACTTGTAAAGTAAATGGGGGTATTATCGTGATGGAGGAAATATCGTGATAATTTTTTAAAAGGTAACCGTGGTTGGAAGAGATAAAGAAGAAGATATTGGAAGGAACATTTAGAAAGAATGGATACCCAAGATTACCACACCTTTCCCTACATAGAAAACTAGAGGGAATATGATGCCTGAAACACCCCCCAAGAGATGGAAAGACAACTGGGATTCTTTCAACCAGTATAATAAGAAGTTAGCATGGTATTACATATTAAAGTAAAAAGGGCTGACACCATTAGAACAAAGAGTCTCTTAAGAACAATAGAGCTCAGAGTCACTTATATGCTAAATGGAGATTGAGATAAAAGTGGAAGGAGTAAAATTAGGATTGAGGAGAGGGGAGGTGTAACGGGAACATATCTAGTGGAAGGGGTATAATTAGGATTGAGGAGAGAGGAGATGTAACGGGAACATATCAAGCACGGTAATTGAATTTAAATTGAATTGGTTGTTTATTATATTTTCATAATTTTTGATGGCTTTTTAGTTTCTAAAACTAACTAACTAACCATCACGCCGTCTCCTCGAGAGGGTAGGCAGAAAGAATGGACTGCCACACATTACACTTTAATCGATGCGGCACTCCATCCTTCTCTTTTCGCCACCGCGAGAGACGCGGTGTGATGGGTTGCGAACCTCATCGCCACCAATAGGCATCTCCCGCGCACTCTTTGATCGTTCAACGTCTTCAAAATAAATCTAAAACAAATTATATAAAATACAATCATATAAAATAAAATAATAAATAAAAATAATTTAGCACATAATGTTATTTTAGATGGTGCACTTGTCGTCAGCTGGACGATCCGGACATTTGTGTATATTATACATTGTAAAATCTTGTATATAAAATCTTGGCGTTAGATTTTACAATACGTGATAAATTTTCATTTTGAATTAGTTTCTAAAATTTCTAAATTGTTTAAAGTTAGATTTTTTATTATTAATATTCAAAATTTTAATACCGTTTTTCTTTATTAAATGTATGTTAAAATAAAGATAAAAAGGGAAGTATGTCAGGACAGAACAGTGTGGTGGTACATTCTTTCTGACAAGCCCCTCGGAAGTTGGTGTGATGGTTAGTCCGTTAGTATTTTTTTTGACAGTCGTCGTAATGTTAATGAACGCAAAAATATTGTGTTTTTTTTTAAATAAGCTGTCCTATAAAAGCCGAAGTTACGCGATCATTATCCCTTCTTTTCTCACAAGTCCGACAATTCCCATCCCCATCGGCCCAGACGTACGCGGGAGGAACACATTTCTTGGCAGAAACAGTGCGTCGGGAGGTCTCGTCAGACGTCAAATTAGGAGATATTACGGGACAGGACGAAGAGGGAGAAAAAGTTGAATGTCGCCGGAATTCCGACGTTAAAATGCGGAAAATTCAAAAAAAGATTGACAAAGATACGGGTAACAGCTGATGCTATTTTTTTTACTCGGCTGTCTCGCGAAATTGCGTTTTTAATAATAATTTTTAATTTGTTTTTTGTTTGCCATTCTTTTTAAAAGGATTAGCTAAGTATCGCTAACGTTTTTTTATACTTATTACGGTTGAGAATTATTTATTTATTTGTTTATATAATACACAAATGAGACATAACAAACGGAAAACATTTAGGCGACTCATTTGGACACAAAACGGTGTAACAAAAATAAAACAACGACATGAAACCAAAAAATTATACATATCAGAAGGAACCCAAATATGTCGAAGTCAGTGAGGCAGTACTTTCCAGAATTTGTAATATATATTTTATGAACAGCGCCTTAATGACATTGAATATGTCCAAATCCGAAACGATTAGATTCAACATCCGAATTGCTCTTCCTACTGACATCACCAAAGGCAGGTTGGTTCTGCATGCCGGAGCAAAGAACAATTGATATCGGCGTTGTCGCAGGTACAAAAACAGGAAATCAGGAACAGGATCAATTAGGGGATCAATTAGAACAGGATCAATCAAAGGAAAATCAGGAACAAAAAACCCTATTTGCTCCAGAACATAGGGGTTCTCAATAGAGCCCCGAATCAGCTTGAAAAATGAGTTGCCATAAATCCTTCCCTCCTCAGTTCGAGGGAGTTATACCATAGAATATCCTAGAGAAATGCTATTGAATTTAATTTATTTGATTATTTTAATTTATTTCCTTTGTTGTAAGTTAATACCTGAACCTCAATAAGAACTTAAAATTATTATTTTAAAATTTAATCAATTATTATTTTAAAATTTAATCATAATGTTTGTTATAACAAAAGCATAAACGTTCCAAAATATATTTTTTTAACATTTGTTAAAACGAGGTATACTCATATTAAATTTGTAAACAATTTTATAATATTATAAATATCTATATAATAACACTGAGGAAGGTCTGGGTAGTCCGAAATATGTTTGATGTTTAATTGTATTTGTTTAAAAAGTGACTGTTGTATCCAAAGTACTCGTATATTTTAATTGTATCTCAATAGAGACGAAGATGCAAACTGGAAACTGAATATGGTTGATCAAGGTGTTTACAGGACTAATGACCTGTCATTAGTTTGGTTAAGCGCACGCTTTATGTAATTACAACATTCTCCATTCCACATTTTTCTTTATGCCTATGTAAGACAAATTTTTGGAAGTTGTGTATATGTTACAAATCTATGCCTAATTTCACATGTCAGTTTCAATATGCCATCTATGAAGATTTTGATTACATATGTTAATCTTTTTTAAGATTACTCTATATAATCTACATACTAATGCCATCTATGGAGATTAATTTTTAGCATTTAGCAGAACTGCTTTATTAACACAATGTGAAAGGCTATCGCCATTAGCGCATTATTAGAAGCCGCCTGGAGAGGTCACTCCTATCTTTATGCCAAAGATACTCGTATATTAATAAAATGTATATAATTTGTTGTTAGTTTCAATGTAGGCACGCCCCTGTTTAAGGACGCCTATGGTACTAGTATTTGCATAGTATTTGCGTATTATGAATGGGATTTATGTGAAATCAAAATGCGGAAAAGGAGTTCCCTTGAATTCTGTGAGACTTACATTTGCCAAACGGATTCGTATGAATCTTGGGCGGTGGTTGTTCTTTTTATTCCGTTCCCGTGGTTCCGGACGTCCGAATTCCACCGCTCGAGGCGTGTTTACTGTGAAATATGTCCGAGTCTTTGCTGGTACAACTTTGGCTCACGACAAGTCTGTCTCATTTGCATGTTCTTGGACTAGTTCGGTACGTGAAACCCCAGACCGAAGTATATCTCTCACTGTGGTGACTGAATATCTTTCACTCGAAAATTTGTATTTAAACACTTTATTCTTGACAGCAACCAACCGGTTTCTCTTCAACCGGAGCTTCATCAGAGCTACAAAATACACTTTTATAACCCTGACGAAACTCTGATGGGAGCGAAACCGGTTGATTTTTGTAAAGAATAAAGCGGATTAAATGCAAATTTACAAGTGTATTAATATTATATTTAATAACAACAAACAACAAACCATCACGCTATTTTCCCGCAGAGGTCGGCATTGAGAATGGACCGCCACACTACTCTATCCAGACATACCTCTCTAGATTCTTCCACATTCATACAGCGAGTCATACACGCACGTCGATTCTTCCGACTTCTAACATGACCAATCTTTAAAATTTGATCGATTTCCTCGGTCTATCTCGATTCTGTACTTCATTTACATCGTTAACGTATACTTTTTTAACCATTCTTTTTTCACCCATGCGCTCCATATGTCCAAACCAACGCAGCGATCTTTTCATAATTTTGTTCATAATACCTTCTTTCGTTCTACATTCCTTTCTTATATCAGCATTTGAGATTTTGTCGTAAATCGTTTTATCACACATACGCCTTAGGGACCTCATCTCTACCCCATTTATTCTGCTTTCATCTGTCCTCTGCCAGTTCTATGCTTCGCTTCCATACATAAGGGTTGGGACCAAAACTCCATTGTGAACGGGCATTTTCGCTTTCATTGATATATTATTGTTTTCAATAATGTCACACCACAAATTGAGTGCTTCATTTGAATGTGTGAACATCTTTCGCCGATAAACAATTTTCATTCGGCATTAACCTGTTTTCGAAACTGTTGAAGCGTTTTTTACACTCCTTGAAACGCAATGAAATGTCGGATAATAATTTCAATCATAGTAAAATAAGAGAAAAACCCGGTTGTCACCCAGAAAGAATTCGAGGATAGAGCGAGAGAGGAATTCTTCTTTGAATTTTGTTTTGCTGATTATTGTATGAAGAATTGTAGAAAACAAAAGGAGAACAATTTGATTTTTTAATTGTATCTCAATAGAGACGAAGACGTAAACTGGAAACTGAACATGGATGATCAAGGTGTTTACAGGACTTATGACCTGTCATTGGTTGGGTTAAGCGCACGCTTTATGTAATTACAACATTCCCCATTCCACCTTTGTTATTGTGATCATGCATGACAAATTTTTGGAAGATGTATATATACTTCAAAATCCATATTTATCTTCACGTGTCAGTTTCAGTCAGCCATCTATGTAGATTTGGTTGCACTTGTGAATTTTTTCAAGAATTAACCTATACAACCGACCCACTAACGCCATCTATGGAGAATGATTTTCGGCATTTAGCAAACTACCTTATTAACACAATGCGAAGGCTATCGCCTAACATATTGTTAGAAGCCGCTAAGAGTATTATTCCATTCTATATGCCAAAGAATTTGACCAGAATATTTGAAGACCAAATATTTGTGAATGTATGCTTATACCTGTATACGAAATCCTGGATTTACACCAAAGGGTGGTTAATTCAAATTTTTTAATTGTATCTCAATAGAGACGAAGACGTAAACTGGAAACTGAACATGATATTGTGAATTGTGAAATTTTAAAGTGGCCTCCTCCATTCGCTTCCATGTCACTCTGTCTTTTACAGACTGCATCCCGGTTATTCCTACATGTCTTTTCAAATCATCCTTCCACCTTAGTTGCGGTCGCCCAGCACTTCTCTTTGCCGTCCACAGTCTTCTTGTCCATTTTTCATCGGAGCTTCTGGCTACGTGACCTGCCCATTGTCGCCACCCGGTGGATGATGTCCGTGACCTTTGTTTTTTCTCTCACCGTATCTTATATCCTCTTAGGCTTATTTCTTATATGGCTCTAGATGGCTCTTTGGGTCACTCGTAGTTTCTCGGCACTTTGTTTGGATAATGTTACAAATGACTAATTCTGATTTTGAAAATTTGGTTTGTGTCATTTGGTGCTCCCGTGAATTTGGAGAAATTACGTGTATAAGTGAATTGTTTTGGTCAATTTGATTGTTGCCGCACTTTATAATAGTTAATTATGACACGTAATACGTTTGTACTGTTTTGATGTCAAAATTATACGAGTTTTTTCGTTTATATAAAGAATTTTGACAGGTGTAAAAAAAAATTTTTCATTTGTTCCAATGACAATTTGAATAATTTCTTCAATATTCTTTTAAAGTTCTTGCTGGTGTTGGTTGGTTTTAAGTGCCTAATTACTGCCAAATAAAAAAAGTGGATACGTGGAACATTAATTAAATCATATAACAGCTAATTTAAAAAAAACGGTGGATACTCGTATGTGTAACATAAATTAAATAAACACAAAAGTCCGGATCGTCCATGTCAACATGTGCAACATCGGAAAAACAATATGTGCTAAATTTAAAAAACGGTGGATTCGTGGAACATAAATTAAATAGACAAATGTGCACTATCTAAAAATAATATTTTGTATTAAATTATTTTTATTTTGTTATTTTATTTTACATCATTGTATTTTATATTATTTGTTTTAGATTTATTTTGTGGATGTTGGAAGATCGAAGTGTGCGCGGGAGATGCCTATTGGTGGCGATGAGGTTCGCAACCCATCACACCGCGTCTCCCGCGGGGCGAAAAGAGAAGGATCGAGTGCCGCATCAGTAAAAGTGTGACAGTCCATTCTTTCTGCCTACCCTTTCGGGGAGACGGCGTGATGGTTAGTTAGTTAGTTATTTTTTTTACAATGTCAAGACCATAAGTACCAACTGGCAGAACACAGGCTTCAAAGTCTTTTCGTTTCAGCTTAGTTAAATTCTTCTCTTGAGCTTTTCGGTTTGGTTATCTCGACCCAATATAATAATGTCTGACACAGTAGAAACATGTCATAAGCATAAATTAAAATAAAAATTTAATAAAACAGACGTTTTCATTCGTATAATTGATTTAATATGGAGTTTAACAGTATTGTTCAAGAAACAATAAATGAATAATATACGTTAAGATGTGTGAATGGTGTGTTTTACGTTACATGTGTGAGGATTTAAATCGTTACGTGGGAGCGTAGAAGGTTTTCCACATGCCGTCGCACAGTCTCTCGATAAGGGTGGACAGATAGACAGCCTGAAAGCTTTAAAAATCGATTGCTATTCCCTGACAAACTGGCGAATGACGCTTATTTACAAATTCGACTTCAAAAATATCTATAATATAATTTATTTACTGTTTTTTGAACAATAAAAAATAATTAATAGGAATGAAAAAACTTGTGTTTTTCTAGAAGTTTCATTATATTTTTTGGGGGATGACATGATTCGCCATTCTAAGGCATTATCAAATGTGGCTATACTTGGACGTGTTACTCTTTTTATACTCTATTGAGAGGAGCATAGTATGGCAAATTAACAATGATGTGGCTTTATACAATGGAAAATATGATTATCGGGGGGAGCCCAGAAAATAGAAAGTGTATCCTGGAACTCATGAAGTATTTTTTTTTTACCTCGTTAAGGAATACTAAATGTAATTATATGATTTGAGGTAGCTCATTATTAAAGTATTTCTAAAAAAACAAGTGTTCACTTTATAAAACGATTTTACATATTTCAAAACTAAAGAAAAAATAATTATTGGAAAGAGCCTAGAGATATGAATTGTTTCCTGGAACTCATTTTGAATATGTTGGTTGTAATGTTTACATCATTTAAGAAATACTAAATGAAATTATATAAATCAAAGTGATTCCATTAAAGTATTGCTAAGAAACCAACTGTTAAGTTTATAAACGATTTTACATATTTCAAAAATTAACTAAAGATTATAAGTAAAATATATGAAGTCGCCTTCCTGCAAATCTATGATTAGGGTGATGTATTCTTTTCTTCTGTACCTGAAATATAAGATAAACATATTGCAGAATCAAGAGTTCAATTAATCTAATATTGGAACTACATAAAGGAGTGGGGATGAATAGATGTTAGTTTGTTCATTTATCAAAGTAATATTTGGATTTTTTTAAATTTATTGATTTCTAATTGTTCTAATAAGTTTAGGGTGTACCCTTTAGGGTGTTTAAGTCGTGTTTATTTTCTAATAGATGTTTAGCAAATTAAGAAGTTGATTTATTGAGTCTGAAGGACCCAACATGTTCGGACCTAACGATTTCTCCGACTCCTCACGTTGCAAATTTTGAATTATGTATTGTTTCTTGAACAATAATGTAAAACTACATATTAACTAATTAATATGAATGAAAAATTCTGTTTTCTTAGTTTTATTATATTTCAGGTGGAATTACATGTTTCGCCCTTCTAAGGCATTATCAATCTTCATTGACAATGCCTTAGAAGGGCGAAACATGTCATTACATCTAATATATATTATATTATAATAAACCCTTATGTATGGAAGTATTGTATTGTATTTATTTGACCCTTATGTATGGAAGCGAAGCATGGAACTGGCAAAGGAAGGATGAAAGTAGAATAAATGCAGTAGAAATGAGATCTCTTAGACGAATGTGTGGATATTCTGTGTATGATAGAGTGTCGAATGAAAATATAAGAAGTGAATGCGGAGCGAATGATGGTGTCATGAACAAAATAATGAAAGGATCATTAAGATGGTTTGACATATGGAAAGAATGAATGAAGAAAGAATGGTAAAAAAATTATATGTTAATGATGTAAATGGTACCAGAAATAGAGGAAGACCGAGGAAAACGTGGCACGATCAAATAAATCAAATATTGAATGTCGGCCATGTGAGGAGTCAGAGAAATCGACGCGCGTGCATGACACGATGTATGAATGTTGAGGAAGCGAGAGAAATATGTCTGGAAAGAAAGGTGTGGCAGTCCATTCTTTCTGCCTACCCCTTCGGGGAGACGGCGTGATGGTTAGTTAGTTAGTCAGTTAGTTAGTTATAATAAAACTTCTAGAAGAAAGAAGTTCTAATTTTAGATAAACTTAAGGCGTTAACACTGTAAAATTCCAAAATGACGAATTTTTATGAATTAAAACACTGTTTTTTCCACTTTTGGTTTATTTTTCTCGAGTTTATATTGTTCCCCGGATGATGAAAGTGTAAGCCTTCGAAACATGTCGAGAAAAATAAAGTCAAAAAAGGAAAAAACAGTATTTTTATTCATAAATATTTGAAAGAAGTTTATATTCATATTAATAAATAAATATTGAATTATTTGTTTTAATTGATTACGTTTTAATTGATTACGATTAGTTTTAATTGACTACGTTTTCCTCAGTCTTACTGTATTTTCTTGTTCCATTTACATTGTTACTATCTACTTTAGACATGTTATGTCATATGAAAATGCCTTATAGGTATGCCAATCTCATAAATATAGAAGAATTTTTAGAAAACATTCATTTCTATTCAAATTATTTATTTTATACGGAGTTTTACATTATTGTTACAATATAAAAGCGTTTCTTATTCTTTTCCTTGGCGTTTTTCTCAGAATAGCGCTTAATGTCTTACGATTCTCAAGTTCCAAGCAGTGTGTTGTGTCGCCTCTGTGTTGTATATATGAAATAGCACAACATTAAACCTAAAACAAAGATTAAAAAATATGTATAAAATTAGGATTATACATATTATAAAGTACGTTTGTAACAAAAGAGTGATGTTTTATGGATATTTAAAGAATTTTGAATTTTGTCTTGTCGCGTTTAACCTGGTTAGGTTAGTTAAATAAATATTAGTCTTTTTTTTGCAACTAAAGAATGTCCGAATGAAACCTATATATGATTGCTGGATTGTTATATAAAATGATTCAAGTCAACATTATAGATTTATGTATATCTGATAATTTAAAAGCTACATAATTTTCCATACTTCCTTCTTTGTGGTACATATTATCACATATCGTGGGTAAACTCTATTTATTTTAATTAATACGAATGAAAACGTCAGTTTTCTAGAAGTTTTATTATATTTTATGGGAATGAGATGTTTCGCCCTTCTTAGCCATTATCAAATGTGCTTTTTATCAAACCTATTTTTTTTGTTATTGTATCAACGCTTTACTTCCATATAATAGGGCTATTTTTTGCACTTTCATAATCCACACCAAATGTTTTGCCTGTTTTGCTTCTATCGTTCACGTATTATGCCCGTGGAAGAAAACGTTTTTAATGATTTTATTTAAAAAATGACAACCAAATATACCATACTTGATGTTTTCCATTGTCTCATAATTCTAACTAAACAATAATTTACCCTGCCGCTAAATAATTTTTTTCCCCCTTTCACTTGTTCACTCGTCATTTAGTTTATAAGTAATAAATCAATATCATTTAACTGTTAAAATTCATACACCGATGAAGGGAAGTTTATGTCCCGAAACATGTTTGTGAAAAGTGCAAAAAAGTGTTGTGAAAATACAATATTTCCGAAAAGTTATACAAATGTGAATCCACAACACAAAGTGATGGCGTATATGGAAGAAACAATTTTCCATATTTAATAATTGATAAGCATGAAAACGCTTGTTTTTTGCAAGTTTTATTATGTAATAATTAAGTAAAACGATGTTTTTTTAAGAACAGTTTACATAAGAATAAAAATATTTCTTACCATTGCAATGCACAAGTATGAAAGGTGGTTAAATATCAAAATATTTTAAGATGGAGAAAAGTTTTTGTAAAAAAAAAGGATACCTTAAATTGTTTCCGCCAGGGATCGAAAACATTTTTTCGAGTTAAGTTATATAAATTTGCATCTTTCTAAAAAACTAAAAACGTACGTAAAAAACGTACTTAAGTGTGTAAAAAAATCTACAAATAGTGTTAGCAGAGAGCATCTGCTAACTTTTTGTTCCGGACTAAAAACAGTCGAAAAAAAATTCCGCTTGAAAGTTTTTCAAATCCTCGGGATAAGAACATTCTGTGAATATTTTTATTGTTTTTAGTTTCCTTGTTTCCATATTGTTAATGCTGGAAAGCCCGAGTCACAAAGTGGAAAAAACTTTTCTTCTTCTTGACAAATTTTCTCTTAAGAAAATGGTAATTCCTAATGAATATTCTATGCGTTTGTACTGCCTTTGTAAACAAGTGTTTTAATTTTAGTTTTTCTTATTTTGAAAAATTTCAATGACCTGATTACTGCAGTTTTCCTTCTTCATCCAAATAATTGCCTTCTTCTTCTTAAAGTGCCCTGTCAGGTCCCCCCGACGTTGGTGATCACTCTGGTAAACTCTTCCCTATCCTGCGCTGTCCGGAATAGCTCCTCCACAGTTCCGATTCCCGTTTTTCAAATCAAATCAAATCAGTTTATTTTCTCAAAAGATATTACAAACAACAATTATATTATAGTTTAAGGCATCTATTGAGAATAGTTAAAACATAAAAAATATATAATACCAGGAACGCATGAGAGATGGTTGGACATTAGGAATACAAGATACTCTCCAAAGTCAAGAGTATTTGTCTTCTGAACATACTTTCACGAATATGAAAGACATCGATCTCCGAAGCGATCATGTTCAGCAGTTTGATTGCTCTCCCCACCGGCATCACCAGAGGCAGGTTGGTTCTGCATGCAGGGAGATAAATTTTTACCCGTTCATTCCCTCACATTGCGCAACCAAGAGATATGCCTTCTACCTGCCCCCCTGCGGCCCTCTATTTTTCTCTTCAAAATTAGATGCAGCAGGCGATATTTTTCTCCTCGTAGAACGTGACCCAGATATGAAATCTTGCGGACTTTGATCAATGTCAGCAGCTCTCTATTTACTCCTGCACGATTCAGGACTTCTGTGTTCGTCAGTCTGTCTGTCCATGGGATCCTGAACATTCTTCGGTGAAGCCACATTTCAAATGCCTCTAACCGGTTCATTGTTTTTACTTTTAATGTCCATGTCTCACACCCATATAACAGAACAGACCACACTAACACCTTAACATCCTTTGTCTTAGTAATAATAATTGCCTAATAGATCCATTTTCCATTATGCATTATGCATTTTACATTATCAAAATATTCTCTTTGATTGAAATTTCACTGTTGGGTTCACTGTGTGTGTTTAGTTTCAATCCAAGGAAGTGGTTCGCAGTCAAGTTTATTAATATATTTGCTGGTTCTTGGGATGCCACTTGGTATTTTTCAATGTAATAGTTTCCCGTGGCTTTCCACATTTGTATATACAGCAGGTTAATTGAATTCTCTAAGACGAATATGTGGAAAATCTGTGCATGAGAGTGTCGAATGAAAATATAAGAAGTGAATGCAGTGCGAATGAAAGCGCTATGAACAAAACAATAAAAGGGTCATTAAGATGGTTTGGACACATGAAAAGAATGAGTGAAGACAGAATGGTGAAGAAGGTATATGTAAACGGTGTGAACGGAGCTTGAAACAGAGGAAGGCCGAGGAAAACGTGGCACGATCAAATCAATCAAATATTAAATGTCGGTCACGTGAGGAGTCGGAGAAATCGACGTGCGTGCATGACAAGATGTATGTATGTTGAGGAAGCGAGAAAAATATATCAGGAAATAAAAGTGTGGCAGTCCATTCTTTCTAAACTACCCTTTTGGGGAGACGGCGTGATGATTAGTAAGTTAGTTTAATTAACTACATATTACAATAAATGGATAAACCTCTAATTTAAATAATCTTTGAATAACATGGTATTTTTACAACACTTGCAGTGGATTGACAAAGTGTATTTATTACTCGTCCCAAAGTATGGAACTTTAACCGTCGCGTTGCCATGTGGTCAATTGAGTTTCCACTGCCAATTTAAAGTTGATTTTCTTAAAACTTATGGACCCTAATATTATAAAAAAAATTGTAATCCTCCATTGAAGTGTTCTCAATATTTCGTAATAAAAAAAAAGCAAAAAATTACTTCCTTCATCCCAAAAAAAAATATTTTCTAAGACTGCCCTCACCTTCATTCGTGTTAAGGTAGAATTTGTTTTGCTAATATTTACAACTTTATCAAAAGTGACAAATACTTACTCGCTGTTTTGAACGTATTATAAATTATATCTTTGACCTTTTCAATAGGTACGTAATAATACCGACTGGATGAAAACGCAGCACGTAACTTAATAATATCAGAACTGTGAAAATATTAACACTTTACCAAAAGGGACAAATATTAATACGTACTCGTTGTCTTGAACGTACTATACATTTTGCCTAGGTGCCTTTATCCTCGCCCCGCCGGCCGCGGCGCGCAGACAAGTTTATACCCGATGTCCAGTCGCCCGTATGCTGTGACGCATTACATATCAGAAATCGCATGGTTCCAGAAAAAAATTAATAATGATATGTTTTTCAAATAATCCATGTATGTTATAGATATCGATCTATTCCTAATGAAATTCCCTACAAGATGACATAAATTAAATTATGATTCATCTAGTCATATGCTTGATATTTAGATAAAGTTAGCGGTAAACTGAACTTACCACATGGGAGCGAGCGTTTTGTTTTGAACACGGTACGTTAAGGGTTAAAGACTTGTTACAAGAGAAATGCTGCCTTTGTGATGCAAAGCAGAATAGAATTTTGTATTTGAAGCAGTTTATAATATAACATCTTCAAAGAATAGATTCAACGACCCAATGATTCGAAATATACAGAAGATCTCATTTATACTGCATTTATTCTACTTTCATCCTTCTTTTGCTACTTCCGTACTACGCTTCCATACATTAAGGTCGGTACAAGAACACCATTGTACACTGCCATTTTAGCTTTTTTGGTTAGGTTTTTTTTTGCGATGATACCATTCTTTCTTCATTTATTCTTTCCATGTGTCCAAACCATCTTAATGACCTTTTCGTTATTTTTTTTATAATATCATCATTCGCACCGCATTCAATTCTTATATTTTCTTTCGACACTATCATACACAGAGTATCTTACATTCGTCTAAAAGATCTCATTTCTACTGCATTTATACATTGTACATTCATCCTTCTTTTACCAGTTCCATGCTTCACTTCCATATATAAGGGTCGGTACAAGAACACCATTGTACACTGACATTTTAGATTTTTTGGTTAGGTTTTTGTTTGTGATGATAACTTTAAGTACACCATTCACTTTGTCGCCTGCCCCAATTATTATTATTGTTATTCTGATGACTTGTATTTTAAGTGTGCCGTTTTGTAAAATCAATTACTCCAAGGGCGCACTAGGAAAAGACTGACCGAACAGTGCAGTCTTTAGAAGTTTCTTTAATTTAACGTCACTATAATCATACTTAATACAAACATGGAGGCTATTCCGCGCCAACGGACCCGCAACGCTGAAAGCACGATCAGAGTAGAGAGAGAAGTGTTGCGTTCCATTCTCTCTGCCTACCCTTGCGAGGCAGCCATGTTTTCGCATCCAGTTGATGGCCACAGAATACCAACATGATGGATTGTGACAAAACTGAGCGATTTGAGTTATTCCCGGGCAAACACAGCAGACGCGTAAAACCCGCGCGTGATGTGTGAAAAATTCACTCACTTTATTCACGAATAGAATTTAAATTACTCTACCTGCCTTCTCCCCTCTTCTTATTCATTTCAATCATTTTCACAGCATCCCTTTTCGATATGAGGCGATATAAACGACGGAACTCGCTGTTAAAAATATATATCTTCTTCTTCTTCCTCAGCCTATTCCTGTCCACACCTTTTCAGAGTAACAAAAAATGAGAACCTTATGCTCCATCGCAGGGAAAAACCTTAGAGATCGGATGAGAAATACAATTGTAAGATCCATCTGTGTTATTGAAGACATAGTAAGGTGGGAAAGAAGCAGAAGGCGCTTTTGGGGGGATCATGTGGACCGCATGGAAGGTATTAAAAATGTGAATAAAAATGAAAGCCGCAGCAGCAAAATACTAACAGAAAGAATGCCAAAGATACGGAGGGATAGCTGGACGTCATTATCCCAAGACAATTCATCATCACAAACAGAACACAAGATATAAACTAGAAGAAAGAAAAATAATAAAAAAGTTCTTATTCTTTTCTTCGTCAGCCTATTCCCGTCCACTCCTAGACAAAGGCCTCCTTCATTTGCTTCCAGGTCATTCTGTCCGGTGCAGACTGCATCCAGGTTATTCCGACGTGTCTGTTTAGATCATCCTTCCACCGTAGTTGCGGTCGCCCTGCATTTCTCTTCGCCGTCCACGGTCTCCAAGTCAGTCTTCTTGTCCATTTTTTATCTGAGCTTCTGGCTACGTGACGCGCCCATTGCCATTTTAGAGTCGCCACCCGGTGGATATTGTCTGAGAGATGACTTTGTCTCTTAGGCTTATTCCTAACATGGCTCTTTCCATGTATAAAAATATATATACCTCGTCGTTAAAGAAATCTATTATAAAAAAATGTTTTAACTAATTAACTAACTAACCATCACGTTGTCTCGCCGAAGGGGTAGGCATGTATAATGGACTTTTAATTCCTGACATATTTCTCTCGCTTCTTCACTATTCATACATCGTGTCATGCACGCGCGTCGATTTCTCTGACTCCTCACTTGGCCGACATTCAATAATTGATTTATTTTATCGAGCCACGTTTTCCTCGGTCTATAAGACAGTTGTCTAGCAGTATGATAATTGCGTAAACCTTTCACATTGCATTCATAAAGATTTTCTGCATAATGCTTACATTTATTCTTAATAGATGGCACTAGTGTAGATTGACCTAAAATATGTGAAGTGTTCTTAACATAGTAGCATTCTTTCAAAAATTGTCAGACGTGGTGGTCGTAACAAGGGCGGAATGGGGAATGTTGTTAACATAAAGCGATCGCTTAACCCAACCAATGACAGGTCATGAGTCCTGTAAACGCCTCGACTACCATATTCTGTTTCCAAAAAAAAACCAGTTAACATCGTCGTCTCTATTGAGATACAATTAATCCTGAAAAATGATTAACAAACAAAAACCATAATGCCGTTTTCCCGCAGGGGTAGGCAGAGAGAAAAGGCCGCCACACTACTCTATCCTGGTAAACCTCTCTAGATTCCTCCACATTCATACAACGAGTCATACACGCATGTCGATGCCTCAGACTTCTAACATGACCAACCTTTAAAATTTGATTAATTTGGTCATGCCATGTTTTCCTCGGTCTGCTTTGACTTCGTACTCCATTTACATCATTAACGTATACTTTCTTAACCATTCTTTCTCCATCCATGCGTTCCATATGTCTGAACCGACGCAGCGATCCTTTCATAATTTTGTTCATAATACCTTCTTCCGCTCTACATTCCTTTCTTATATCAGCATTTGAGATTCTGTCGTATATCGTTCTACCACCATACGTCTTAGAGACCTCATCTCTACCGCATTTATTCTGCTCTCATCCTTATTCTGCCAGTTCCATGCTTCGCTTCCATACATTAGGGCTGGGATCAGAACTCCATTGTGAACGGCCGTTTTCGCTTTCATTGATAAATTCTTGTTTCCAATAACAATTTTTGTCCCGCAATGGATAAAATCCGGTATTTGTCTACAAGTATTTGTATACTCGTACATTAAAAAAATGAAAAAAATTATTTTATAAATAATTTTGTTCCCATAATGAATACGAATGAATATGTTTTCTAGAAGTTTTATTATATTTAATGGGAATGACATCTTTCACATTGATAATGTCTTAGCATGTCATTGCCTTAATGCCCTAAAAATAAAAAAGTCGGTCATTCTGTTCCGCTCTAATATAATACAATTTGCGACTGAAATGATTTATATAGATCGTGGCACTGGAACAATTGCAAAGTTCCCAAGTTGCATCTATCTTTAGAGCACAAACGCAATTTCGCCAGACCAAGTTTGGGGAACTGAGATTGGTTCGTTCAGGGTAACGTTCGTATTAAACATTCCCAGCTATTTGGGATGCGCAGATATAAGAGACATTTTGATAATTGCAGGTTACACACACCATCATAATGCTAGATAATATATCCCCAAGTCGATAGTTTTGCTTTTTATATGTTTAGAAAATATTACTACATGCCATAATCATAACTGAAAACAATAATGACTTACAAAAAATGCTAGACAGACCTACATCACTTAAGGATTGATTGTATCTCAATAGAGACGACGTTGTTTTTTTTGGAAACAGAATTTGGTGGTCGAGGCGTTTACAGGTCTTCTAGAAGTTTTATTATATTTTAAATGGATTGACATATTTCGCCCTTCTAAGGCACTATCAAATGTTTGGTATAACTATATAACATTTAATAATGATATATATCATGTGTTTCAACGATAAAGGATCTTGGTATCGTTTATGAAAGTAGGCTGACTTTCCATGCTCACATCGAGAGAATATGTGGAGTTGCACTGAAAATGTTGGGATTTATTCTCCGAACTGGTAGAGTTTTCAAGAATCCCTATGTTTTGCGAATTTTGTATAACTCATTGGTCCGGAGCCGGCTCGAGTGTGGCTCGGTGATATGGAGTCCCCACGAGGCGAGATACTCGCTCATGTTAGAGAGGGTTCAGAAAAGATTTCTGAGATATCTCTACATGAGGGAGTTTGGTAGCTATACGTGGCTTTATCCCACAGCATTTCTCTTGGGCATGCTGGGGACCAATAGTTTACAGATAAGAAGGGATGGGTGCACACTTACCCATTTCTTCAGACTTATCAGGGGATTCTTTGAGAACTCCATCATCTTGGAGGCTATCCATCTTTATGTTCCGGATGGCTATCTTCGACAGCGTCAGCACAGACTGTTTTATCTCCCAGCATGCAGAACCAACCTGCCTCTGGTGATGCCGGTGGGGAGAGCAATCAAACTGCTGAACATGATCGCTTCGGAGATCGATGTCTTTCATATTCGTGAAAGTACATTCAGAAGACAAATACTTTTGACTTTGGAGAGTATTTTGTATTCCTAATGTCGAACCATCTCTCATGCGTTCCTGGTATTATATATTCCTTATGTTTTACCTGTTCTCAATAGATGCCTTAAACTATAAAAAATGTTTGTAATGTCTTTTGAGAAAATAAACTGATTTGATTTGATTTGATCATTCACATAAAATATAATAAACGCTCTAAAAAACAGGCTTCTGGCAAGATCTACAACTGCCACACCACAGATCCTGGATTCGTTTCCCTGCGATTCATTGTCATTGGTCTTCTTCTTCTGATGTAGATCTTGCGATCTGTTTATGCAGGATATCAACTTTCTTCCTGTGATGTAGACGACCAGCCTTCTCTCCATCTCTTTGGTGGTCGTCATGGTGGTCGACGGCCCTCTGGAGTCTCGTGCATCACGATATTAGGAATTCTTGCTGGATCCATTCTCTCGATGTGGTCCCTCCAGAATAGTCTTCTCTGTCATTGGTCTGGTGTAGAATTGCCTTAGAAGGGTGAAATATGTCATTCCATGGAAAATATAATAAAACACCTAGAAGACCGACGTTTTCATTCATATTAATAAATTAATATGGAGTTTAACATCATTGTTCAAAAAACAATATATAATAAAACTTCCAGATAACATATGTTTTCATTAGTATTAATTGTTGTAGAAACGTTTTTTAAATATAATAAAATTTGAAAAACGTTCGCGGGTAATATCTGTTTTCTCGTATCCAATAGTTGGCTCACTTCTGACAAACGATGTTATGTTCCGGGAATTTAAAAACTGCGCAAGTTAAAGTTGAGAACGTGACCGAATTAAAAGTTTGGCGAGGAAAGTAATAAAGAAAGATAAGAGACGCGAAAAATGTCTGTGTGTAATTATTAAGAGGAATGTAATTTCACTGGGAATGTGTAATAAGAACGGAAAATGGAAAAAGTCTTGCGTTAATACCTTTACTCTTTATAAACTGGAGAAATGAATTCCTTTAAAAAAGATTCTCATAACTAAAATCATTTGGTCGGCCATGTTAGATAAATCGATTATCGTAAATGACTCGTTATATGAATGTGTTAGATGTTTTATAGAATCACTGCACTTGGTCATGACCAAACAATCAAATTTTGGTCATCATCATCATCATAAGCCGTCTGCCATCCACTGCTGAATGTAGGCCTCTCCCAAAGCCCGCCACGGCCCCCTGTCCATTGCCGATCCCATACATCTATGTCCAGCAATCCTCTTCGGATCATCGGTCCATCGGGCAGGGGGACGTCCAACTCTGCGGAATCCTGTACGCGGTCTCCAATCCAGAACCCGTCTCCCCCATCGGCCGTCGGTTCTCCGACAGATATGTCCAGCCCATCGCCACTTCAGCCCGCCCATCCGCAGAGCCACCTCAGTCACCTTGGTTTGTTGACGAATGAATACGTTTCTTAATCTGTCTCTCAAGGTTATTCCAAGCATGGATCTTTTCATGGCGCGCTGGGCGACCTTGAATCTGTAGACTAGACCTTTTGTCAATGTTCACGTCTCGGTTCCATACGTCATGACTGACAAGACGCACTCGTGGAAGACTTTAGTCTTGAGATATTGTGGTATTTTAGAGGTGAGAACATGACGTAATTTGGGTCGGCCATGTTAAGGCCACGGAAGAATCGACGTGCGTGTAATATTTTCTTTCTCAATGAAGTGGAGTTGGTTAATGGTTTAAACAAATAATTTTGTTATTTAAAAATTTCATGGTAGATGTTCATTGTAAATGTATGTTTAGTTAAAATCCACCAATGTTTTGTGTCTTCGACCGGTTTCGGCAGCTCGCTGCCATTTTCTGGGAGAGAAGAAAATAATTTTATAGATTCACTATACGATGGTAGTGAGCTGTCGAAACTGGTCGAGGACACAATCATGATTGGATTTTAATTAAATATGCATTTAAAAAAATAATAATTTATTTATTTGTGTTAATAAAAAAATTAATTAAATATACATCCAAAACACAAAGTGTAGGGGAATATAGAAGAACTGCATCTAATATAATATATCATATTGACAAAATAAATGATTCATGATTTAATTGTATCTCAATAGAGACGAAGATGCAAATTGGAAACTGAATATGGTTGATCGAGGTGTTAACAGGACTTATTATGACCTGTCATTGGTTGGGTTAAGCGCACGCTTTATGTAATTACAACATTTCCCATTCCACCTTTCTTTATGACCATGTTTGACAAATTTTTGGAAGTTGTATATATGTTAAAGTCCTATGAAATATTTCACATGTCAGTTTCAATGTGCCATCTATGAAGATTTTGATTACATATGTTAATCTTTTTAAGATTACTCTATGTATAATCTACATACAAACGCCATCTATGGAGATTTATGTTTATTAAGCATTAAGCGGAACATCTTTTTAACTCAATGCGAATGGCTACCCCGCCATTAGCGCATTGTTAGAAGCCGCCTGGAGATGTCATACTCCTATCTATATGCCAAACAATAGACATAAAATAAATGATTATTTAAATTTCTCGATAAACAAGCATTTAAAGCTACTCGTATTTCGATAGATTTTTTTTTTTAGTATTAAACGGTGATTATATAATTGTACTTCGAAGGTAAAGCAATGTTTTTTTTTTAAACAGGGTGTTGTTCCCTAAAGATGTAGCGCAGAGGTGCTATTGAATATAATAATAGTTAACTTTATCTTTCCAAGTACCCTCTCCTTGACTCCTCCCTGGGGGTAGATATCAGATCAGTTAGGGGAGGTAGTTAACGGTGAACTCATCTGATGATACCTTGAACACAGAGATCCAACTGATAATTATACTGAATCTTATTGTTATTACGAGAGTTAGATGTATATTTTTAACTAACTAAACATCACGCCATTTCTTCGTAGGTAGACAGAATGGTCCGTCTAACTTCGAAGAAACGCCGGCGCCGCGAGGATTAGCTAGTTAAAAAGTAAACATATTATTAAACTATCGCAGAACCAACAAAAAATCATGCATTTTCTTCGAAAGTAGAAAGAATGGTCCATACATTGTCTACCTTCGAAGAAATGGCGTGAGGTTTAGCTAGTTAAATAGTAAACATACTATTATACTAATCAAATGATTTTACTGAAATCTCTTGATGGAAGTTCATTACAGACTTGAAAGTATAGAGAAATGTGTTTTCTTCTTCTTCATCTTCCTCAGCCTATTACCGTCCACTCCTGGACAAAGGCCTCCTCCATTCGCTTCCATGTCACTGTGTCCTGTGTAGACTGCATCCAGGTTATTCCGACGTGTCTGTTCAGATCATCCTTCCACCGTAGTTGCAGTCGCCCTGCACTTCTCTTTGCCGTCCACGGTCTCGAAGTCAGCAGTCTTCTTGTCCACTTTTCATCTGAGCTTCTGGCTACGTGACCTGCCCATTGCCGTTTTGTAGTCGCCACCCGATGGGCGATGTCAGTGACCTTTTTTTTTATCTCACCGTATCGTTTCTGACTCTGTCTCCTTAGGCTTATTCCTAACATGGCTCTTTCCATGACTCTTTGGGTCACTCGTAGTTTCTCGGCACTTTGTTTGGACAGTGTAACATTTTCAAGACCATAAGTACAAACTGGCAGAACGCAAGCTTCATAGACTTTTCTTTTCAGGTTGATCGGTATTTTCCGGTTTTTAAGGATGTAACTCATGTTTTCGAAAGCTACCCAGCTTAGTCCAATTTTTTTTTAACTCTGCGGTTTGGTTATCTTGGCCAAATCGCAAGGTGTTTTCTATATAGGACTTAAGTTATATAATGAAATGCTAAGTTGTGAAATATTTTTGTAAGCTTTCTTATCGCAGTAAAGAGAAGGTTACTAAATAACGCACAATGGGACGAATAGACTCGTATTTTGCTACAAAATTTTGTTCCCGCTATATCGCACAAGATAAGTGTTACGTACGTAGAGAACGTATGAAGGTAAGTTAGGTGAGTCGCTTAAGTCAAGTGTTAGTTACGTCGCGCCGTTTATTACAAGACGAGCAGACACGACTCAGACTGTTATTGCTCGCCGTTGCTGTGAGACCGGGCCCTAAACCACGTGTGCTGAGACAGCAGACGATAACAGGCCCGGAACAATGTTGGCGCTTCAGAAATCGCTCCGAGGAAATAAGTTATTTATCCTAGTATCAGGTCCGCAATAGTAAAAATAAAGAAACGGGAACAAAAACTAGTTACCAACTCGTCAGCCTCGTTCGTACACTTCCTAGGCCTGTACCCGTTCATTTGGGACATACGTGTTATCTTCTTCTCCGATCTCAATCCAATAATTGGTCTACAGCAAGGCGACGCATCTCCTCTTCCACTCCGCTCGGTCCTCGGCAACTCTTTTCAACTCCACAACCGCATAAGAGGTGCAGCCCATATCTTGGCAAATCTGGTCTAGGTACTTTGGCGAGGTCGTCCTCTGCCAATCGATCCCTCGACCATTCCCTCCAACACATTATGCAGGAAACATTCGTGTCGCAACACATGACCAATCCATCTTGCGCGCCTCTCCGCTTTGGTGTTCAACATGTGCCTACTCTCTTCAACTCTGCAGAGAACCTCTTCATTTGTAATGTGGTCCCTCCATGAAACATGGGAAATTCGTCGGTAGGTCCACATCTCAAATGCCCTCAGCCTTTTGCGCTCTCTTTCGCCCAGGCACCAAGTCTTGCAGCCGTACAGTAAAACAATCGACACCAATGTTTTTATAAGTTGTTACATGTTATATACGCAAACAACATGGGATGCCATTTATTCTACTTATATTTCCTTCTGTATGCGACACTTCCACGTGAAAACTTTTTTAATTAGACTAAGCTGGGCAGCTTTCAGAAACAGGAGTAACATCCATAAAAACCGGAAAATACCGATTAACTTAAAACGAAAAGTCTATGAAGCCTGCGTTCTGCTAGTTGGTACTTTTGGTCTTGAAACTGTAACATTGTCCAAACAAAGTGCCGAGAAACAACGAGTGACCCAAAGAGCTAGGGGAAGAGCCATGTTAGGAATAAACCTAGGAGATAGAGTGAGAAATGATACGGTGAGATAAAAAACAAAGGTCACTGACATCATTCACCGGGTGGCGACTCTAAAATGGCAATGGGCAGGTCACGTAGCCAGAAGATCAGATGAAAAATGGACAAGAAGACTGCTGACTTGGAGACCGTGGACGACAAAGAGAAGTGCAGGGCGACCGCAACTACGGTGGAATAATGATTTGAACAGATACGTCGAAATAACCTGGATGCAGTCTGCATAAGAGGAGGATTTTGTCTAGGAGAACTAGTAACTAACTAACGGGAATAGGCTGAGGAAGAGAAAAAAAAGAATTCCTTTTTTTATTTTTATTTTCATGGTTTAGATCTTGTGTTCTGTTTGTGACGATGAATTGTCTTGGGATAATGACGTCCAGCCATCTCTCCGTCTCTTCGGCAGCTTTTCTGTTAGTCTTTTGCTGCTGTGGCTTTTATTTTTTTTTAGATTTTTAATACCTTCCACGCGGTCCACATGATCCCGGCAAAGCGCCTTCTGCTTCTTTCCCACCTTACTATGTCTTCAATATCACAGACAGATCTTATGATATCATTTCTCATTCGATCTTTGAGCTTTTTTCCTACAATGGACCACAGGGTTCTCATTTTTGCTACACTGAAAAGGTACAGTTTGTTTTATATCGGCGATTTTAATACTTGCTCCGACCCTGTTGCAAATGGCGTCAAAGTAAGCTGTGAGAGCAATGCAGTTAAATAATAAAAATTGCCCGAGTTTTCCGTTACGGCAATTAGGCTACGTCCTTCCTTTTATCTTCTAGAAGTTATTCTATAAATTTTGCGTCTGGATACGCTTTTTGTTTCAGCGTTTGATATGTAATCTTTACTACTTACTATATATTCTATTGGAAAAAAATAAAATCAACTATTTAATATCTAAGATTTGTCGCGACAGCTGATTCGCTAACCGACGTTTGCATTGTCAGGTCTTATAATCAACTGATGTACATCGGTTAGCGAAAAAGCTGTCGCAACACAATATAAACAATAGCTAATTGATTAGAACGCTTGTTTCATAATCTAGGGGACTTGGGTTCGAGCCTGGACACGACCAGATTCCTTCTTCATAAAAATAAGCCATTTTCTGCTCATATTGAAGACTGTTAAATAAATTGTAATTTCATTGTTTAAAAAATTTGTAAGAGAGTTTTATTTAAACAAATAATAATATTGAAATATCAAAGTGTTTCCGCAAAACAATGAATTATCTAATTAAGTTTTTTAATATTTTAATACGGGATACATGATTCGTTTTGCTAGGGCCTTATTAAATCGACGTATTTATTGTTTCTTGAACAATGATGTGAAACTCCATATTAAATAATTAATTCGAATTAAAACGTTTGTTTTCTAGAAGTTTTATTATATTTTATGTGAATGACGTGTTCTGCCTGTCTAAGGTGTTCTTGTGCCTACTATTTTGTATGGCATTGAATCATGGAACTGGTAAAAGAAGGATGAAGGTAGAATAAATGCAGTAGAAATGAGATTTCTAAGATGAATGTGTGTTAAATCTGTATATGATAGTGTCAAATGCAATTATAAGAAGTGAATGCGGTACGAATGAAAGTGTTATGAACAAAATAATGAAATGGTCGTTAAAATGGTTTGGACATAAGTAAGAATGGTGAAGAAGGTATAAGTAAACGACGTGAACGGAGCTATACGGTCGAGGGAAACGTGGCACGATCAAATCAATCAAATTTTAAATGTCATTCACGTGAAGAGACGGAGAAATCGACGTGCGTGCATGACAAGATGTATGAATGTAGAGGAAACGAGAGAAATATTATGTCAGGACAGAACTGTGTGGCAGTCCATTCTTTCTGCCTACCCCTCCGGGAGACGGCGTGATGGTTTGTTAGTAAGTTAGTTAGGTTTATTAAAAAATAATTGTAGCCAGAAAATAATTCTGGAATCTGGACTTGTGTGGGTAAACGGATCTACCGTGTGAAGTGATGGGTAAAGTATGTAAGGTTGCGGTCATCTTATAAGGATGTTTGTAAAATTCGAACATTCTGAGATGGGATGGGAAAAATTCGGACATCCTAAGGGAAATATGCGAGGTCGAAGGTGTTGTTAGGTGGAGGAGGCAAAGGAAAATATATTGGTATGCACACGTGACCAAAATGGTTCTATTTAGACTCCCTCTCATTGTGTTGCATGGCCAATCCCAAGGTGACCCCCGGGCAGACCACCAGAAACACGGATGAACAGCTAGGAATCGAAGGAGGCCAAACCCTTTTAAGAAACAGGACACAAGGCACGGAGAAAAAGAGAAATAAGAAGAGTGCCAAAAAAAATTCTGTACCCGACAAACATTTTTTACGTAGATATTCACGGTTAGTTGCAAAACATTTTTTGGGATCTTGGGAAAATCCGTATAATTTGTCTATTTTGACTGATGTTTCGGAGATCGTGTTAGTTTCCATTTTCAGAGTAGGTGGTGACACCGGTGAAAAGGGCAATTAGTCTGCTGAACGCGGTCTCCTCGGAGATCAACGTCTTTCATATTAGTGAAAGAATGTTCAGAAGACAAATTCTCTTGACTTTGGAGAGTATCTTGTCTTTCTAATATCGAACCGTCTCTCATGCGTTCCTGGTATTATGTTGTATATACAGATGCGGCAGCATAACTTAATTTTTTTAAATGCGCGCAATTCAGTCGGTTGATGTCGTAGCGAAGCGCTAGTAGTCTCGTTAGAGAGGCGGAACTATAAAGTTTTGTCACGACACAGTTTAGTTGGCAACATGCGTTGAAACGGTGAGGAGCGTGCGTTTGCCGTTGAGGCCTACTTTTCGAACGGATTTTCAAGGGTGCGGCAGCATAACTTCCTTTTTTCATAACTAAATAAAACCCATTGTATGAATTCGATTTTTTTTTAGGATGTAGGCACATACTTAATATTTTGTTTTATTTAGTTTTTGAAGATCAAATCAGGTAGGTGACTTCGCCATTCTCCATACACTGAGTAAACCAATTTCTGGCGTTTGTCATGACTCTTGTCAGCATATTAGGCGTTATCTTGGCAATTTCTCCCTTGATGTTGGTCTTCAAATCTTTTAGGGTCCCTGGACGGTTCACATAAACTAAATAATTAACATCTGAGTAATCTATAGAAATGGGTTATGAGATGCCCATCTCTTTGAAGCTGCAGAGAGTTGGCCAAAAGAAATGCTGTGGGATAGATCCACGGATAGCTACCATACTCTCTCATGTAGAAATACATCAGAATTTTTTTCTGAACCCTCTCCAGCATCACGGAATATCTCACCTCGTGAGGACTCCATATCACAGAAGCACTTTCTAGTCTGCTCCAAACCAATGTAACGGTGAGGACTCTGAGCACATGAGGATCCCTGAAAACTTGGTCGGTCTGGACGATGAAGCCCAACATCCTCAGTGCAGTGCCACAAATCCTCTCAATATGTGCACAAAAGTCAGCCTACTCTCATATATAACATATATAATCCCGAGATCTCTTATCGTAGATACGTGTGCTAGTTGCTGGTTGTTATTTGTGTATCTATAATACACAGTTTTCAATGCTCTAGTAAAAGATAGCATAACGCATTTACAGACATTGAATTGCATTTGACTTCAGTTAACAATATTATTAATGTCCGACTGGAGGCGTAGACAGTCGTCAAGATTGTTAATTTCTAGGAATAATTTCAGATCATCGGCAAATAAAAGAAATCGCGAGAAGTTTATCACCTTCGCAATATAATTTATGAAGATGGTGAAGAGGAGTAGGCCTAGGTTTGAACCTTGTGGCACCTCTGAATGTACAAGAAAAGGTTCCGATTGAAAAAAGGAAGTAATGCTGCCACACCCTGTATATATTGTAACATATATAATATTTTACCTGTACTCAAAATATGTCTTGAACATTTATTCTGTTTGTTAAGTCTGTTGAGTAAATAAACTGATTTGATTGATAACTTTCTTGAAAACAAAGACTATAACGATCTCCGAAACGTCCCTTGAGAAAAATAGTTTAATGATTTTCCCAAGATTATAAACGTATGAATATTTTATTCACATATAACAACCCCATTCGAATAACTTTGCTTTGGAATATTTATTTAGGGTATTTATTTAGGTAATGCATTTTAATGCAGAGCCTGTCCAATTGAGTACATAATACGAATCCGTTAGGAGGCTTTGAAATGTACACGTGTAGGAAATAATCTAGTATGTAAATCCAGAATTGTAATACCGGTGCAGAGAGGGTAACGGATAACGGGTAACGGCCGTTAGAATGGGCTCGTTACACGGATGTAATCGCCGCTCAGTTGTTGAGTAACTCAGTATATAAAACGGTTATATATGTACATACGAGTAATGCAACTGTTTATGTATAGTTGACATGTCAATTTCGTTGCATATAAATATAATATATAATATATAAAGACCTATACGAATGTTTCCTTCATGATGTATTGGGGGGAATGGTCGAGGGATCGATTGGCAGAGGATGACCTCGTCAGGAGTACCTAGATCAGATTTGCCGAGATATGGGCTGCACCTCTTATGCGGAGTTGAAGAGAGTTGCCGAGGACCAAGCGGAGTGGAAGAGGAGATGCATCGCCTTTTGCAGATCAATCTTTAGATTGAGACCGTAGAAGATATATTATATGAAGATAATCTAATAATTTTACTGAAATCTCTTGATAGAAGTTTATTTTAAATAATAATTAAATAAAACGATGTTTTTTAACTACTTCCACTTTTGTCTTTATTTAGACAGCGACCGGTTTCGCCAAGTTTACAATAGTGGCACCAGTCTGTCGATGCCAGCGAGCCTGGCGAAACCGGTCGCTGTCTAAATAAAGACAAAAGTGGAAGTAGTTAAAAAACATCGATTTATTTCATTATTATCTAATATTTTTACTGAAATCTCTTGATGGAAGTTAATTTTAAATAATAATTACATAAAACGATGTTTTTTTTAACTACTTCCACTTTTGTCTATATTTCAACAGCGACCGGTTTCACCAGGCTCACTGGCATCGACCAGTCTGTCGATGCCTGGCGAAACCGGTCGCTGTCGAAATAAAGACAAAAGTGGAAGTAGTTAAAAAACATTGTTTTATTTGATTATTATTTAAAATATATATTTTTGATAATATACACAGTGGAATTCCAATCTTCTTTTTCTTTTTCTTGTAGATCTTGGGATCTGTTAATGCAGGATATCAATAATCTTTCTTTCTGTGAAGAAGACGACCAGCCTTATCTCCATCTCTTTGTTGGTCATCCTGGTGGTTGACTCGCCCTCTGGAATCTTCGTTGGATCCACCTTCCCGACTAGGTCTTTCTTAAACATAACAGTCTGCAACATTAGCGTGAATGGTGAAAATCAGGTGAATTTGTTTATTTAGGAGGTATGTTTACAAAGGATGGGAAAGTGGAGAAGGATATTGAAAAAAGGGTTGGGGCAGGCAACAGAGTAAATGGTGCACTTAAAATTGTCATCGCAAATTTTTTTTTCCAAAAAAGCTAAGATGGCAGTGCATAATGATGTTCTTATGCCGACCCTGATGTATGGAAGTGAAACATGGAACTTGTAAAATAAGGATGAAAGTAGAATATATGCAGTAGAAATGAGATCTCTAAGACGAATGTGTGGTAAATCTGTATATAATAGAGTGTCAAATTCAAGTATAAGTAGTGAATGCGGTGCGAATGAATGTGTTATGAACAAAATAATGAAAGGGTCGTTAAGATGGTTTGGACACATGGAAAGAATGAGTGAAGACAGAATGGTGAAGAAACGAAGTGAACGGAGCTCTTAGGCCGAGGAAATCGTGGCACGATCAAATCAATCAAATATTTAATGTCGGCCACGCAAGAAGTCGGAAAAATCGACGTACGTGCATGACTTGATGTATGAATGTGGAGGAATCGAGAGAAGTATGTCAGGAATGAACAGTGCGGCAGTCCATTCTTTCTTCCTACCCATTCAGTGAAACGGCGTGATGGTTAGTTAGTTAGTTTTTTGGCGTATTATAGTGTTTTGGCCAAAACAATGGATTTTATTCAAAAAAAGTTAAACATAATTTATACGCGGCGATAAGGTCACAAAAGTATTTTGAATGAAGAGTATCGTGTTGAATTCCTACCGTCAATATCGCACATTATCCGCCGGGGTCGAAGTAAATTTTTTTCCATTCTCCCGCGAAGTGTTCCCGATGCGAGCGATTCAAATCTAATTTTTCAATAAAGCAACAGAGCCCGAAGGGTTTTAGAGATATTCTGAACCTTGAGTGAGAGGGGTTATCGGCTTCATTCAAGCGCGCCCTCCAGTATCCGCACAAGGGCGGTATTTTCCAGCCATATCTTTGTTTGGTGTATTTTGTTCGAGACGCGCAGTGCGAAAATCCCATACGTTCACTTTTTATACGCATTGAAGCTTAAACATATGTTGTCTATTTCGGTAGGTCCAAAAAAGTTCTCAGTCTATCTTGCCATGAAGGATTTCACAAATTTTAAAAGTCCTGAAGTTATTGCATAACTCCTTGGTAAGAAGTCAGTTGGAATTTAGTACACTGGTGTGGGCACTTCGTCTTAAAGTGCCCTGTCAGGTCCCCCCGACGTTGGCGATCACTCTGGTAAACTCCTCCCTATCCTGCGCTATCCGGAACAGCTCCTCCACAGTTCCGATTCCCTTCCGTTCCCTCACATTGCGCAGCCAGGACATCTGCCTTCTCCCTGCCCCCCTGCGGCCCTCCATTTTTCCTTTCAATATTAGATGCAGCAGGTGATACTTCTCTCCTAGCAAAACGTGACCCAGATATGCAATCTAGCGGACTTTGATTAATATAAATGATTGCGTGTGGGCACTGCATGAAGCAAAATATTGCCTTTTGATTGAGAACGTACAAAAAAAAAAAAGCTTTTAGATAACTTCCTTATTCTGCTCCATTAGCTCGGGTATATAGACAACTTTGCATTGGATACATTTGATAATATTGACATTCACTAAAATAGGAGTAGACGGAGAACTGTCCAAATCCATAAAAACTTCAACAGGCATAAGACAAGGAGACAGAGCCCATTTCTTTTCAACCTCATTATGGATGAAATAATGGGAGATGTCACTACACTTGGTTTGGGATACTGCATAGGGAAAGATGTAGTGAGCGTCATATGCTACGCGGACGATGCTGCACTGATAGCAGAGTCGGAAGACGAACTGCAAAGACTTTTAAATAGATTTCAGACATCGGCCGCCAACTTCAATATGATGATCCCAGTTGAGAAAACAAAAAACATGACATTATCAAAAGAACTCTTAGGATGCAGGTTATCCTTAAATGACAGAATGCTGGAACAGTTTGCAAAGTTTAGATATCTGGGAGTTGGTCTGCTCAGTCAAAATGATCTTGTCAGTAAAATAATAGGACAAGTCAAAAAGGCTTCGGCGGTATCAGGTTGTCTCAAGGATATAATATTGAAAAACAAGTATATAAGAACTGACAGTAAGGTCAGAATATATTAAACCTGCGTAAGGCCTATACTGACATATACCATTGAGACCAGAGCGGATACCACAATAACGAAGGCTATAGTTCGGGTGGCAGAGATGAGGATGCTGAGGATGATAGCAGGAAGGACTATTCGAGATAGGGTGAGGAACACGGCTATCCGCGAGATCTGCAAGGTGTAGGATATCGTGAGATGTGGCAGACAACGCAGAAGATACTGGAATGCGCACGTGCAGAGGATGGATCCCACCAAAATCCCACACGCTGTGGCGCATCAGATTCCTGCCGGCTGCCGTCCCCCCGGAAGACCGCCGAAGAGATGGTGAGATAGTTGGGAGTCAAAATCCCAAGAGAGGCCAGCCTGATTTCAGGAATAGACCAAAGGTCTATAAGGGGAAGAAGAAGAAGAAGAAGACATTCGCTTAAAATTTTTAATCCCTTATTAAACATACGTCTTTTCAGTTGACTTAAATAACAAACTTAGTTTTTTGAACATGCTTACTTTATACTATAGCTGTTTGATTGTTTTCCTTCTTCGACCCTTACGTATTTTTTTCACATCCTCCCCCTCGTGTTGCCACCACTTCCGGAATCTTAGACACTTTTCATTAGAATGTTCATTAAATTCTAAGGCATTCCACTCCATCGGAATTTGGAAGTATTGGATTGTCTTTCGACCCGTCAGAAACCGGTAGTTAAAGTTCTTTTGATGACAAGAACAAAATAATGTTTTAAATGGTTTATTGTTTTTTGTTCGATTTTTAAATGCACTATTATCGTTTATTTAACAGTGTTATCAACATCATATAATCAGTTTATAACAGTGTCACCAGTTTGTCGACGGCAGTGATCCTGGCGAAACCGGTGGCTGTCGAAAGAAAGACAAAAGTGTAAGTAATTGATACGATTAAAAACGTCAGTTTTCTAGAAGTTTTATTTAATCGGAATGACATGTTTCGCCCTTCTAAGGCATTATCAAATGTGAAGAAACTTCAACTCGTTGCAGTTTATATACACTAGTAAATGGAGCAGAATATGGTAATTAACGAAAATGTATGTGACTTTGTACATTTTTAACAAAGAATCATTCGGGTAGGTTCAAAAATATTGTAAGATAATTCTTGGAACTGGTTAAGATATATTATGACAATGGTAACATGGTTAGGATACAGCATGATATTATATAAATCAAAAATAAGTTATTTAAGGTAGTACGAAATAAAGTGTTTTTAAGAAAAACATATTCTTACAAATTGTTTACAAATGATACTACATATTTCAGGGTGACAAATGATTCTTAGTATTATATATTATATATATATTATATAATAGAGTCAAATAATATAGACCTAAAACTGAGAATACTCCTCATCAAGACCTATGTATGAAGTGTCTTGATGTACGGCTGCGAGACATGGTGCCTATCCGAAAGGGATAAGCGGAGACTAGAGGCTTTTGAGATGTGGTCCTATAGAAGACTCTTTGGAATTTCCTGGAGAGACCACATCACGAATGAGGAAGTTCTTCAAGGAATCGAAGGAGGAAGGCACCTCCTCAGGACCTTGTCCGAAAGGCGTGCAAGATGGATCGGCCATGTAATACGTCAAGAAGGTCTCTTGCATGCCATAATGGAGGGTATGATCGAGGGGACAAACTCTAGGGGACGCCCACGCCGAGAGTACCTGGAGGACCTGTTGGTGGACGTGCGCTGCTCATCATATGCAGATTTCAAAAGAGCCGCACAAGACAGGGAAGAATGGAATAGAATAATAGAGGAAATTGCTGCAAACCAATCCCAGGATTGAAACCAGAGAAGAAGAAGATATTATATAAAATAAGTATTATATATATATTATATAAAATAAAATTGCCACCCTGCATGCGTAGACTCATCGATGTATTCTTCTCTTCTGCATTTGGAATGTGAAATAAATACAGATTACCGTAAAATATAATAAAATTTCTAGAAAACTGACGTTTTCATTCGTATTAATTATTTAATATGGAGTTTTACATCATTGTTCAAGAAACAATAAAAAAGTGTAAGGTGTTAAAAAAACATACTGCTTTAACTTTTGTCTTTCTTTCGATAGCGACTAGTTTCACCAGGTTCGTTAGTTTCAAGAGCCTGGGACCCCGATGGACCAGTCTGTCGATACTAAGGAAAATGGTCTGAAATAAAAAAATTGAAAGTAATTAAAAAACGTCGTTTTATCATTTAAAATGATCTTCCATCAAGAGATTTCAGGAAAATAATTAGAATTCTTATTAGGAAAATGAAAAATACGTGTTTTCATATTAAGCAATTTTTTTTTATTAGCAACTGGAAACGAAGATAAAAAAAACTGTTCATTACAACCAACAATCGCGACGGGCATTTTTCACGTTTTTTTTATGTTTCGTCTCAACAGCGCTAGATGGCGCCTGCTTCCTGAAAAGTGGCAAAAAGAAAATTAATGACAAGGCCGACGCGTGCGCCCCCGCCCCGCGAGCAGCCCGAGATAAAAACAATTTATCTTATTATTTTAACAGACGATATTAACCGCTCCCATATTTCACGTGATGCGGTATGAGACGCGCTTGAATTAATACTAAGATCGGTACATTGCCAGGGAACAAGATACGGCGTAGGTGATGCCCGGAGGATGTATTCTACAATTATTATTTTTTCTAGACCATAACCGCATTATTAGAGTTGTTTTTATTTTATATCTTCTTCTTTTGATGGGACTCATGACCTGTTGTTGGTGTTTTTCAAATCAAATAAGTTTATCTATCATTACAAACAATATTAAAATGAAATCACTCTTCTGCAATGATAACGTAAACTTGAAACTCCGCCAGAGAATGATCAAACGCCATGTGTGGTCTGTTTTATTGTACGGATGTGAAACGTGGACCTTTAAAGATAACTCAATGAATTGACTGGAAGCATTTGAAATGTGGCTTCATTGCCGAATGCTGGACAGACATGGTTACCAATACCGAAGTCCTGAGGCGAGCTAGAGTTGACAGGGAAATGTTATCAACTATCAATGTTCGAAAGATCTCATATCTGGGTCATATACTGCGTGGGGAAAGTACCATCTTCTCCAACTGATATTGGAGAGGAAAATTGAGGGACGCCGAGGACCCGGAAGGAGACAAATGTCCTGGCTGCGAAACGTGAGGGAGTGGACCGGCATCCGAAGTGTATAGGAGCTGTTCCGAGTGGCGCAGGACAGGGGCAGGTTCGCCGAGGTGATCGCCAACGTTGGAAGGACCCGACAGGGCACTTGAAGAAGAAGAACAAACAATATTAATGTTTAAGGCATCTATTAAGTAAAATATAATATTTATACGAGTATATATATCGTAATATAAATTTATAACTCAAGAACAGCTGGACCGATTTTGATGATTTTTGATTTTAGGATTTTTCTTCTACACTATTATTTAAAAATTTAATGTTCGAGACTTTTTTTGTAGAAGTACATTGTGAAAAAAAACATTTTCATAATGTTTTCTTCGCTTAAAATTTTGCTTGTTCATGGGATTCCACTTGGGCCTTTTAATGTGGTAGTTTCCCGATAAGTTTCACATTTGTATGCAGCTGATTATTTGTACCCAATTACTGCTTACAACTTTTTAGCTATTGATTCTCATGACATATGATAGGTAGCTAATTACTCGCCATTTCATTGTGCCTGTGTGAATGTGAATTCTACATCAGGCCAAAGACGGTGTGATAATCACACTGCGATCGCCGGGAATCGAACCTTCGGTGTGGCAATCATAGCTCTTGTCACTTTGCGCCGAAGGCCGGCTTATTATGTATCTTCTTCTTTCTGTATCCTGTCAGGTCTCCCCAACGTTGACTATTACCCTTGAGAGTGATGACCTGGGGAAAAATACCCCTAGTGGTACCACCTTGCCTTCTCTGGAGGATTTTCTGTCGGGGTTACCTTCCCTTAGCTGGGTGTATCCAGTTTTATGGCGCTGGAAGCTCGCCATTCGTCCTTTCTCTATCTGCTATGGCACTAAGTAATATGTGCCACATTGCCCGGGATTCGCGGGGTCTTTAAAAAGACCTCTCGTGGACGCTAGAGAGTTGGACTTGATAGTGTTGCTGTTGTAAATGCAACATGGCGCCTTACGACATTTTGTAGAGGCATATTTTCCAGCAAAACATACCCCATCGTGGCCCTTCTACCCTTTTAAACCCCTTATTATATATATTTCGTTTTATGACACTTTCTTTTCAAGTTTGGATTAGTTTCGGCATCTCAAAATGTATTATTAAACGTCATGAAATGGCACGTTTTCTTAAATATAAGATTGAGTTAACATCATTGTTAAAGTAATTTAACATATTTAAGATCTATTGTGATACAATAAAATAGACTGTCAATATATACTTACCCTTAGGGTATCAAAGAACAAAATACACATGATAAAATCTTCAAAATAATATCGTTATTCTAACGTATATACGTCAAAGAATCTTATATATCCATGTCTTTCAATTAGTTGTTTTAAATGAAGGATCCTTTCAATGTGATTTTCAATACCCTTAAAGGGATAAAGCTTAAGGCATGAAATGGGCGAGGCTCTATTGTTTTCAATAGGGATTTTTCTCAGAAAAGTCAATTCCAGCAAGTTAGAAAAATATTTTTGATATGATGGAATTCAATCAAATCGGGGTCAGATGGTCTCCGAATTAAAAAAATTCTCATAGTGAAGTAATGCGGAATTTATTAATATATATTATTTCATAAATAAACTATCCTTCTAGTTAATTCGTTTATTTATTATAGACGGAAAAAAAAAACTTTTTTTGATACAGAGAGATTACTTAAATCTAAGAACATTTTATAAATAACGGTAAAAATTAAGCCTAAGACGAGTTTTATCACTAAAATGATACAAGTATGTATGAAAATCTGTGTATGATAGAGTGTCGAATGAAAATATAAAAAGTGAATGCTTTGCGAATGAAATTATTATGAACAAGATTAAGAAAGGAAAATAAAGATGGTTTGGAAACATTAAACTAACTAACTAACCATCACGCCATCTACCCGAAGGGGTAGGCGGATAGAATGGACCGCCACACTGTTCTGTCCTGACATAATTCTCCCGTTTCCTCTACATTCATACATCTTGTCATGTACGCACGTCGATTCTTCCAACTTCTCACGTGACCGACATTTAATATTTCTGGCTCTTTCCGACTGATTTCTTGCTAGGGATGCTGGGATACCAGTCACTCGAGAGGAGACGAGACATTCACTTGGGTGTTCACTTCTTTCGACTGATAGGCGGTTGTATACACAACTCAGAAATCCTGAGTGATGTAGGTCTATTCGTCCTTGATAATCTTTCGACAAAGTGGCCATATATTGTTTTATCTCCCACGATGCAGAACCAACCTGCCAATGGTTACGCCGGTAGGTCGAACAATATCTTTGCTAAATCTAATCACCTTGGAATTTGACGTATTTTGTGATAGTCTGGCTCACCTGAGGGAAGCACTGGTCCTTATTATAATTGTATATTCATTTAATTAATTTGTCATGCATCTTATGTTTCTCGCTCTTTTTATTATTTTATTATGTTTTACTTATTATTGTTCATCTCTACTTTGTATCCTTAGTGTATTGGAAAATAATTCTGTAATCTTAGGATATATTTAAATAAATAAATGAATGAGAAATACTTGATTGATTTGATCGTGCCAAGTTTTCCTCGGCCTTCCTCTGTTTCTAGATCCGTTCACGTCCTTTACATATACCTTCTTCACCATTCTATCTTCACTCATTCTTTCATTGTATCCAGACCATCTTAACGACCCTTTCATTATTTTGTTCATAACACTTTCATTAGCACCGCATTCATTTCTTATACTTGCACATCTGACACATTGAAAGGATGATAAAATATGGTATGTTAAAGATGTAAATGAACTAGAAATAGAAGAAGACCGAGGAAAACGTGGAACGATTGAATAAATCAAATATTGAATGTCAACCACGTGAGGAGTCGGAAAAATCGACGCGCGTGCATGACACGATGTAAGAAAAGTATGTAATTTTTTTTTTTATACAAATACTGGATTTTTACCCATTACGGGTTAATCATTTTTTAAGGATTAATTGTATCTCAATCAATGAGATACAATTTATCCTTAAAAATGATTAACCCGCAATGGGTAAAAATCCAGTATTTGTCTACAAGTATTTGTATACAAAAAAAATATTCTATTAAAAACTGGTACAAGTTAATAGCATTAAAATTGGAGGTTCACTCCAGGCGTTATCTAGCAATGTGATAATTGCCTTTCTTTTAAAAGCATTTCACATTGCATTTATAAAGATTTCCTGCCTAATGCTTACAAATTATTTTAATAGATGGCGCTAGTGTAGATGGACCTACCAACATTGAAGTTATTAAAAAATATTAACATATATACAAGTTCCAAAAAATTGTCAGACGTGGTGTCGTAAGAAGGGAGGAATGGTGAATGTTGTTACACATAAAGTGATCGCTTAACCCAACCAATTCCCAACGCCTCGACTACCATATTCTGTTTCCAAATAATTTACATCTTCGTCTCTATTGAGATACTATTATTACTTAAAAAGTGTGTCAGATTGAAAAGTTTGGCAGTCAATTCTTTCTGCCAACCCCTTCGAGGAGACGGCGTCATGTTAAGTTTTTTTTTATAACCAAGATAATAATAATAATCAATTGGATAATTTATAAAGCGCCATTTTTATGAATTACTCATCTCAAGGGCGCTGTAGAAAATGCTCCGTTTTATCAAGCTATAACTCTTAATATTTTGGCACATAGTAAAAGTTCACAAATTATTTCCGAGAATTTGGGCGTTCCCTCATAAATCATCCTGTTGCACTTCACACAATTCACTGGACACTCGGACATACATGTGGCAACCATCTTTGAGGTCTCCACTCGGAAATAGCCGTTTAGAGACGTTTACACGATGCACTTTATATTAAAAACTTTCACGTATTTCAAACTTAATTTGTTTTTTTCACTGAAACTATACGTAAATAATTAATTTTGGATACACAGATTTGTTTGGATTACGTAAGATACGTATAGTTATCACATATCACGCACATAGCTCGCATTTCTCTGTGAAATTTTACAGGTATCCGAAAGGGTAGTTACCTCGATTTTTTATTATTGGTGGCAACCACTATAAAAAATGTATAAAATTCGGTCCATTTTAATAACTATAAAATACGTAGAATGATGTTAACACCTTAAACGTATATTAGACGTAATATTTTTACGAGTCTTAGCATCACGTTAAACACTCTGAGGGGGTATCGGGGTGGATCGGACGGCTTGCAATTTAGGCGAGGAAAGTTTACCCTAAGTTATATTAAATTTTCAAAAGATGGAAGCTCATATGTTCTCGCTGAAAAAATCTCGGCCCACTTGATACATATTGCAATGAGTAAATAGCACAGGCGGCGCTTGCTCTATTATTAAAAACTAACTAACTAACCATCACGCCGTCGCTCCGAAGCTGTAAGCAGAAATAATGGACTGCCACACTCTACTGAGCTATTGTATTCAATTTTGGACTAATGAATCAAAGTCTATATGACTAGCATACTTGCTGAGGTCAATATGAAAAGTATTGAGGCTGCCATTATTCAAAAACAACTGCGCTGGGCTGGTCACGTCGAATGCCTGAGACTAGACTCCCAAGGAAGATTATGTACTCTCAGCTTACCCAAGGAAAACGCTCACACAGTGGCCAGAGGAAGCGCTTTAGGGACTCCTTTAAAGGAAACCTACAAAAGACTGGCATCGACTGTGATTGCTGAGAAAAGACTGCAGAGGACAGACCTAGGTGGAGAACAGCAGTACATAAAGGCACACAAGACTCTGAAGCACAGTGCAGAGACGACGCCGCTGAGAGGAGGAAGAGGCGAAAGGAGAGACCACTGGGAGACGGTGACGGCCCCATTACAAGCGCCTTCCCCTGCTCCAGATGCCCCAGAATATGTGGGTCCAGGATCGGGCTCTTCAGTCACATGCGGACCCACAACCGTGAAGGATAGTCTTCCTCGGACACGAGGGACAGCCGATGATAATATGACTAGTTAATACGGATGGCACGTAATGAAATATTGAATGTGTAATAACATTGTGATTCTCAGTATGGAATATTTCACATTATTTACGATTTAATTCATTGCTTTTACTGTGTTTGCCGACTTGATTATTTGTCTGGCAAAAGGCCTTCATTAGGCTATTGTCAATATATTATATTTACGACCAGATTCCTTCTTCATAATAATGAGCTATTTTATGCTAATATTGGAGATTGTTATGTAGTTGATTTAAGTGTTAGTCTTTAAAAAAAAAAAGATGATTGTTGATGGTTGAGGTATTAGTTTTGTAAAACTCCATTTTTAATTTATAATAGTAAACACGTTTGTTTAGTGATTTTCTTCTTCTTCAGCTCGCCGTTCACTCTTGGACGAAAGCCTCCTCCATATCCCTCCACGTCGAGCTCTCCTGCGCAATCTGCACCCATAGCACCCCAGCGTATCGTTCCAGGTCATCCCTGTGGTCTTCCTACTCTTCTTCTCATATCTCTCGGTCTCCAATTCAGCCGTATTTTAGTCCATCTTTCGTCTGCAGCTCTAGCGACATGCCCTGCCCATTTCCATTTTAAAGTCGTCACCCGGTGGGTCACGTCTGTGACTCTTGTTTTATCCCTGACCGTTTCGTTCCTGACTCTATCTCTAAGGGACAGGCCTAGCATGGCTCTCTCCATCGCTCGCTGCATGACTCTTAGTCTCTCTGCACTGTGCTTTATCAGAGTGGCAGTTTCAAGACCTTATGTATTTACTGTGAGTACTGTAGTGGTTTTACTTCCATTTAATATATATAAATTTAATCCATCTAAAATCACACAAAATCGTGTTTACTATTATAAATCAAATAGATTTAGACAAGGTTAAATTGAAAAAAGTTGCATGCCGCCCCTGGCAAGCATTATATTGAAGGTTTTTCGGCGTTCCTTCAACAATTTGAAATTTATTACGGAATTTTCTTTGCGATATCACGAAAGCATGTTGCCGTATTGGATGTGAGCTTTATCGGAAAACGGGCGGCCAGTTATGAAATAAGTTTGAAATATCGGATGGGAAAATACGTTACGGCTGTAAAAATTGCATAAAACAAGATGTATCGCTGTCTGCCAGTGTCAATGCCTTTTAATAAAATCGGTTGTTAAATTTCAGATACTCCGCTCTTAAACTTAAATAAATAAAATAAAATGAAATAAACCTTTGCGAGAAAGTGAAAAGAGCTCTGTCTGGCATATTGAAGGTCCCAGGTTCGATTCCCGGCAATGGCAGATTGTCAGACTGTCTTTGGTCTGGTGAAGAATTCACGTGACAATTAAATGGCGATAGATTAGCTACCTATCACATGTCTTTTTTGTAATACAAAAGAACTCCAATTATCCGAACTCCGACTATCCGAATCGCTTTTATAATTTCAGAAAAAAAAATTTAACTTTCATATGAAGCACTTAATTTGTGTTACAATTTTATTTGACTATATATTTCTTAGCAATTAGCAATCGATTATCTGGCCATAGTCGATGACACACATGATTTTCGAATATGAAAATTTTACTGTGGATAGATACGTACGAATGCCGCTAGATGGCATTATTACATTTATTTTGAATTTTAACTGACATTCCTTGTTTTTCCCCTGTAGTCTTCACTTAATATTTGTGTCTAAACCAATTTATTTGTTAACCCTAACCGGATTAGCTCCCGCCGGATCTACGTCAGGGTGAGAGAATAAACTAAACATAAAATTAAAAAAACAACATATGAAAAAAATAGATAAATGTGCACGAGGACGAATAGGATGTTAGAACGGTGAGTCATGCTAATTATGGAATTATTATGGTAAAATCGGTTGGTGTTAACAATTAAAGTAGTAGTTGGCTGCCAGAAAACGGATGATGACAGTCAAACAATTAACTTTGACCAAGATGTTCAGTATGCAATGACTTTCATTTACAGTACTGTACGTACATTCTGTACTAATGTACAGTACTTGTTCATAACTACGCAAACATGTAAAAAAGTTGCCTTTTCATTTAATTGATCAAAGTGTTTTTTATTTCTCCCATTTTCAACATTATACATTCTCTTCTTTCTGTGGTGTGTCAGGTCCCCCCAACGTTGGCGACCACTGAAACAAAGGCATCTCTGTCTTGCGCCAATTGAAACAGGTTCTGAACTCTTGTAATTTCTGTCCACTCTTTTACGTTTCGCAGCCAGGAGAGCTGCCGTCTACCATTCCCCGACGTCCCTCCACTTCAACAATTAATATCAGTCTAAGGAGGTGGTATTTTTCTCCCCTTAGCACATGACTCAAATATGACACCTTTCTAATTTTCACACTCGACAACAGCTCTCTATTGGCTCTGGCTCTCTTATGAGTACGTATGCATTACTGACTCTATCGGTCCACGGTATACGGAGCATTCTGCGGTATATCCAGATCTCAAACGCCTCCAGCCAGTTCATTACATTCACTATTAGAGTCCAGGTTTCGCAGCCATATAGTAGAACAGACCATATTTAACATTTAATATTTCTTTGTCGGAGTTTCAAATTAAGATTATCGTTGCAAAAGAAGGTTCTGATATTATTAAATGCGGCTCGTGCAACTTCAATTCTGCATTTTATTTCAATGTCCGGGTCAAGCGCTTTAGTGATAATGCTGCCAAGGTATTTAAATTGGTCGACCATTTCAACATTCGCACCATTCAGTTGCAGAGTGGATGCAGAATAATTAAGTCGCCCAAATGTCATCAAATGTTATTATACCTATGTACATAATATATTATAGTGTTTAATTATTATAGACCCTTTTTTCGGGGGACTAACTAACTATCCATCACGCCGTCTCCCCGAAGGGGTAGGCAGAAAGAATGGACTGCCACACTTTTCTTTCCTGACATATTTCTTTCGCTTTCTCAACATTCATACATAAGGTCATTCACGCGCGTCGATTTCTCTGACTCCTCACATGGCCGACATTCAATATTTGATTTATTTGAGCGTGCCAAGTTTTCCTCGGTCTTCCTCTATTTCTAGTTTTATTTACATCGTTAATGTAAAAAAAAATTAACATTATATTTTTATTAATTCTTTCCATGTGTCCAAACCATCTTATTGATTCTTTCATCATTTTGTTCATAACACCATCATTCGCACCGCATTCACTTTTTATATTTTTATTCGGCACTATCATACTCAGAGTATCTACACATTTGTCTAAGAGATCTCATTTCTACTGCATTTATTCTACTTTTATCCTTCTTTTGCCAGTTCCATACTTTGCTTCCATACATAAGGGTCGGTAGAAGGACACCATTTTGCACTGCCATTTTCGATTTTTCGAATAGGTTTTTGTTTACGATGACAACTTTAAGTGCACCATTTGTTTGTTGCCTGCCCCAACCCTTCTTTCAATATCCCTCTCCACTCGCCTCTATTGTAAACATAATACCTAAATACACGAACTCATTTACTTGTCTTGTAAAAAAATCTAATTATCCGTATTTTCGATTATCCGAATGGGGTCCGGGATCAATTGATTCGGATAATTGGAGATCATTTTTCTAAAATAACTGAAGACTACAGGGGAAAAACAAGGAATGTCAGTTAAAATTCAAAATAAATGTAATAATGCCATCTAGCGGCATTTGTACGTATCTATCCACAGTAAAATTTTCATATTCAAAAATAATGTGTGTCATCGACTTTGGCCAGATAATCGATTGCTAATTGCTAAGAAATATATAGACTTTGATGAGCTTTATTCTCAATTTATTCAAATTAACCTTCTACTGACATTTTTTGTTTTTCCCCTGTAGTCTTCAACTGCAGTTTAGTACTAATATTTTTGTGAATGTATACTTATACTTGTATACGAATCCTGGATTTTCACCCATGGTGGGTGGTTAATTAAAATGTAATTGTATCTCAATAAAGACGAAGACGCAAACTGGAATCTGAATATGGATGATCAAGGTGTTTACAGGACTTATGACCTGTCATTGGTTGGGTTAAGCGCACGCTTTATGTAATTACAACATTCCCCATTCCACCTTTGTTTTTATGATCATGCATGATAATTTTTTGGAAGTTGTATATATACTCCAAATCTATACTTATCTTCGCGTGTCATACTATATTTTTCGTTTGTTTTTAATAAAAATAAGCTCTTTGAAATAACGGTGACACCTTCTGAGTTCAAATTTGTCGCGTGTTAAATTCAGCGTATAATAAATATTTTATTTTTCTTCTTTCAGATATCACGAGCACCCTCACATTCCGAGAATGACACCCCCGAAGCGCGGGGTTGCCACAATAATAACCAAAGAATTACTGCCAAGAGCCGAGGGGAAAATGAAATGAAAAACGGGTATTCCCCATCCGGCGCTTTTCCCGCTTCCCGGAAGAGACAAACAGCCAATCAGGACGCGCCGGATGCATTTCAAAAGTGGAATGTGACAATCTCCCGCCGATGAAGATAATATACACGATACAAGATACTTAAGACGATTCCAGATGTTTTACAGCATCCGATGCTAGTGTGAACTTAAAAAGAAATCATATTTTAAGTACAGTGACGGCGCTTCTTTTTTTGATAAAAATCAATCAATCAAAAAATAATCAAATCATTTATTAAAACAAGACTTTTTAAATCATCTAAAAAGAGTGTTATTATCACACGAACATTATATTTTTTTATTAAAATATAACAGCTATACAATATTTATTATTTTATATTTTATTTCAATTAAGTGAAATGTGTACATTTTTAAAATTAAACTTAATGACACTTGGATATGATGTTATTTAAATATATTTTTTCCAATTAATTTGATGTAAAAAAAGTGTAAGATAATATACTGGTAAAACGAAAATGTATTTGATCTTGTATGAGATTAACAAGTAATTACTGTTTCGTTAACCATCAAAATAAAACGTAAAGTTTAAAATTATAATATTTGGATTCATCATGGATAAAGAAGTAGTCAAGATGCAGTACGGAACAAATAAAAAATCGTCTAAAGCCAGAAATGGCGATAGCAAAAAGGAAAATGGAACTAATTTACCAAGAAAAATGAATGGTGATGCTCCAACAACGTGTTGTTTCTGTTTTAAAACAAACAGGGCAAAACGTAAAGGATTGTTGACTGGACTAGTGACAAACATTGGAATATTTGCTTTGTTACTAGCCTATACGCTCCTGGGATCCTTTGTGTTCCTGGCCATCGAAGGCGGAGCAGCCAAAATGCATCAGAAGACCCTAGCAACAACGCATTATCAGCAGCAGCTTCGTGAAAAGAGTGCTAACAGCATCATTGGACAGCACACCAACAACGGGAGTTCGTCTCAAGCCAGTGCAGAATTGAGAGCGAGGACTGTGGAAAATATCTGGGAGATTACGGTGTCCCTGAATATCCTTTACAAGGAAAATTGGACGCGGTTGGCCGCCCAGGAGATCGGGAGATTCCAGGAGCAGTTGGCGCAGAGGGTGGCTGCGGAGCTGGGCGGAATCCAGGGAACCGGCGGGAAGGCGATAGACGGAGGAGGGATCACTTCAGCTGACGAGTTCGAATGGAACTTCGCCAAGGCGTTCTTATACTCTTTGACCGTTCTTACAACGATAGGTGAGTTATTATTAAATATAATTCGTATAAATAACTGCTACTTATTGTATGTTTAAAGAGTTAGCCACTACTGGTTTTGAGAAACGAGAATTTCTCAAGCAAACCTTGATAAAGTTGAACAAAAACAAATTAACCGTCGCGTTGCCATGTGGTCAATTGAGTTTCCACTGCCAATTTAAAGTTGATTTTCTTAAAACCTATGGACCCTAATTTTATAAAAAAAATTGTAATCCTCCATTGAAGTGTTCTCAATATTTCGTAATAAAAAAAGCAAAAAATTACTTCCTTCATCCCAAAAAAAAATTTTTCTAAGACTGCCCTCACCTTCATTCGTGTTAAGGTAGAATTTGTTTTGCTAATATTTACAACTTTATCAAAAGTGACAAATACTTACTCGCTGTTTTGAACGTATTATAAATGATATCTTTGGCTTTTTCAATATGTACGTAATAATACCGACTGTAGACGGAAACGCAGGACGCAACTTAATAATATCAGAACTGTGAAAATATTAACACTTTACCAAAAGGGACAAATATTAATACGTACTCGTTGTCTTGAACGTACTTTACATTTTGCCTAGGTGCCTTTATCATACGTAAAATCTCGTAAAGTCTCGCCCCGCCGGCCGCGGCGCAAGACAAGTTTATACTTGGTGTCCAGTTGCTCGTATGCTGTGACGCATTCCATATTAGAAATCGCATGGTTCCAGAAAAAATTAATAATGATATGTTTTTCAAATAATCCATGTATGTTATAGATATCGATCTATTCCTAATGAAATTCCCTACAAGATGACATAAATTAAATTTTGATTCATCTAGTCATATGCTTGATATTTAGATAAAGTTAGCGGTAAACTGAATTGACCACATGGGAGCGAGCGTTTTGTTTTGAACACGGTACGTTAAGGGTTAAATGGTTCATTGTGTTGGCCAAAACACTATGATATTTCAACAACTATTAGTAACTGTTAAAATATAAAACGCTGTTTATGGTATCACAATTTTATTATTATTTTTTTTTTTATTGTATTTAGCGTGATAGCTGTTTCGCCTAAACATCGCCTGCCACGTGATTTAACAGTTAATAAAATTATTTTATAGGAGCAAAAATATTATTAACCGTTTTAATAAAATGTTTTAAGGAAATTGAAAATAACTTTGTTTAATCCACTAATTATTTAAAAAATTAAAAAAAACATGTTTCGGAGGATACCTCCATCTTCAGGTGTAAAAATATAATAAAAACTAAACAAAGAAAGACATATTACTAAGTATATAACTAGTATAATACCCGTCTCCCGCTGGGCGAAAAAAGAAGGATGGAGTGCCGTATCGGTTGAAGTGTGGCAGTCCATTCTTTCTGCCTTCCATTTCGGTGAGACGGCGTGATGGTTAGTTAGTTATTACTTTTAAGTATATTACTAGAAAGACATATTACTAAGTATATTGCTATGGAATTCCACAGTGTTAATGCCTTAGCGTTCAATAAGTTGATTAATGCCAGTACGGTTGATAAGGCATTTATATATTTTTTTAATAATTAGTGGATTAAACAAAGTTATTTTCAATTTCCAAGTATATTACTATGGAATCCCACAGTGTTAATTTCTTAGCGTTCAATAAGTTGTTTAAATAAAAATTCTGTTATAAATACATAGTTGATTATATTTTGTCGCGACAGCTGTTTCGCTAACCGATGTTAGCATCGTCAGGTCTTAATTTATATATTAATTTATAACAGAAAGACTTAATTTATATACACAATTATTAGGAGGGGAAGAAACTACACATAAAGCGCCCTTGAGGTGAGCTATTCACGAAAACGGCGCTATACAAATTAGCCTAATTATTATTATTATTATTATAATATTTAAAAAAATTATAATAAATATGGGAAAAACAGTAATTAGGTTCAGTAACTGAAATTCAATATTGATGAGTCAAATCAAATTTAGGAGAAATAAACAGGGAAGCAAATAACATAAAATGGTTTAACAAAGTGAAATACAATTATTAACAGCAAATATATTAACCGTATTTGAACGTACCTGATACGTTCACTTTGACTGTACCATTCTGGGCTATCCCGTATCACGTACGCGGTTGAGAAAAAGTAATGTACCTAAAATGTACAACTTGTAAGGGATACGCGCGTGTGACAACAACTATTGAGTACAAGTCTTCATAAATATGATAGTTTTACAAGGGGCAGGCGAAGTGTGCGGCCGAGTATTTGACTAATAAATTTCATTCATAAAAAACCTGTTTTTTTGCATGTTTCTCGGAAAATAACCTGAAGGTAGGGCGGTTAAATAAAAATCAAGCAACTTGTATACAAAAATATCTTCCACAACATTTATATAAAGCTTTTTTTTTACATACCTCGAACGACATATCCCCCCACTAATGGGCAACTACTAACCCCGTATTTATTTCGCTTTGTGTGTTGCCAGCAACAAAAAAGAAATCACCATTGTGGCCACTTTTCTATGTCCGAGCGTTTTGCAAGAGGCTAAACGAATACGGGTCAGCATTTCGATGCGAGATATTTTTTTCTATCTGGCAACAAAACATTTTTTTCGTTAATGAATAATCATTAAGCCTTTATACGAATGAAACTTTTGTTATGGCGGATACCCGAACTAAATAAATAAATAACCAACACATCATTTCACCGAAGGAGCAGGCAGAAAGGATGTAAGATACCTATTCTTATAATTACAATAATTATCCCGCCATTTTCTTCAACGGCTAGGTAAGGATTGGTTATTATTCTGTTTTTCGAACCTTCCTATCTCTTATACCCCTAAATTCATCCAATTTTCCTGGTTTAGAATATTAAAGAAATTGTAGTCTTCCAGGGACTTCTTAGGAACATACCAAAGGCCTAAAAGTGTGGTGGTCTAGGGGATAGAACGTTTGGCTCCTGATCCAGGGGACATGAGTTCAAGCCTGGACACGACCAGATTCCTTCTTCATAATAATGAGATATTTTCTGCTCACATTGTAAAATAAAATTTAAAATCATTGATTTAAATCTTTGGTATTAGTCTTTTCTTCTTCTTCTTCTTCAAGTGCTCTGTCGGGTCCCCCCAACTAGTCTAGTTCATCACACTATGACCTCATCCACTCCTCTTAGTCTCCACCTCTTAGTCTCCATTAGTCTTTTAATAAAAAAATAAAAAAAGAAGTAGTCTTCCAAACGTTTTCAACGCTCTTCGCTGTCAGTTCTATGCTAGCATCATGGCGTTTATGATGATATTTAATAAATAATTCATTATGACACAATTTTAAATAGTTTGGAGGAGTCGGAAAATTCAACGTGTGTGCATGACACGATGTATGAATGTTGACGAAGCAAGAGAAGTACATATGTCGGGAAAGAAAATAGTGACATTCAATTTTTTCTGCAAACCCCTTCGGGGAAACGGCATAAGTTAGTTAATTTATAATTCATTATCATGACATCTTCAACGGCTTATACGAGTATACGAGGTCTGTTCAAAAAGTATCGCGAATTTTGAATTTCCGCTGGCTACGTATATTTGATTTTTGATTTTTTTGTAGCGTTATGTTGGTACTCATGTCCCTTACTTATGCTGACAAGGTCGGCCATTTTGAATGTTTAGTTAATTTTTGACAGCTGTTTTGCTTGGATGTGTTTTGGCTCGTCTTCGATTTTTGCCTATTCCAAAAAATGGATCAAAGAATCTGTATCAAATTTTGTGTGAAAAACAAAATAAAGTGCGCGGACGCATTTCGAATGTTGACTGTGGCATATGGTGAAGCTACCTTGGACCAAAGCAACGTTTATCGGTGGTACAAAATGTTCTCAGAGGGCCGAGAAGATATGAACGATGAAGAGCGTGCCGGACGCCCGAGCACGTCAACAACAGACGAAAACATTGATAAAGTGAAGAAAATAGTATTAGCCAATCGTCGAATCACCGTTAGAGAAGTTGCTGAGGACCTAAACATATCGATTGGCTCGTGCCATTCGATTTTAACCAATGATTTGGGCATGAGTCGGGTCGCCGCGAAATTCGTGCCAAAATTGCTCAATTTCGACCAAAACAGCATCGCGTTAACATTGCTCAGGAGATGTTGGACTCGGTCCGTGACGACCCAAATGTGCTCCAGAGGGTCATAACTGGTGACGAATCATGGGTTTATGGTTATGACGTGGAAATCAAAGCTCAATCATCCCAATGGAAGCTTCCGCATGAGCCAAGACCAAAAAAAGCGCGCCAAGTTCGGTCGAACGTGAAGGTTTTGCTCACAGTTTTCTTCGATTGCAGGGGCGTGGTGCATCATGAGTTCTTGCCACAGGGTAGTACGGTCAATAAGGAATATTACCTGCAAGTTATGCGCAATTTGCGCGAAGCAATCCGCCAGAAACGCCCGGATTTGTGGAAGAACAAAAACTGGCTTTTGCACCATGATAACGCCCCTGCTCACACATCGTTGCTTGTGCGCGAATATTTGGCCAAAAACAACACAGTAATGGTGCCGCAGCCACCGTATTCCCCAGACCTGGCCCCCTGTGACTTTTTCCTGTTTCCAAAACTGAAGAGGCCCATGAAAGGACGACGCTACGCCACGATTGAGGAGATAAAGACGGCATCGAAGGAGGAGCTGAACAAGATCACAAAAAATGATTTTTTTAAGTGCTTCGAGGATTGGAAAAAACGTTGGCATAAATGTATTATATCCGAGGGGAATTACTTTGAAGGGGACAAAATAGATATTCATGAATAAATCAATACTTTTTGAAAAAATATAAAATTCGCGATACTTTTTGAACAGACCTCGTATGTACTATAGAAGGATACCCAACGCTTGCTATAGTACGTAGCGCCGATCTTTCGCGAGCCTCGATCGTTCATTTTATAGAAGTTCTTTTCTTCTATTCCTTCGGTTTACCCCCGAAGGGGTCTTTTCCGCCATTTTTTTCCGCCACATTGTTCTTTTCCGCCATACTTCTTTCGATTTCTCAACATTCATAAATCGTGTCATGCATGCACGTCGATTTGTCACGTGGCCGACATTCAATATTTGATTTATTTGATCGTGCCACGTTTTCCACTGTCTTTTTCAATTGCTATTTCCATTTGTAACTTTAATATGTAATTATTTTTTCAACCGTTCTTTCTTCATTCTTCTTTCCATATGTCTGAACCATCTTAATTTTCCATTCATTAATTTGTTCATAACAGTTTCATTCGTACTGCGTTCACTTCATATATTTACTTTCGACACTATCATAAGCAGATTTTCGAAATTGCGACACCAGCGCCGATCAGACGTCTCCGATCAGACATCTATAACATTGTCTCCATTCACCTCCTTCAATTGCCTATGAATATCACAAGGTCGCTCATTTCTTGCATTAAGAAATTTAATCACAGCTCTAACTTCTTCTTCTTCTTCTTTTTTTATGGCTTTTCACCGCTTGTGGGTGTTCTGGCCAGTCTCAAGTAAGGGTAGTTGTGTAATAGTAGTAGTGGGTTAAGGGATTAATCTATGGAAGATTGTTATATATACAAATTACATCTAGGGTTAGTATCTAATAATTATTTGTTAGTTGTAAGGAATATATTACAGATTTATGTTATTAAGACTCAGGAATTTTGTTTGTATTTTATACAGGTTTTTGTTATATGAGGAGATGAGAGTGGCCATGTTAGTAGGTAAGGGTATATTAAGGTCTATAAGGTCTGGAATAAAATTTGGGTATTTTACATTAATCGGGCAGTTGATGAATATGTGGTCTAACTTCACAACTGGCGGCGTTCTCTATTTTCTTGAAAATTATAAACATACACAGAAACAACACAGTCTATACCAACGATATGTAATGTTGCGCACAGATAGCTAAACTCAAATCAAATCAAATCAGTTTATAAACTCAAAAGACATTACAAACAGCAAAATGTTTAAGGCATCTATTGAGAACATGTAAAATATTATGCAAATTCAACATAGTAACAGAAACGCATTAGAGATGGTTCGACATTAGGAAGACAATATACTTTCTAAAGTCAAGAGTATTTGTCTCCTGAACGTACCTTCACTTATATGAAAGACGTCGATCTCAGAGGAGACCGCGTTCAGCAGACTAATTGCTCTTCCCACCGGTGTCACCAGACGCAGATTGGTTCTGGTGGACGGTAGGTAAAACAATCTGTGCTGTCGCTGTCGGAAAAATCTATCAGGGACAAAAAGACCAACACTCTAGCACGGCCGGGTTCTCGAAATATCCCCTGATTAATAAGCTGTAAGAATTGGTTCCAAGTATTACTAAAAGAAATGCCGTGAAATACAACTGTACGTGTTAGTACTTGTCCGGCGGCTACTCAATTCACCAGCGCTTCGCACGGCGTAAACGGGTGCTACTTTACGGATGACCTTCGTAGAATTCATTCAAAAATTCAATACGGAACAATTTGACGTCCGCGAAAGATATCGAAAATTCATTTTTTATTTCATTCTTTTACCCTCTCAATCACCATCAGATCTGTCAGAAGCATTTTAAGATGATTGACGGGAGAAAAGTGAGTAATTACATAGAAAAATCTCAAGTCTTTGTTTAATTGAAATAAATCTCCACTGCGGTGACAAAAGCCCGATTGTAGTAATGAAAAATTCTGAATTCAAAAAAAGAACTCACCGAGAACTTCACAATTTTAATTTGAGATTTTATTCAAACCGTCAATTCTTGATATTTTTTCTATGAGCTTAATTAAAAACCATCCTGTACAAATAACTCTTGCAGATTTATTGTTTCTTGAACAATGATGTAAAAATTCATATTAAATAATTAATACGAATGAAAACATCTGTTTTATTATCTAATTCTTCTTTTCCTTCTGCTTTATTTATATCCAAAAAAGCTAGAATAGCAGTGCACAATGGTGTTCTTCTACCGACCCTTATGTATGGAAGCGAAGCATGGAATTGGCAAAAGAAGGTTGAAAGTAGAATAAATGCAGTAGAAACGAGATCTCTTAGACGAATGTGTGATACTCTGTGTATGATAGAGTGTCGAATGAAAATATACGAAGTGAATGCGGTGCGAATGATGGTGTTATAAACCAAATAATGAAAGGATCATTACGATGGTTTGGATATATGGAAATAATGAATGAAGAAAGAATGGTAAAAAAATTATATGTTAACGATGTAAATCGAACCAGAAATAGAGGTAGACCGAGGAAAACGTGGCAAGATCAAATAAATCAAATATTGAATGTCGGCCATGTGAGGAGTCAGAGAAATCGACGCGCGTGCATGACACGATGTATGAATGTTGAGGAAGCAATAGAAATATGTCAGGATAGAAAAGTGTGGCATTCCATTCTTTCTGTCTACCGCTTCGGGGAGACGGCGTGATGGTTAGTTATTTAGTTAGTTTCTTACTATGTCTCGGAGTGTCGTTCCCGCAACGGATCGGAGAGTCTTTATTTCTGTGGTTCTTACGAGACATTTTGTTCTTATGGTGTCAGCTCTCGTTTCTATTCCATATGTCATTATAGGACGTAGGCATGTCTTTAGATTCGTATTTTGCTATCCTTTAGCATATTGGCTGAATTGGTGAGAAGTCGGCTGGAATATATAAGAGTTCAATTATTTGGTCACCGCCTGGGATCCGATATTTTCTGATGGTGGAGCGAGTGCGGAAAATTTAAAATAGCTCCGTTCACGCCGTTCAGATATATTGTTTTATTTGCCGCGTCGCAGAACCAACCTGCCGATGGTTATGCCTGAGGGTAGGGCAATCTTATAGCTTAATCGACATATTTCGTGATAGTGTGAGTAGCCTCAGGGATTCAATATCAATGTTATGATTCTTTTTACTTCCTTAATCTTAACTAACTTACTAACGAAATGGAACAGAAAGAATGGAACGCCACACTGTTTTGTCCTGACATACTTCTCTCGTTTCCTCTACATTCATACATGTTGTCATGCACGCATGTCGATTTCTCCGACTCCACACGTGACCGACATTTTATATTTGATTGATTTGATCGTGCCACGTTTTCCTCGGCCTTCCTCTATTTCTAGCTCCGTTCACGCCGTTCAGATATACCTTTGTTACCATTCTGTCTTTACTCATTCTTTTCATGTGTCCAAACGATCTTATTGACCCTTTCATTATTTTGTTCATAACACATTCATTCGCACCACATTAACTTCTTATACTTGCATTTGACACTATATCATATTTAGTTTTTCCACATATTCGTCTAAGAGATCTCATTTCTACTGCATTTATTCTATTTTTATCCTTCTTTTGCCAGTTCCATGCTTCGCTTCCATACATAAGGGTCGGTAGAAGAACACCATTGTGCACTGCCATTCTAGCTTTTTTGGATAGGTTTTTGTTTGCGATGACAACTTTAAATGCACCATTCACTTTGTTGCCTGCCCCAACCCTTCTTTCAATATCCCTCTCTACTCGCCCATCTCTTGTAAACATACTACCTAAATACACGAACTCAACTACTTGCTCCAAATTTTCACCATTCACGCTAATGTTGCAGACTGTCATGGTTTCTTCCTTTTCAAAAATCATTACCTTGGACTTATTAACATTCATCATCAGATGATTTCGCGATTTCGCATGCATACCTTATACATACAATTCACCAGGACTTGTAATTCATGCTCGTTGTCTGCAAGAAGGACAGCGTCATCCGCATACAAGAGACAGCTTTTTGACACTCCGCTCATTTTGGCACCTACATCCAACCCTTTCAGCTCTTTCTTAATCTGAATGTTTTTTTAATGCTAAATTATATGCCAGTAATGTTGGTGATTTTTATTCAAATAAATGAAAATAAAAAACGTCGTTTTATATAATTCTTATTTATACTATTTTTTACATTACATTATGTGCTAAATTTAAAAAAAACGGTGGATTCGTGGAACATAAATTAAACAGACAAATATGCCCCATCTAAAAATAACATTATTATTTTTATTTTGTTATTTTATTTTATATCATTGTATTTCATATAATTTGTTTTAGATTTATTTTGTGGATGTTGGAAGATCGAAGTGTGCGCGGGAGATGCCTATTGGTGGCGATGAGGTTCGCAACCCATCACACCGCGTCTCCCGCGGGGCGAAAAGAGAAGGATTGAGTGCCGCATCGGTTAAAGTGTGACAGTCCATTCTTTCTGCCTACCCTTTCGGGGAGACGGCGTGATGGTTAGTTAGTTAGTTAGTTACTATTTTTTAAACTAGTGTACAGAAATATTTTTATTTATTTTCAAAACTCTTCAGTGTTGCCAGTGAAAGGCGGTCTCCCGCGCCCGTGAAATAACTCCGGGAATATCGGAAAATACTTCCCGCCATATCCCCAGTGAAATGTATTGCAAATCTGGGGAATGTTTGATTCATAAACATTGCGATTCAATTTAGAATCTGCTCACAAAATATGGCAACTCTCCGCTGGCACATCTGGAACGGGCCCTCAAGAATTTGTCTATGCCATAAATATCATATTTTATCAACTTAAATAAAATAAAACTTCTTGAAAACTGACGTTTTTTTATCAATTTGAAATATTTAAGAATTGACATTTTGGATAGAATATAAAAATCTGTTCTGATTCTGAAAATTTAGTTTCGTTCATGCGGTGCTCCCATAAATTTTTAGATATTTTGTGTATAACTGAATTATTTTGGTCAATTTGATTGTTGCCGCACATTATAGAGTAATAGTTAATTGTGGCAGGTTATACGTTCATACTGGTTTGATGTTAAAATTATACAAGTTTTTTGGTTTATATTAAGAATTGAGACAGGTGTTAAAACAAATTTTTCATTTGTTTCAATGACAATTTGAATAATTCAATCAATAATATTTTTTAGTTCTTGCTGGTGTTGGATTGTTTAAGTGCCTAATTACAGTTAATTAAAAGAACAACGGATACGTGGAATATAAATTTAATAAACGTAAAAGTCCGGATCGACAACATGTGCACCATCTAAAATAACACAATGAAATATATAATGTTTATTTTGCTATTTTATTTTATTTTATATCATTGTATTTTATATTATTTGTTTTAGATTAATTTTGTAGACATTGGACGATTGAAGTATGTGCGGGAGATACCATTGGTGGTGATGAGGTTCGCAACCCATCACACTGCGTCTCCCGCGGGGGCGAAAAGAGAAGGATGGAGTGCCGCATCGGCTAAAGTGTGGCAGTCCATTCTTTCTGCCTACCCCTTCGGGGAGACGGCATCATGCTTAGTTAATTAGTTAGACATTTTGGAATGACACAAAATGGCAGCACATAATAGATTTCTAGTGCCATCCCTTATGTATGGAAATGATGCTTGAAGATGGAAAAAGAAGGATAAATGCTGAAGAATTTAAATCACTGAGAATAACGTGCAGGAAAACGATTTACGATAGAATACACAACGTAGACATAAGGAAGAAATGTAAGATAGAAAGATTTGTATATTTCTTCTTCTTATTCTGATTATAGATCTTGCGATCTGTTTATGCAGGATATCAACTTTCTTCATGTGATGAAGACGACCAGCCTTCTCTCCATCTCTTTGGTGGTCGTCCTGGTGGTCGACGGCTCTCTGGAGTCTCGTGCATCACAATCTTAGAAATTCTTGCTGGATCCATTCTCTCGACGTGGTTCCTCCAGAATCGTCTTCACATTCTGTGGGGGATGTTGACTTTTTACCCCGGGCAGTATGCTAACCTTACCCAGGAAGCGTGCATGTTACGATGCACGTTAGTTAGGTAGACACTTTGGAAATTATGTGTACTGTAGACCCAAACAGTATTGGTTGAAAGAAAGAACATTTAAAAATTGATGCGTATGGAATGTAAGGTAAATGACTGGGTCCTAAATGAAATAAGAAACGGTCACTAAAATGGTTTGGACGCATGAATCGAATGGGTTAGTACAGAATGGAAAGAAGATATAAAAGTTCTTCCTTATTATTTTTATCGTAAAATCGATCAGCTTAAACGAAACGGTTATTCTGAATATCGTTTTAATTCAACCTTCGATCAACCCTTTCCGATTATGTTTCCCGGAAAACAATAAAGCCTCCGTCACTGCATCCCCCTCGCCCGGCCCCCGGTGACGCTCCAGTGACGGCGCGTGACGGCCAGATTGATGGAAAAGGGCGGAGAGGAAGAAGACCGTGAATATGTCGGCTATTGATGTTTATTGTTTGTTTTACACAATGCAGAAAGAAAACTCTCGGACATGCCGATTGTTTTTATTTTAATTTTTCGTTTATTCCTAGAAACGTGGAAAAAAATTAAAACAAAAAAGATCGACATTTTAATTTCGATTTTTTTCACCACGCTTGTTTGCATACGACAGAATCTCAAATGCTGATATAAGAAAGGAATGTAGAGCGGAAGAAGGTATTATTGACAAAATTATGAAAGAATCGCTGCGATGGTTCGGATATATGGAGCGCATGGATGGTGAAAGAATGGTTAAGAAAGTATACGTTAATGATGTTAATGGAGTACGGAGTCGAGGCAGACCGAGGAAAACATGGCATGACCAAATTAATCAAAAATTAAAGGTTGTTCATGTAAGAAGTCGGAAGAATCGACGTGCGTGTATGACTTGCACGCTAGGAAGGAAGCTAGAGAGGTGTGCCAGGATAGAATAGTGTGACGGTCCATTCTCTCTGCCTACCACTGCGGGGAAACAGCGTGATGATTTGTTTATTTGTTTTGTTTGCATTTTTAACAAACATATTTCGGGACACAGATGCCACTCCTCAGGTAAAAATCGGTCGGCCACGTGAGGAGTCAGCGAAATCGACGCGCTGTATGAATGTTGAGGAAACGAGAGAAATATGTCAGGACAAAAAAGTGCGGCAGTCCATTCTGCATCACTGCATACTCCTTCAGAGAGATGGCATGATGGTAACTTAGTTAGATTTTATAATATTGAATTACTGTTAATTTTTCATAGAGAATTTTCCCCTTGAGTAATGATATGAAACCCCTTGAAATTGATATTCAAAAGGAAATATACTTTTCTATATACAATATTAAATACCAATAACAGATTAGGATTGGGAATTTTTCACTTAAAATATTATATTACGTAGGTACTCTCGTATTAATTTGATAAAAAAAAACAATGATTATATTATTTATTTCGGAGAAAATTAAGAAAAATAACAAGCCTTACGTTCTCCATAAAATGATAATTAGAAAATTTAGGAATAAATATGCTTTTTATGATAGGAATTTCAAAATTAAACATTCTATATAAATAATTCCAATCATTATAATTATTTATACAGAATATATTTTTTTAATTTAATATGCTTTCATTCTGCATATTAATTTATGTTATGACCATTTTTTACATTAAATACATTGTAATTTTAATAAATTATGCGTTAGGAATTAATTAGTCCAAAAACTCTAAAATGGTTTAAAATTGCTTCTGAATATCATATTTTTTATACTACCAATCTTAGGCATATCATATATATTTATTTTATCATACTTTCTGTACCCTCGTATATTTGCGAGAGTGACACTCAAATCGAATAAAATATTTGGATTTAGTTCTATTTACTTTCAATATTACTGTTTTCTATTTGATTTTCAGAAAAGGTTACAATCGTAAGTAATATTTGCAAAAAAACTATACGTGTAACATAAATTAAATAAACACAAAAGTCCGGATCGTCCATGTCAACATGTGCAACATCGAATTTTTTTTTATGTGATAAATAAGAAAAAACGGTGGATTCGTGGAACATAAATTAAATAGACAATATGTGCACCATCTAAAAATAACATTTTGTGTTCAATTATTTTTATTTTGTTATTTTATTTTATATCATTGTATTTTATATTATTGTATTTTAAATAATTTGTTTTAGATTTATTTTGTGGGTGTTGGACCATCGAAGTGTGCGCGGGAGATGCCTATTGGTGGCGATGAGGTTCGCAACCCATCACACCGCGTCTCCCGCGGGGCGAAAAGAGATGGATGGAGTGCCGCATCAGTAAAAGGGTGACAGTCCATTCTTTCTGCCTACCCTTTCGGGGAGACGGCGTGACGGTTAGTTAGTTAGTTAGTTAGTTAACTATACAAGATGTCTCAAAAAAATGTATATTTAGTAGGAAGATTAAAAAAAAGTAAGCCATTTACGGCACTCATTTAGTCGAATAGTAAAATTTCTAATGACGGCTCGGCAGGTTGACTCCGTGATGGCTGCCATTTCGTGATAAATATTTTTTTTACAATAAGCCAGGGATGTCGGTTTTTTAGCGTAATATTTAAATTTGAGATAAGCCCATAGGGTTTTAATCAGGACTGCTTGGAGGCCAATTTATGACACCTCTCCTGGAGATCAATTTTCCAGAGGAAATCTCGCGAAGTCGAGGAAGAGACGTATTGGACACCGTTGGAACCAGATTATTTAGTTATAGCCAGGAAAGTTTTGTAATTCAGCCACCAAGAAGTCATGTAACATCCCCACGTAAAATATGAATGAATGATATAAGCTTATTGGTGGCTATGAGGTTCGCAACCCATCACACCGCGTCTCCCGCGGGTGCGAAAAGAGAAGGATGGAGTGCTGCATTGGTTAAATGATGGCAGTTCATTCTTTCTGCCTACCCCTTCGGGGAGACGGCGTGATGGTGAGTTAGTAAGTAAACTTTATTTTGAGACATTTTGATTACAAAAAATTAAGAACTGAGTTTTTACAAGTTCAATTTTATAAACTGTTAAATTAAAATACTTTGTTTTATGTATCACAAATGTATTTTTATTTAACGCAACAGCTGTTTCGTCAACCTATGTTGACATCATCAGGTTTTACAATAATATATCAAATAATTTAATATTTTAATGGCAAATAAATGTAAATTGAATGTTATAAATAACTAAATTCCAGCTTATTCCCCATTAGTATATAGTACATTAAAAACTTTTCGCCTATACCTAAAATCTAGCAAAAAAATAAAAATACCTTCAACTTTTGTCACCTTTCATATTCATGTAATCTACTTCCGTTTATTGTTTATCGTCATTAATTTTTAAAAATTTAAAAACAGTATTTGGAAGGAACAATTACACATATATTATGTGTAATTGTTTCTTCCAAATACTGTTTTTATTATTATTATGATTATGATTATAATTTATCCTTTTAATATTTTCCACCTTTAATATTTTCTTGTTTTGGGGGAGCCTTCGCAGAGGCTTTGCAGAGCCCTAGAGCTCCCAGGAGCACACTTTTAAAACCACTGTAATTTAGCATTTTTACGATTTGATTGGTTAAGAAAATCAAAATAATTCGTTTTATAATATTAAGGCGCTTGTATAATTTAGTATATAAAAATCTTCTTCGGTTCATCTTAACTATGTTGTGTTGGTGATTCTCACACATATAAATCCAAAATATAATGTATTATACATAAAGGTCCGTATATTGGATAACAACATTTGAATTGGCCGAAAGCCAAGGAACAGTTATCCAATGGTTTTGTTAAGCTGACATTATATATGACTTTAGTGACCAGAGAGTTAATACTCGTATATTTTTACAAAAAAATATAATTATTTATAATGCAATAAAGGCAGAAAAAAATGTATTAATTTTTATAAACATATTTGGGAAGTCGGTTTATTAAGGACGGCGAGTGCTGAAGGATATTTAGAGAAGGTAGACTAAGAGGATGGATTACCACACTTGTTTTCTCTTTCTTGATCAATGATCTAAAACTCTATATTAAATAATTAATGCAAATGAAAACATCTGTTACTAATTAACTAACTACACACCACGCCGTCTCCCCGAAGGGGTGGCAGAAATAATGGACTGCCACACTTTTCTTTCCTGACATATATCTCTTGCATCATCCACATTCATACATCGTGTCATGCACGCGCGTCGATTTCGACGTATGACAGAATTTCAAATGCTGATATAAGGAAGAAATGCAGAGCTGAATAAAATATTATGAACAAAATTATTAAAGGATCACTGTGTTGGTTTGAACACAATTATAGAACGCATAGATGAAATAAGAATGGTTAATAAAGTATACGCTAACGGTGCGAATGGTGTACGGAGTCGTAGGAGACCGAGGAGAACTTGACATGACCAGATTAATCTCTATTTTAATCAAGCTGGCCATGCTAGAAGTCGGAAGAATCGACGCGTGTGTATGGGCCGACTCTTATGTATGGAAGTGAAGCATGGAACTGGCAAAAGAAGGATGAAAATAGAATAAATGCAGTAGAAATGAGATCTCTAAGACGAATGTGTGATAAATCTGTATATGATAGAGTGTCAAATGCAAGTATAAGAAGTTAATACGGTGCGAATGAAAGTGTTATGAACAAAATAATGAAAGGGTCATTATGATGGTTTAAACCCATGGAAAAATAGTGAAGAGAGAATGGTGAAGAAGGTAAATGTAAACGACGTGAACGGATCTAGAAATGGAGGAATGCCAAGGAAAATGTGGCACGATCAAATCAATCAAATATTAAATGTCGGTCGACGCGCGAGCATGACAAGATGTATGAATGTAGATGAAGCGTGAGAAGAGAGGGAGACGGCGTGATGGCTAGTTAGTTAGTCGGTTCGGTCTAAAGGATCTTGTCTCTACTGGATTTATTCTTCTTCATCCAGTTTCATACATCACTTCCATCAGGGTTGGTACTAAAACTTCATCGTGTACGCCCATTTTTGTTTCTCTCAAAATCTGTGTTCTTATCTTAGCGATTTAAATGAAAATACAAATAATTTTGTATGTTTACTTTTTTTAATGACATAATTGTGTATTCACTTAATTCTCAATTGGATGGTTCCCTCCACCCCCAGGGGTGGGCGAGCGGACTCCATTCGAAACACAATAAAAATAAAATGGCCTATTACCATGCAGGGGTACAACAATAAAGCATCCGCGGTCGTAAATTCTTCCCGGTCCCGCCCCCGCACCAGAATTACGACCCCTGCCTCATTTTTCCACCCCTTAACATTTTGCATGAGAAGAGCCCCGCGCGAACGTGAGGGTACACCGATAGAAATAATTTAACTACCAAACCAATGAAACATTTTTTTTGTGTGTGTCATCAAGGACGACCCCTGAAATAAAAGAAAACTAACATAAAACAAGCGTTTTTCTTGATATTAAATATTATAAAAAGAGTTTTATATTATTAACTGTTTCGTGGGCGTTAAATTAAATTAAAATTTCGGATGTAGAATTTTAAAAATGGATCTCATTTTTATTTTATCCTTCAAGGAGTGCTCCATCCCCAGAAATAGATGATTGTCAGACAAAGCAAGATCTGGTGAATATGAAGGGTAAGGTATAACTTCCCGCTCTTGGATTTTTTTTCGGCTCCTTAATAAAAACTCTGAATTTCAACTAAAGCAAAGATGGTAGCGCATAAGGGAGTTCTAGTGTCAACATTTATGTATGGAAGTGAAGCTTGAAAGGCTGAAAGTAGGATAAATGCTAAAAATATAATATATAAAGGAGAACACTGAAAATAATGTGCGGGAAAACGATATATGATAGAATACCGAACGACGAAATAAGGAAGAAATGTAAGGCAGATGATTTCATCATAAATAAAGAAATGGGTTATTAGATGCTCATTTCTTCGAAGCTGTAGAGAACTGGTTCCGAGCATTCCCAAAAGAAATGCCGTTGGATAGACCAACGGATAACTACCATACTCCTTCATGTAGAGTATATATATTAAGTCCCTCATATAATATTTTTGATGTATCAAGATTTCATAAGATGTCATCCTGTTTTTTGTCTATCGTTTTTAAAATTAATCTAAATGTATTTTAAAGTAAATAGATGAGTGTTATTAATTCTGATAATATTTTTTGATAATGTGCCTAAACATATACGTTATAGCAATCTTTATGAAAAATGAATCCGCTTAAAGTTTAAGTGACTCTTAGGTTAAGACCCGTGAACAAAGTGGCACGACTTAACATATTACTTTAGGACATCAATCAAGAGACAGCATCAGTCGTAATTAAGTGGGGAATATCCACTAACGACATTGCCGCGAGATCCTTAGCCCGCCATTGACTGGAGAATAGAGCGGTGGAGAAGCCGGAAAATTCGCTTAAATAATTCCAAGGGTATTTTCTTTCGGGTAGAAAAGGCTGTATTTTAAAATTTTAAGTATAAAAACTGTTTTGGAAAACGACAAGGGGAGAATTATTATGAGTTTCGTGTTGTAAAATGTTCCTCTAACGACTGGCAGACTATTATTATGAGATTAATGCATAACCATCTAATGTGAGAATGAAGAAAGCGAGAGGAAACGCAGAATCTTCTATTTACGTATGTACAAATGCTTATTAAACTTTCTGTAGACTTAAGAGTCCGTATTTTAAAGACAAACAAATGATTTTACTAAAAAAAAGATGGATGTTCATTTTAAATAATAATTAAATAAAACGATGTTTAAGGATTAATTGTATCTCAATAGAGACGAAGATGTAAATTGTTTTTTTTGGAAACAGAATATGGTAGTCGAGGCGTTTACAGGACTTATGACCTGTCATTGGTTGGGTTAAGCGCACGCTTTATGTAATACAACATTCCCCATTCCGCCCTTCTTACAACCACCACGTCTGACAAATTTTTGGAAGACGTATAATGTATATATGCTACAATGTTGGACTACACTTCACATTTTTTTGGTTCAATGTACACTAGCGCCATCTATTAAGATTGGATTAAGCATTAATTATTAAATGTTTTTTTTAATAATTTTATGTCTCTCTCTTCATATCGTTTATTAATTGGTTTTTATATAATGCGATGCCGGGGTGAATTTGGGCCTTTCCGGTGAAAAAGGCGTGACCCTATAACTCAAAACCCAAAGAATCCCGCCATGGGGTCAACAGAGTTCCGTTCTAATTGTGGAGGGAGCAGGAAAAATGGTTTTGAAAATTCCCATTTCCCCCCCGGTACTTTTGGCACCCGAAAATGTCCATTTCCGGGAGTAAATTGAATATCTAAACTACGTGGTATCGATGTATTGGTTAAATTTTAATGAATAAACTGGTACTGGAAAATGAAAACGTTTTCCCAAAGGAGGTAGAAAAATGACATTACGATAGAAGAACAATAAAAAAAGGTTCAAATTAGAGCACTGTTAATTACGCATCATAATTTATTTAAATAAGTTTGTCGCGACAGCTGTTTCGCCAACCCATGTTGGCATCATCAGGTGTTACAAACAAATCTAGTTGTTTGTAATACCTGATGCTCTTAGTTGTTTGTTGATGAAACAGCTGTCGCGACAAACTTATTTAAATAAATCGTTATACGTTTTGACAGCAGAATCTAAATTGAAACATTGTATGATGAAGTATTTTAGGGTTTCGGCCATGGATTATACATAGAATAATAACTAAATTGTTTTTTAAGAAATAGGTTCTCACTAATGTATTAAAACTGAAAAATTCCATAATTAAATTGTTTATTAATCAAATATTATGTTGTAACAACATTTTGAATGTATACAAATTCTTGTAGACAAATACTGGATTTCACCCATTGCGGATAAATTATTTTTATTTTACAAGGATTAATTGTATCTCAATAGAGACGAAGATGCAAGTTGTTTTCTGGGAACAGAAGGTGGTGGCCGAGGCGCTTACAGGACTTATGACCTGTCATTGGTTCCCAGAAAACAACTTGGTTGAGCGATCCTTGTAAAATAAAAATAATTTATCCGCAATGGGTGAAATCCAGTATTTGTCTACAAGAATTTGTATACATTCAAAATGTTGTTGTATAAATATAACTGGTACATGCAGGCAAAAAAATTGGAGAGACATCTCCAGGCGAAATCTAGTACTGTATGATTTGCATAGACTTTCACAGTACATTAATAAAGGTTTTCTGCTTAATGCTTTCTAATCTTAATATAGATGACGCTAGTGTAGAGTGAACATAATATTGTGAAAATATTTGTAGAAACCTACCATATATACAAGTTCCAAAAAAGTTTGTCAGACGTGGTGGTCATAACGGCGGAATGGGGAATGTTGTTAAACGTGAAGCGATCGCTCAACCCAACCAATGACAGGTCATAAGTCCTGTAAACGCCTCGGCCACCACCTTCTGTTCCCAGAAAACAACTTGCATCTTCGTCTCTATTGAGATACAATTAATCCTTGTAAAATATTATGTTGTGTTAGGCCTGACGTTGGCGATCACTTTGTCGAGAGCTTTGGCCACAGTGATTTTTTGAAGAGTGTTACTGGAGTAGTTTCCCGTTGCCTTCTCTTGGGATTTTCTCTAGGGGTTACTTTTTCTAAGTAATGTATGTGTTATGTTAATACAGATTTACATGAATATATAGACTATGGTGTATTGGTGTCAAAAGTAATTAGTAAGGAGGAAAACATGGCATGAATAATGGCATCATGTCAGAATCGACGTGCGTGTATGACTCGTTGTATGAATGTGGAGGAATCTAGAGATGTTTGTCAGGATAGAGTAGTGTGGCGGTCCATTCTCTCTGCCTACAGCGTAATGGTTTGTTTGTACAAGTTATAAATTACTCCCGTGCATAGGCAATATGTATAACAACAAAGTTCGTTTTTAGTATTCCAAAAGATTACTAGGAGTAAAAATATTTTAACCCTTAACGTACCGTGTTCAAAACAAAACGCTCACTCCCATGTGGTCAATTCAGTTTACCGCTAACTTTATCTAAATATCAAGCATATGACTCGATGAATCAAAATTTAATTTATGTCATCTTGTAGGGAATTTCATTAGGAATAGATCGATATCTATAACATACATGGATTATTTGAAAAACATATCATTATTAATTTTTTTCTGGAACCATGCGATTTCTGATATAGAATGCGACACAGCATATGAGCAACTGACACCAAGTATGAACTTGTCTCGCCCCGCCGCGCGCGCCGCGCGCCGTGGCGCTATAATTTTACGTATGATAAAGGCACCCAGGCAAAATGTATGGTACGTTCAAGACAACGAGTACGTATTAATATTTGTCCCTTTTGGTAAAGTGTTAATATTTTCACAGTTCTGATATTATTAAGTTGCGTGCTGCGTTTCCGTCCACAGTCGGTATTATTACGTACCTATGAGAAAAGGCCAAACATATAAGTTATGATACGTTGAAAACAGCGAGTAAGTATTTGTCACTTTTGATAAAGTTGTAAATATTAGCAAAACAAATTCTACCTTAACACGAATGAAGGTGAGGGCAGTCTTTAAAAATATTTTTTTTGGGATGAAGGAAGTAATTTTTTGCTTTTTTTTTATTACGAAATATTGAGAACACTTCAATGGAGGATTAAAATTTTTTTTTATAATATTAGGGTCCATAGGTTTTCAGAAAATCAACTTTAAATTGGCAGTGGAAACTCAATTGACCACATGGCAACGCGACGGTTAAAAAGTCACTGTTTTCTTGCATTGCTTAGGAGGGAAACGTTACGCCACAGCGTACAATATTCCGAGGGTATCAACCTAGGAGAAACAGCGTGATAGTTGGTTTGTTTTGTGAAAATTATTTTTATGTGCAAATATAGTGACATCTTTTGATCAGGTGTCAAAGTACACATATAATTGAATGCCACTATTGTATTTCAACTACAAGCTATTAGAATGCGAATTTGCCTGTATGTTGAGAGTTTTAAAGCGATTTTTCTTTAAGAATTATTTTACGTAAGGTGTCTTAAACGTTGAAATTTTGATATATCGGATAAAAGAGGTGAAGTTAATCTTGGTTAATGCCTTGTGCACTTGTACGCTTGCACCTTGTGCACTCCTCAAGAATAAAACGTGTATAGTGCTAGCAGTGTAATACGGCCGTAACATGGCGTAATATAATAACCCCGAGCCGGGCCTGCCCGCACTATTAAATCACGCCGTTCCAGGGCCGAAGGGGGTCATAAATTACCACGTAATTGGACTAGGTGTAGGGGCGAGCATGCAGTTTACTACAATTCTCAAAGTGTGTTGATTTTTAATAATTATTCCACACGTTAATTATTGTTCCACCATTCTTTTTCTTTTTCTTCTTTCTGTTTCTTGTCAGGTCTCCCTCATGTTGACTATCACATTGAGTAGGCCTCATGGTGATGACCTGGGGAAAAATATCCAGAGTGGTATCCCCTTGCCTTCTCTGGAGGATTTTCTGTCGGGGTTACCTTCCCTTAGCTGGGTGTATCCAGTTTTATGGCGCTGGAAGCTCGCCATTCGTCCTCTCTGTATCTGCTATGGCACTAAGTAATATGTACCACATTGCCTGGGGTTCGCGGGGTCTTTAAAAGACCTCTCGTGGACGCTAGAGAGTTGGACTTGATAGTAGTGTTGCTGTTGTAAATGCATCATGGCGCCTTACGACATTTTGTAGAGGCATATTTTCCAGCAAAACATACCCCATCGTAGCCCTACTACCCTTTTGAACCCCATCATTCTATATTTGATTAATAAAATCGATACTCAACTAACTAACTAACTAACTATCACGCCGTCTCCCCGAAAGGGTAGGCAGAAAGAATGGTCTGTCACACTTTAACCGATGCGGCACTCCATCCTTCTCTTTTCGCCCCGCGGGAAACGCAGTGTGATGGGTTGCGAACCTCATCGCCACCAATAGGCACCTCCCGCGCACACGTCGATCGTAAAACATCCACAAAATAACTCTAAATAAACCATAATAAATACATAATACAAAATAAATACATACATAATAAACCGATAATCAAAAGATGCAAATAATTAAAAAAAGAGCAATGAGAATTTTACTGAGGTGGAGTAGACGCGCACGAATTAAGACGATGCTTAAAGATTTGAAGATGTTATCAATTAGACAGAGGGTCAACTTAAAAACACTTATTTTTACTTACAAACGAGGGGTGAAGTTCTTTTGCTTACAATTATGAAATACATGGGTACCCAACGAGAGACAAAACAAATTTTAGAATAAATAGAACATTATCAAGGTGATCCTAAAACAGATTTTTTACAAGGGTTTGAAAGTATTTAATAGCTTGCCGCAAGTCATGAAAGACTCAGATAATGTTCACAAATTCCACAACCAATGTGTAGGTCACATTTTGAAGTTTTTAAGTTATAATAAGTATTATTTTTCTTGTTGTTAAATACCTTCTTTGTGTGTTTTGTGCATATTAGCTCTTTTTATACATTTATTTTCTAGCAGTGTAATACGGGTGTAATACATTTGTTTTCTTTATAAATTTAACTATTGTGTATTAAAAAATGTCATATGCTAGCTGTTAGAAATATGTAATTTTTTATAACTATTATAAATAAATAAAAGTAATACAAAAAAAACCCATCTAAATTACTAAATAATTACCTTTATACCGAAGTACGAGAACAAGTCAATAAAGCCTCTGCCATCTCAGGATGTCTGAAAAATCTGGTCTGTAAGAATAAGCACACGTGTATCGACAGCAAAGTCAGAATTTATAAGACATGCATGCGACCTATCATGACGTACGCTGTAGAGACGCGGGCTGACACTGCACGAACCAAGGTTCTGCTTAGAACATCTGAGATGGTCCTAAGATCTATCACTGAAAAAACTCTCCGAGATCGTAACCTTGACGCAGACATAAGAAAAACTTGCGAAATATAGGATATCGTTCGGTGGAGTAGATCCAGAAGAAGATACTGGAGGGATAATGTAACCAGAATGGATAGTGACAGACTCGCATATACAGCCGCTTATGAAATCCCCTCAAAGACCGCCTAAGAGATGGAGACGTTATTTCTGTGCCACAGATAATCAGATCTATTAAAATAAGAAGAAGAAGAAGGAATATGTAAAATAAAATCAACACTTTGTATATAACTAACTAGCTAACTAACTAACCATCACGCCATTTCACCGAAGGGGTAGGCAGAGAGGATGGATCGCCACAATGCTCTGTTCTGGCATACCTATCGGACTTCCTCTACATTCATAAATCGTACCATGTACGCACGTCGATTATTTCGACTTCGAATATGGCCGCCTTTTAGTTATTGATTAATTTGGTCATGCCATGTTTTCCTCGATCGTCCTCGACTTTTTTTTCCTTTCACGCTGCTTGTGTACAACTTTTTAACCATTCTTCTCTCATCCATTCGTTCCATATTACCAAACCATCTCAGGGATCCTTTTTTAATTTTATCCATGATGTAGTCATCAGCCTTACATTTCTCTCTTATTTCATCGTTCGGTATTATATTATACAATGTTTACCCGCACATTCTTCTTAGTGATCTCATTTATACGGCGTTTATCCTGCTTTCATCCTTCTTTTGCCAGCTCCAAGCTTCACTTCCATACACTTTGTATATTAAACACGGATTTGTAATTATACTTGACTCCAACAGGTGTCGCTTGTACCCAAGCTTCGTTAGGACCCTATAAAACTTACAATTTCGTAAATATCTATGTAAAAATAAAAAATACCTTAAAAAGAATATGTATTGTGCTTTAACAATGATGAAAAACTCCATATTAAATTATGAATATAAATGAAAACTTCCGTCTTCTAGGAGTTTTATTATGTTTTGTATGAAATGACATGTTTCGCCCTTCTAAGGTATTATGAAATGTTGATGGAACATTTGATAATGCCTTAGAAGGGCGAGACATGTCATTCCATATAAAACTTTATAAATCTCCTAGAAGACCGACGTTTTCATTAAAAATAATTTTAAAGAATACAAATATATTTTCAGAACATATTAAAAAATATAAAAATATATATTATTTGAATTATTAATGTAAAATTATTTTTTTCCAAAAACAACTATTTTATGGATATTTAACATTAAAAAAGTAAAATCAATTATAATAAATTAAATAATATCTATTTAAAATATAAAAAAAACAACTATTTAAAAAAATTGCATTTTCAGAATATTTTGAATTAAATAAATAAAATTAGACAAATTTATGTAATTGTAATAAATGCATTTTTAATAAAAACAATTCATCGCATCTTTATAATATGATCATATTTAAAAAATGTATAAAGATGTTTATCAGCTGCCATCTGTTGTCGTAAACTGAAAGTAAAATAAAATTTAAAATGTCTTGACGTTACACCACAGTTTGAAAACTGCTGACCGGGGGTGAACCCCTTACACTTTATATGAGTTGTAAAGCATGATAGCATCCCGATATTTCTTTTCACAAGCTAACAGAACTGAGTTGTACAATTTCCCAGCCTCCGTTGCATTTGCTCCCAGCATTTCACTTCGCTTAAATTTATTAGCCTGCCCCATTCAATGAGGGAAATTCTAGTGAAAATTGTCACGCTCTCTGGGAAATGTACTCAGCATCAAAATATTTTCATTAAAGCTATTAGTTCTTTTGAAAACTATCGTAAAATACGCTGAATAGAAATTTAAAAAGAAATGGGACGTCTTATTTTGCAGTTGGAAAAATATTATAAAATATTGAAATGCGAATATTTATAAAATTATAATGATTAATATTATAAAATAAACTAACTAACCGTCTCCCCGAAGGGGTAGGCAGAAATAATGGACTGCCACACTTTTCTTTTCTGACATATTTCTCTCGCTTCCTCAACATTCATACATCGTGTCATGCATGGGCGTCGATTTCTCTGACTCCTCACATGGCCGACATTCAATATTTGATTTATTTGATCGTGCCAGGTTTCCCTCGGTCTTCCTCTATTTATGGTTCCATTTACATCATTAACGCATAATTTTTACCGTTCTTTCTTCATTCATTCTTTCCATATGTCCAAACCATCTTAATGATCCTTTCATTATTTATTCGAACCGCATTCACTTCTTATATTTTCATTCGACACTCTATCATACACAGAGTATCTACACATTCGTCTAAGAGATCTCATTTCTACTGCATGTATTCTACTTTCACCCTTCTTTTGCCAGTTCCATGCTTCGCTTCCATACATATTATTAAATTATTAAATGCGTCATTTGTTATGCAAACGATGCCGCATTAAAAGCTGAGTGACTGAGCTAAAGATGACTTGCAAATAATGTTGTTCAAATTCCATACAGTATCACAAACAAACAAAAAAACAAACAAACCATCACGCCGTTTCCCCGCAGGGGTAGGCAGAGAGAATGGACCGCCACACTACTCTATCCTGGCAAACTTCTCTAGCTTCCTCCACATTCATACAACGAGTCATACACGCACGTCGATTCCTCCGACTTCTAACACGACCGTATCACAAAGGCTAAATATGGCTATGTCAGTCAGCAAAACAAAAAATCTCAATATATCTAGACAACCTACAAGATGTAAGCTGACTGTTGATGATATACCTCTGATTGATGATCTGCCGTGTCAGGATGTCTGAAGAATGTGGTCTGGAAGAACAAGCACATGCGTATCGACAGCACGATCAAAATATATAAGACATGCGTGCGACCTATCATGACTAGGAGCCCGTTCCCACTTGTCGGGTGTCGGGTCCGGTTTTTAATCGGATGTTAAGTGGCAGAACATTTTATATGGAGCTATTCACACTTGCCGGAACCCGATTTTTTGTCGGAGCCGACAAGAAATGCCGGGTGTTTTGCCAGCCGTCTGCGTCCGGAAAAAAATCGGGTCGGATCTCGCTCGCCTATGAGTAAGTATGGAGCTGTTCACACTTGCCGGATGCCGGGACCGACAACCCTCTCCCGCTACCCCTTGTTCCGCCCGTGCGTGCGTTATTTCTTACTAAGTTATTTCTTTAAATAAATACGTGTGAACTAAGTGACTTTTTTATATTTTCCTTTAAAGAAATTAATTGGTATAATTATCTTACCATAGAAATATCGACAACCTTTCTTCAGTACAAATGCAATCTCTAAATCTTGTAAGATAATCAAATGATTTTACTGAAATCTCTTGATGGAAGTTCATTTTAAATAATAATTAAATAAAACGATGTTATTTTTAACTACTTCCACTTTTGTCTTTATTTAGACAGCGACCGGTTTCGCCAGGCTCGCTGGCATCGACTTACAGCAGACTGGTGACACTATTGTAAACTTAGTCCTTTATATACATACAGATCAGGGGTGGTAAACATGATTCTATACAAAAATAATCTTCAAATATTTATGTAAAATTTTTTGAATTAAAATATTGGTTTTACATGTATTCTTGGAGGTTCGTATTTAATACAATGGATTTTAAATTTTATTATCGCTTACATATTCATAAATAATGTTTGAAAAAATTGTAATTTAGTTTTTATTATTATTGAATTTAAATATTATATGTTATAGTTCTTGGCCAAGATTCCAATATTTTCTTTCCTTAGCTATCTTTATTTGTTTTCTTCTTAAATAATAATACATCACAACAACTTCGTCGAAGTCCATCGTGCACAGTCGTCTCGCGTAGAGTGTCCAGCTTCGACCGTGGCCGACAACCGATTAATAATCGGTAAGTGTGAACAGAAGGCGCCGGCATCCGATTAAAACACGGATCCGACGTCCGGCAAGTGGGAACGAGGTGTTACGGTGTAGAGACGCGGGCCAACACTGTGCGAACTAAGGGCATCGGAGATAAAGGGCATAAGATAAGATAGAAGGCGCTTGTAGTGGAGCCGTCACCACCTCCCAGTGGTCTCTCCTTCCTCCTCCTTCTCTTTGCACTGTGCTTCAAAGTCCTGCATGCCTTTATGTACTGTTGTTCTCCACCTAGGTCTGTCTTCTGCAGTTTTTTCCCATCAATCCCAGTCGATGTTAGCCTTTTGCAGGGATTAGGATGGTTAGGTTATTTTTAAGGGAGTCCTTGAAATGTTTCCTCTGACCACCGTTGAAACGTCTCCCTTGTTACATAATCTTCCTTAGGAGTCTTGTCTCAGGCATTCTGATGACGTGACCAGTCCAACGCAGTTGTCTCTGAATAATGGCAGCCTCAATACTTGTCATATTGGCCTCAGTAAGTATGCTGTCATTTGTCTGTTTGTCTTGCCATTTCACATTTACGATCCTTTGTAGAGATTGTTGGTGGTATCGCTCTAAGGCTTTTATGTGTCTTGTGTATGCTAATAATATATAATAGATATATTAATTTTCACATTAAGATGGTTCGGACATATGGAACGAATGGATGAGAGTAGAATGGTTAAAAAGTTGTACACAAGCAGCGTGAGTGGGAAAAGAAGCCGAGGACGACCGAGGAAAACATGGCATGAATAAATTAATCAATTACGAAAAGGCGGCCACATTCGAAGTCGGAACAATCGACGTGCGTGCATGGTACGATGTATGAATGTAGAGGAAGTCCGAGAAGTATGCCAGGACAGGCCAGTGTGGCGATCCATCCTCTCTGCCTACTCCTCCGGGAAAATTGCGTGATGGTTAGTTAGTTAGTTAGTTATTAATTTTCATATAAAAAACACTATCCCTTCGAACACGACTTCCTTAAACGCCTTTGTCAAATAGGTACAATATAAGAAATCTAGTAAAATGTTTATATTCTAACTTATCTACTCACCAAATCCGATTAAATTATAAAGCTTTACTATTTTTCCCTACAAAATCCTTATATACAATATAATAATTAATACGAATGAATTTGACAGTATAGTAGGGTCTTTCGAGCGCCGCTTGTTTGAAATCGAAAAACCCTTAAGTTAAATTATTCTAAGGGAGCGGAACAAAACATGTCAATGTTGCTAGTACTTGCCTGGCACCAGCTTTTCCTTGTTTTGTTCAGACAACATTATTCTGACTATGGTATCTACTTTCAGAATATATATGTCTTTCCCGCTTACACAGTCAGTTATGTAAATACTCGTATATTCCATATTTAAATATAATGTTTGGAATTCATAATTGGCCTACTTAGCCACAGTAGACATACAATAAATATATCGTCGGTACGTATTGGAACTCTAGTGCCAACTGTGTAGGGTTGTCTAGCTTGAAATTAACAAAATTATGATGAATATTGTAGAAATGTGTGACAGAAGTATGATAGAAATAAAACAGAAACATCATGTGAATGATTTATAATTATGATATTATTTTTTTAAATAGTAAAATAACTCCCTTTTATCATTAAAGCGCGAGCCAAATCGATGACAAGGGTATAGATATTATATTGATTCTCATTGCAAACGACAGGTATCAAATTCATGGCCATTTTATTGTCACGTGAATTCTACACTAGACCAATGACAGTGTAAGAATCATACTGACTTCGCTATTATATTTATTCTTATGACATGTGATAGGTAGCATTTTATTGTCACGTAATTTCTTCACCATACTATTGTAAAGACAGTGTTAGAAATCACACTGTGATCTCTATTATATTGATTCTCAAGACATGTGATAGGTAGCTATTATATCGCCATTTTATTGTCACGTGAATAGTACAAAATACCAAAGACAGTGTAAGAATCTCACTATCATCGCTATTATGTTGATTTTCATGACATGTGATAGATAGCTAATCTATCGCAATTTGAATGTTACGTCATTTCTTCACCACACTAAAGACAGTGGAGAATCACACTGTCTTTGCTTTTATATTGCTTCTAATGACATATGATAGGTAGCTAGTTTATCGCCATTTTCGAATTCTTCACCAGACTGATGATAGTGTAAGAATCACATTGTCATGGTTATTATTTTCATTCTCATGACATGTGATACGTAGCTAATCTATCGTCATTTTACTGTCACCTGAATTGTACAAAAGACCAAATAAAGTGTGAGAATCTCACTGTCATCGCTATTATATTGTTTTCATGACATTTGATCGATAGATAATCTATCGCCATTTTATTGTCAGGTGAATTCTTAACCATACCAATTACCGTGTCAGAATCACACTGTCATCACTTGAAATCGAATCCGGGACCTTCAGCGTGGAAGTCATTACTGTTGCCGTTCTGCCACGAAGGTCGTCAATTTGATTCTTGCGTCATTTGAAAACGTAATTGAAACATGCCACTCTCTTAAAATGTAACGAAACTTTCAGAAACGTACGTTTTCTACAGATATAAATAACCTTACAAAATCGGTCGTTCGCTGCCGCTCTGTTTTGCTTTGTTTTTCGGTGTGTATAGAATAAAAGCCTTTCGAGCCCTCAGCAAGGCTCGCCCATAAAATTGTATTGAAAAACGATATTCTCCGAGCCTAGGGCACAGCCGGGAATACTAGGGGTTGGGGGTGAAGATTAATACGTCTGGATCGCTCTTTGGATAATTTAACGTGAATCATATTAGAAATGATTATTTGGTTAGGGTAGGTAAAACCCTCGTGTGCGATTTCCAGTTCCTTGTTACGAAGTTTGATCGGTTTTATCATGTCGTTATCATCCTCTTTAATAATGGAATTTAAAATCATGCGAGTAAGATGCTTTTGTATGAATGTTAAGGAAGCGAGAAGTATGTAAAGAAAGAACAGGGTGGCAGTCCATTCATTCAGCCTACCCCTGCAGGGAAACGGCGTGATGGTTAGTTAGTAAGACGCTTTTTGGTTCAGTTGGTACTTATGGTCTTGAAACTGTTACATTGTCCAAACAAAGTGCCGAGAAACTACGAGTGACCCAAAGAGCCATGGAAAGCGCCATGTTAGGAATAAGCCTAAGAGACAGAGTCAGAAGCGATACGGTGAGAGAAAAAACAATGGTCACTGACATCATCCACCGGGTGGCGACTCTAAAATGGCAATGGGCAGGTCACGTAGCCAGAAGCTCAGATGAAAAGTTGACATGAAGACTGCTGACTTGGAGACCATGGACAGCGAAGAGAAGTGCAGGGCGATGACAGTGGAAGAATGATCTAAACAGACACGTCGGAATGAACTGGATGCAGTCTGCACAGGACAGAATGACATGGAAGCGAATGGAGGAGGCCTTTGTCCAGGAGTGGACGGAAATAGGCTGAGGAAGAAGAAGAAGAAGACGCTTTTGTTAATCCCTGTTGTGGATTGATTCTTAATCGGAGCGCCAGCGCCCCTTTGTGGGTGTTTTGGAGGTCTGGCGGGGCGTTTAATTTTTTTTTTGCATTAAGAGTGGGCATTGTGTCAATAAATAAAAATAAGCCTATTCACGAGATATGCCCCGCAACGTTGGCGATCACCACGGCGAACCTGTACCTGTCCTGCATCGCTCGGAACAGGTCCTCCACATTTCGAATGTCCTCCACACATCGCTCGGAACAGGTCCTCCACACTTCAGGAGTGAACCGGCGTCCACTCCCTCACGTTTAGCAGCCAGGACAACTGTCTCCTACTGGGCCCTCGGCGTCCCTCAATTTCACCCTTCAATATCAGTTGAAGAAGATGATACTTTTCCCCACGCAGTACATGACCCAGATGTGAAATCTTCCGAACCGTGATAGTTGACAACAGCTCCCTGTCAACTCTAGCTTGCCTCAGATCTTCGGTATTGGTAACGATGTGCATCCAGGGAATTCTGAGCATTCGGCGATTGAGTCACATTTCAAATGCTTCCAGTCTGTTCATTGAGTTGACTTTTAAGGTACACGTTTCACATCCATACAATAAAATAGACCACACATAGCATTTGACCATCAAGATTGCCATGAAATTATCAAATTTCATATTTGACAATGCATTATGATAAAACTTTTGGAAAACAAACGTTTTCATTCGTATTAATTATTCAATATGGAGTTTTACATAATTGCGCATTAACTAAAAAATTGTCGTAAGTAGTTTCTTGGAAAACTCTTACTATATTGTCAACACAGATTTCAATAAGCCTTCGTATTCTAAGTAGGCAGTTTCTGCAGCCTTAAAACAAACAACATTCTAGGCATTTCACGTCAAAAGTTTATCCTGCTCTCCGTTCAAAAATTGGTATATCTGTCCTAAATAAACTGTAAATTATTCCCGGAGTATGTTCCAGAACGCCGCTCAAATGAGCGAATAAATACCACTCATAAATCATACTTAGTTTTGTGAGAATTTTCTCAAGTTCTCGCGCTTTTTGTAGGCAGGTCCTTAAAAGCTTTAATCAAACGTCAACAGAGGGCGGGGGTCGCGTCTAGCGTAAAGCCCGCTTCACGCGGAGTTAGGAGATTTACAAGCGAATAATGAATTGGACGGATGTTTGCCCGTGAGAAACAAGACTTATTTCATAACCAAGTGCTCATTTAGACCTACGTAATATGTATATACACGCAAGGTATATAGATATATAGATGGTAAGATATTGCGCACGTAGCATGCTATCCCTTTCTAATAATTTGCTGTCAAGTGACGTCATGTGGTGAACTCGAAATCGAAACGAAACTATAAACAAACCTGAAAATAAAGTAAAGTGAGAATAATAATACTAGAAATAAAAGTTAAAATAAAAGCTATAGTTAAAAGAAAAATATAAACATTGAAATGGTGAATTGTGCTGTGTACAATTGCAATAGCAATAATAAAAAACAAAAGAGTGGTGGTGATGGCAATCAAAGTAGTGAAGTGGAGCCAGTGAAATTCTTTCGCTTTCCCCAAAACGCAGATTTGTCAAAAATATGGAAACAAAAGTGCGGTAGAAAGGATAAGTTCATCTTAAAAAATAATAGGATATGCTCCAAGCACTTTTTACCAGAACATTACGCGCAAAGTTTACATAAAGAATTTGATAGCTAAATCAAATGGAGTTGATTTGCCATATCCAGTTAAAAATCTTTTTTATCGATGTAAAATGTTTTTCAAAATAAGAACAATGAACTTAAAGCTCATTGAAGATGCTAACTCTAAAAAAAGAAAAATAAAAAAAACAATAACTTAAATAAAGAAAACGATTTGTCATAATTTATTTAATACAATTACAAAAACTTCTTTTAATTAGACGTAATAAATAAACAAAGAAAAATTCCATACCCAATGTATAAATATATACTCAACTCATACTACACAACCTAATGCTTGGGTCTCCACGTGACGTAGCTGCGCAGTAGATGTCAAAAATAAAACGCGGAATATCTTACCATATTTATTCTATATACCTTGATATACACGTACATAGTTTTGGCTGAATGTAAACATTTCGTAGAAGAAGCAGAGGGCGCTTTATAAGGGATCACGTGGACTGCATGGATAATACACTTCTTCTTCCTTGTTGTAGACCTATGTGGTCTATTCTCCAGAGTATTGCTCCTCCTTTGAGGTAGACTCCCAGCTCTCCTTCCAACTTTTAGGAGGCCTTTCACGAGGACGAGTCTCATGAGGCCGATTATGCAATGCAATATAGGGGAGTCTGGTGTTGTCCATTCTTTGAACATGACCGTACCAGTCTCTTTTTCGCTGTCTGCTCCATCTTATAATATCCTCAACTTGACGGCATAGATTTTTTTACCTACCAGCCGCCAGAACCGGAAAAAAGTGATGGTAAGATAGTTAAGAACATAATTATTCAATGAAATATGTTATTCGATTATTATAATACCTTCGTGGACGAGTTTTAAGTGCATTGACTGCCACCCCGAAGGTTCCGGGTTTGATTCCCGGCGAGGGCAGTGTGATTGTCACACTGTCTTTGGTCTGGTGTAGAATTCACGAGACAATAAAATGGCGATACATTAGATACCTATCACATGTCACGGTAATCACTATGATAGCTATAATACCCTTTACATCGATTTGGATCAAGCTGTCATAGTGTAAAGAGCGATTCAACAAAATAATAATAATAATTATGGATTATAATAATATAAATAGGCATTTTGTTTGTCATTAAGAAGGAGTACGAATATATTTTGAACACAAAAGAGCAAGAGAAAAAAAAATACTTCTTTGAATTTTGTTCTGATTCTGAATCTAATTTTGAATTTTGTTCTGATTATTGTTGTGTGACAGAAATGAAGAAAACAAAAGGAGAACAATTTGGTATTGATAATTGTGGATCTCAGAGAGGCTGCCACCCGCCTGGAAGGAAGGACTCCTTGTAACAGTGCCCAAAAAGGGAGACCTGAGCAGTTGTAACAACTAAAGGGGAATCACTATCCTTTCCGTGGTGACAAAGATCATTGCGAGAATTATATTGAGGAGAATGACTAGTGTACTCGAAGAAGGTATGCGAGAGGAGTACATAAATACACTCCGCATCATAATTGAAGAGACCTTTGAAGCAGTACAGTACCTAACGTTCGTCGACTTTGAAAAGACCTTCGATACATTATCATGGACTTCAATCTGGTCAACTCTCATTCGCAAAGGAGTCACACGGAAGATTGTGAATGTCATCAGGGCAATGTATGACGGTTGTTCTTGTCGCGCAGTGCACCAAGGCAAACTCTCCGAGGCCATCAAACTGAGTGCGGGAGTGCGACAGGGATGTCTACTATCACCCCTGCTCTTCATAGTGGTGCTGGAGGATGTGTTGCTTTCTTTCCACGGTCCTCGTGGCATTCCATGGATACGTGATACCCAGTGGAAGGATCTGGATTATGCTGATGACCTCTGTTTGCTTTCGATAAACTGGGTGGATGTAGAGTGGAAGCTTTGTAGACTTCACGAGGAAGCGGCAAAAGTAGGTCTCAAGATTAACATATCCAAGACAGTAGACCTACGAGTGTCCACAAATGACTCCACTCCAATCTTGCTCCATGGTGTCCCCCTTGTGACCACGACCAGCTTCTGCTACCTCGGTAGTATGATAGCAGGCTAGGGAGGTACGGAGGAAGATGTAGCCAGCAGACTTAACAAGGCAAGGGGAGCTTTCGCTATGCTTCGCCCTGTATGGCGCTCCGGTATCATTTCGAGAAAGCTCAAGCTCCAAGTATTCAGCAGTAGCGTTAAAAGCGTACTGCTGTACGGATGTGAGACATGGAAGTCTACCGCGGACGTTATTGGTAAACTCCAGGTGTTTATAAATAGGTGCCTTCGCTCAATATTCAAAATCTATTGGCACCAAGTGACAAATGCCGTTCTCTGGACCATGGCAGGCGAAAAGCCAATTAGAGAACAAGTCGCTAGACGCAAATTGCAGTGGATCGGTCACACTATGAGACGAAACCCAGCCTGCATCGCTCAGGGAGCACTAGACTGGTCCCCTTTGGGGGGAAAGAGAAAGTGAGGCAGACCTAGAGCCACCTGGAGAAGAACCCTGCAGGACGAGGTTAAGGCAGCAGGCCTCACTTGGGATGATGTTAGGCATCAGGCATGCGATTAAGTCGGGTGGAGAAGATTCTTTGAGGCCCTTTGCACCACGGAGGTATGACAGGACAAAAAGAAGAAGAAGAATTGTGATATTTTAATGTGTAAGAAAAAAAAAATATTAAATGTTAAAACTGAAGAGTGCACCAAGTTTTTAAAGAGTAGAAAATATTTACTTCAGTGACACGGGTTGCAACTAGTAATGTATACTGCAGTGCGTACTGCAGCTCATCCCTGACGCATGACGCAGTGTAGTGCGTATCACTTCGAAGCCGCTCCTTAACAAATTAAACACGTTTCCAATTCGTACGAGGCTCTACGTAATCCAATTTCTCCATTCACAAAATTGTAAATAATCGTTAGGCAGCATTCAGCTTAATTAAACCTCTTGTGTAGCGGCAAAGGTGATCGAATCGGGCGCGGTGCCTGATGCTGATTGAAATAACAATCTCGAGTAATGTGACGCCATCTTGTCGAGACGCGGTTTAATTACTGTGATCCCCCGAGTGACGTTAATGATGCGTTCCCAAAACCCTACGTAGCTTGAGGTTTACGTAAGTTGAATTTATAATTGAACGTTGCGGTTTTCATTTGATTAAACTCTATAATATAATTAACTCTATAATATTATTAACCTGAAACGAAAAGTCTATGTAACGAAAAGTCTTCGTTCTGCCAGTTGGTACTTTTGGTCTTGAAACTGTTACATTGTCCAAATAAAGTGCCGAGAAACTGCGATTGACCCAAGGAACCATGGAAAGAGCCACGTTAGGAATAAATCTAAGAGACAAAGTCAGAAACGATACGGTGAGATAAAAAACAAAGGTCACTGACATCATCCACCGGGTGGCGACTATAAAATGGCAATGGACGGGTCACGTAGCCAGAAGCTCAGATGAAAAGTGGACAAGAAGACTGCTGACTTGGAGACCGTAGACGGCGAAGAGAAGTGCAGGGCGACCGCATCTACGGTTGAAGGATGATTTAAACAGACACGTCGGAATAACCTGGGTGCAGTCTGCACAGGACAGAATGACATGGAAGCAAATGGAGGAGGCCTTTGTCCAGGAGTGGACGGGAATAGGTTGAGGAAGAAGAAAAAGAAGAAGAATATAATTAATGTACAGTTAAACCTCGATAAAACGGACTAATTGGGGGGAGGGGGTGTCCGTTAAAGCCGGAAGTCCGTTATATAATAATAGGTTTAAAATAAATCAAAAACCTTTTTTTTAAATATGTACACTGCATTAAGATATTAGGTCCTTACATACGAAATTGGCGTTTTGTATGGGAGGAACATAAAGTTGATTTTTTTTAAATATAATATATTTATTTAATCAAAGTATGTACCATTGCTATCTATGCACTTTTGCCATCTCATAGGTAGTTCATCGATCCTTTTACTAAAAAAACCATTCGGACGGGAATCAATAAAATCTTTGAAGTCGGTTTGGACTGCCCCATCGGAGTTGAATTTTTTCCCCTGCAAGAAGTTATCCAAATTTCGAAAAAAATAGTAATCTGTTGGGGCCAGGTCCGGAGAGTACGGTGGATGTCTTAGACATTCCAATTGAAGCTCTTCTAATTTGGTAGCCGTCTGTTGTGCAGTGTGTGGTCTAGCGTTATCATGAAGCAGCAGTGGCTTAGAGCGATTAACCAGTCTCGGTTGTTTAGCAGCTAGCTTTTCCATCATGGTTTGCAGTTGCTGACAATAGACATCTGCCGTAATCGTCTGGCCGGATTTAAGAAAGCTGTAGTGAACGACACTAGTCCACCACTAGTCCACCAAACGCTCACAAGTAACTTTTTTGGAGTCAATTTTCACTTGGGGTATGGTTTGGCTGGTTCGGCAGGGTTCAGCCATTGCGATGAGCGCTTCTGATTATCATACAGGATCCACTTTTCATCACAGGTAATGATTCGATTCAAAATCCCTTCATTATTGTGCCGGTTGAGTAATGCAACGCAGCAGTCAACGCGCGTTTGTTGATTTGCTTCACTCAATTCGTGAGGTACCCACCTTTCAAGCTTTTCACCTTCCCAATTTGCTTCAAGTGGATTAAAACAGTTTTATCACTAACACCGCAGCCTGCAGCTAACTCGGACGTGGTTTGCGATGGATCCGCTTCCACAATAACCTTCAATTCTTCATTATCAACTTTGGTCTCCGGCCGTCCACGGGGCTTGTTCTGCAGGTCGAAATTTCCAGAACGAAAACGTTTGAACCAAAAACGCACTGTGTTTTCTTTTGCAGCACCGTCGCCATACACATCATTAATCCTTCGAGCCGTTTCTGCAGCACTGGTGCCACGGTGGAACTCGTACTCGTAAACAACGCGATATTTCAAGTTTTCCATTTTGTAAACTGAGTGACGCAAAGAAAAAAAACAATTGAGGAAAAAACAAATGAATTATAATTTTCAAAACACAAATACTTGAGTAAATAGCTGTATAAATTTGAATTTGGAATTCCTAACAAAAGAAAAGATATTTGAGATCAAAGTTGCCAGTACGGCAAAACGCCAATTTCATATGTAAGGACCTAATATAAATAAACAACACAAAACACAAACAAAGTTCCATATATTGTCTTCGGACCCTCGCCCTCGTCGTGGAGTGACGTTGCTGTTTGATATCGACGCTTTCTTTCGGTAATCCTGCTTTGGAAAAAGTGTCAATTTTTGTGTGCGCTTTTGAAGTTTGCTGTATAAAGATATATTTTACCGGTAATGAAAAGATGCCTTAAACATTTAAATTTTTTTGAAATGTGTGTTAAGATAATATACTGATTTTATTGATTGAATAATGTTCTTATTTCTGCTACTTTTAGAAGATGTTTAGTTCTAACAGTGTTTGCTTTTGCTTCGATTCCGTAAGTCATTATAGTCTGATGCATCAAAAATCAATAAAATTGGCGATTACAAAAAATCTTAAAAATGATAACACGTGGAAAACATTGGAAAGCTACCAAATTAAAGACCCAAATGGCATTTCAACAACCAGCGATCCTGGGTGAAAACCAATCCCTAGTCTTGTAGTTTGAAATATAACTTCTTCCTCTTCTTCCTCTTAGTTTAGGTCGTATAACCTGTTTGTGACGGTGGGCTGTCCTGGGATTATGATGTCCAGCCATCTCTCCATCTCTTCGGCGGCCTTCCTGATAATCTCTTGCTGCTTGGTTTTTCATCTTTAATTTTTGCAATTCTTGTATTCTCCATGCGGTCCACGTGGTCTCTCCAATAGCGCCTTCTGCTTCTTCCCCATTTCACTATGTCTTCAGTATCATAGACAGACCTTATCGTTTCATTTCTGATCCGATCTCTGAGGGTTTTGCTTGCGATGGAGCGTAGGGTTCGCATTTCCGCTACTCTAAGAAGGTTCTTAGTTCTATTGGTATCCGCTTTGACCTCTATTCCATACGTCATGAGCAAACTCCACCAACAATCAAAAGTGAGATATGAATTGGGTCTTATTCATAATACATAATGCACACAATTTTTATTGATTTTCAGTTTCAAATTCGGCTTCATTCTGAAGAATTTTGCTATTAAAATATAAGGTTTGTTGCAAACAAGGCAACTTCCACTTGAGTGTTGCAAAGCTGGCAAACTCCAAAATGAAATTCATTATTTTACTTTAGTTATCAACATAATGATGATTATTTCATGGCTGATTACTTTTAAAATACTAACTGGTTGAGATGAAAAAAATAAATATCGTAAAAAAGCGCATTTTATTAGCGTATCAGTTTTTTGCGATTTACTCAAAACATCTAATGATGGAGTTTGCCAGTTTTGCAAATAATACCCTCAATTGTAATAAACGTACCCGCGAATCTACGTAAGTCGCATGTTACGTAACTAGGGGTGTTACTGTACGCGTTAAACAGGGGTTAGGTTAGGTGTTAGACGAGTGTTGCCAGCTCCTGTCGACTAATTGTGCGGTAATTGCAAAATAAATTAAACCATAGCGCTCAGACCTGGCAATACCGGAGGCGGGATTCGCGCGCTTATTTTTACTTATTGTTCCATAAGAAGCGATTTTGCTTTTAAAATTGTTTCTTCAGAAACAAATTCGAGTATAATGTAATCTTGGATACTGGTCATCATCAGATTATTTTTTTTACTATATTTCAAAAGGCTAAATGATGAATATGATGACCTTTGTGGCCGAGTGGTAATTCTTTTGACTGGTATCCCGAAGGTCCCGGGTTCGATTTCTGGCGACGGCAGTATGATTGTTGTGCAGAATCATGTGATAATAAAATGACGAAAGATTAGCTACCTATCATATGTCACGAGAATCAATTTGATAGATTTACCCTAAATATCGATTTGGCTCGAGCTGTTATGATGTAAAGAGCGATTCAACGTCTTTTTGCCCCAGATAGATTTCTCCGACAGTGACACAACAGATTGTTTTACCTACCGGCCACCAGAACCAATCTGCCTTTGGTAACACCGGTTGGAAGAGCAATTAGTCAGCTGAACGCGGTCGAGATCGACGTCTTTCATATTAGTGAAGGTACGTTCAGTGGACAAATACTCTTGACTTTAGAAAGTATCTTGTCTTCCTAATGCCGAACCATCTCTAATGCGTTCCTGGTATTATGTTGTATTTGTATAATACCTGTACTCAATAGATGCCTTAAACATTTTACGGTTTGTAATGTCTTTTGAGTTAATAAACTGATTTGGTTTGATTTAAACATAACAATAATATAATAATTATAATAATATTATGTTAATAGACGTTAGGAGGACCTGCCCAACCCCATTCTGACAACCCCTTTGGGGAGACGGTACGACGAATTGTTTGTTTATTAGTTTTTTTCAATATTTACAATAAACTTTTATAAAAATTCAATAACCAATGCTGATATTTTTTTCATAAAACAGCCTGTATCGAATCTTGATATTTACATTGCGAATTGCCCAAGAGGTAATTTATTTATGGTCTATTTTAACGAAGTAAATCCACAAATTGTTTGTGCTGCGCGGTAGGGTTGACTTTTATAGCGATATTATTAATTTATTGAATTCTGTTCGAGGTACAAAGGCGGGTCGTAAAGTGTTAAATATCTAAGAAATGTTTAAGAGATATCCAATCAAACTTTAAATTGAAATTTAACAAAAATAAATAACCATATTTAATCATTCAGTAAACATAGGAAACCTTGTTACTATTATACATAATATTTTATACGCCTTTTAAAACAAATATAATTTTAATTAATAATTTAATAAAACGATGTTTTTTAACTACTTCCACTTTTGTCTTTATTTCGACAGCGAGGTTTCGCTAGACTTGCTGTCGAAAGAAATACAAAAGTGAAAGAAGTTAACAAACATCGTTTTATTTAATTATTATTTAAAATGATCCTCCATCAAGAGATTTCTGTAAAATTATCTTAAAAACAAAAATCATTACATTTTGAATGTATACAAATTCTTGTAGATACATTCAAAATGTAGTACATTCAAAATGTTGTGTAGAATAACTGGTCCAAGTTAAATACATAAAAATTGGAGAGACATCTCCAGACGTAATCTAGTACTGTATGATTTGCAGAGCCTTTCACAGTGCATTAATTAAAAAATTCTGCTAAATGCTTCCTAATCTTAATAGATGACGCGAGTGTAGAGTGAACTAAAAAAAATGTGAAGATAAGGGCAGCATTTTAGCATATATACTCGTACAACTTCCAAAAATTTGTCAGTCAATTATGATACATAAAACAAAGTTGTTTAATTTAACAGTTTATAATGTTAAAGTATCATAGTTTTTCGGCCATTTATTAAAAAAATATATATAAATAATTTAACTAATAATGAACGCCTACCAATCGACTTTAATAACTATAAGTAACAATTTGGAAATAAACTTTTTTCATATATCATTTTTCTATTTCACCTTGACAGAAAATCATATTTTTTAAGAATTTTAACTAAACGCTCACCGATCGCCACTGGCGCGCAATTCAATTTGTTACCAATAAGAACATCTCAAATAATGTCGTTATGGTTACAGAACATAATTGCCGTGATCTGATAGGTTTAATATCGCCATCGCTTCTTTCTCTTGTTTTGAGACGTCTTGGAGCGTCGTAGGTCGTGTCCTCTAGACGATTTCAAACAAAGTTTCCACAATATTCTCTAATTATTCCACCACTAATCTTACCTCCGAGGAAAATATTCACATCGGAGGTTCACAACCAGAATGGAAAGCGTGAAAAACTCAATTTCTGTATCTTATATGTTTCTACTAGCTGACCCGGCGAACTTCTTACCCCTCAGAATCAATAAATGTTGTGTTAACTTATAAGCTAAATTAAATTCACTTTTTTATTAAGTTATTTTAATACTTAAAATGAATTAAGTTCAATAAATGTGCCAAAATCAAAATGTTAATTATTTTAATTACATCGGAATGTAATTCACGTGAAAGCAAGCTTCTTCTTCTTCGTTTCGACCTTTGGTCTGTTCCTGTAATCAGGTTGGCCACTCTTGGGAGGTCGATTCCCAGCTATTCCTCCATTTCTTTGGTGGTATTCTGGAAGGACGGTAGCCGACAGGAATCTGATGCACCGTGTGGGATTCTGGTGGGATATATCCTCTGCATGTATCTTCTGCGTTGTCTGCCCCATCTCACGACATTTTCCATTTTGCAGATTTCGCAGATAGCCGTGTTCCTCATCCTACCTCGTAAAATCTTTCCTGCTATCGTCGTAATTATTTTTTTTCGGTATTTTTTCCGATGTTTTAATAGTTATTCTGTTATCCGGGACAGAGAAAAATCCAACAAATCATAGATCATTAAAATTGATCCTACCGTTCTGAAGTTATAAATGGTGCAACTAACACGACTTTGTTTTATTTATATTGATAGTATAATTTCCTTGAAAGAACGAATAAAAATATTAATAACAAATATTGTCTTTATAATTATTATATTTAATAATGAAAATATTCTTATTCATTTATATTCAACATTAAATTTTGTTGTGGATTCATCAATAAATAATCTTTTAAACTTTGTATTAAAACACTATATTAAAATTAATCTTTTCATAGCCGCAAATAAATCAAGCCACAGTGCTCATTAGGCTAAATATTTTTTGTCAAAATAAAACTAACTAACTAACTTACCATCATGCCGTCTCCCCGGAGGGGTAGGCAGAAAGAATGGAACGCCACACTGTTCTGTCCTGACATACGTCTCTCGGTTCCTCTACATTCATACATCTTGTCATGCACGCACGTCGATTTTTCCGACTCCTCACGTAACCGACATTCAATATTTGATTGATTTGATCGTGCCACGTTTTCCTCGGCCTTCCTCTATTTCTAGCTCCGTTCACGCCGTTTACATATACCTTCTTTACCATTCTGTCTTCACTCATTCTTTCCATGTGTCCAAACCATCTTAATGACCCTTTCCTTATTTTGTTCATAACACTTTCGTTCGCACCACATTCACTTCTTATACTTGCATTTGTCACTCTATCATAAACAGATTAGCCACACATTCGTCTTAGAGATCTCATTTCTACTGCATTTATTCTACTTTCATCCTTCTTTTGCCAGTTCCATGCTTCACTTCCATACATAAGGGTCGGCACAAGAACACCATTGTGCACTGCCATCTTAGCTTTTTTGGATAGGCTTTTGTTTGCGATGACAACTTTAAGTGCACCATTTATTCTGTTGCCTGCCCCAACCCTTCTTTCAATATCCTTCTCCACCCTCCCATCCTTTGTAAACATACTTCCTAAATAAACAAATTCATCCACTTGTTCCAGATTTTCACCGTTTACACTAATGTTGCAGACTGTCATGCTTCCTTCTTTTTCGAAAATCATTACCTTAGACTTATTCACATTCATCATCAAATCGTATCGCTTGCATACCTCATACATACTAGACACCAAGGCTTGCAGTTCGTGCTCGTTGTCTGCAAGTAGCACAGCGTCGTCCGCATACAACAAACAGCTTACTGACACACCTTCCATTTTTGCACCTGCTTCCAACCCTTTCAGCTCTTTTATACACTTGTTCATATATAGATTAAACAACCATGGAGACATTACACACCCCTGTTTGAAACCTTTATTGATATCAAACCAGGCTGTAAGATCCCCATTTAATAAAACTTGTCCATACTTGTAATAAAACTTGTCAAAATAAAACTTGTCCGAAATAATATTTTTTGCTGTGAAAGAAAGAAATTATAATTACCTTACGAAATATTAACCGGAACGATTGTTATAGTTTTCTTGAAGTTAAACCGGTTTCAAATTTTCGCTGTCACACAGTTTTCGAAATTTACCGATAAATCGGTTAAAATAATTTGGAAGCCTGATAAAATATATTGAGATAATAAAACAGTTGTCAGTGTGTTTTCTGTTTGTGCCAAATTGTCAATACAAGTCAATACGACGCTAGAATACGTCACCAAAAGTGTCAAGAATACGCAGCACTTACATTAGCTGGAGAATGCACCATTCCAGAAAAAAAGCGAATGGTAAAAAGGATAGCAATAATATAGTTTTAAGAATAACAATAATAAAAAATATAGCAATAATTTAATTTAACGGTAGTTTGCAACCAACGGTTCCTTATCTCTGTTCTTTGGTTCTGTTTCTGTAATAATCACAAATACTTATAAGCGTATTCAAATATTGGATTTAATGTGATCTCTGAAATGTTATTACGTCTTGCTAAGAACAAGGAAAATTGTGATACTTTGAATTCTAATCCCGGCCCGTATAAGGGGTTTTCAGTTTTTGTGAGATAATGGAAATTGAACAAAAACTTAAAAACTAAATAAAGATTCGTATGATATTGACCTTTACTTTGCGACGCTTAAAAAAGGTGATAGATAACGTTGATGTTAACCAAATAAATTGAAAAACTGTTTAACTAACTAACCATCACGCCGTCTCTCCGAAGGGGTAGGCAGAAAGAATGGACTGCCACACTTTAACCGATGTGGTACTCCATCCATCTCTTTTCGCCCCCGCGGTAGACGCGGTGTGATGGGTTGCGAACCTCATCGCCACCAATAGGCATCCCCCGCGCACATTTTGATCGTCCAACGTTCATAAAATAAATCTAAAACAAATAATATAAAATACAATGATATGAAATAAAATAAAATAACAAAATAAAAATAGCATAACAAAGTAGAAGTAATATTTTTAATTAATTTTTAACTATTAACTGTTAAATTAATTTTTAAATATGTCCAACCACCAAGCAATAGGTTAATATCAGAGTATATTTTAAATTAATTTTTTTATCAATTTTATAGAATATTATCAAAATTGTGGGTGAAACTACGATATTGGTAGCAACGTTTTCTTCCAGTTTAAATCCTAGGGATTGGTTTGTAGCGAAAGTCTTATACTCGCACATTTTTACTGGTTTTTGTTGTGATATCGGGCCTTTAATGTGATAGTTTCCCGTTGCTTTTCACATGCTTTTCCGATAATATCAACATTATTGTTGTAAAATAAAGTTAAAAAGAGTTCTTAAAAATAACAAAGACCAATAATAACATATGGCGTCGAAGCAAGGGCAGACACAGTAAGGACCAAACAAGTTTTGAGGACCTCCGAAATGAAGACACTGAGAGATCGCGTTAGGAACATCAGAATAAGAGAGATATGTGTGGTTGAGGATATTAAAAGATGGAGCAGATAGCCAAAAAGCGACTGGTACGGTCATGTTCAAAGAATGGACACCACCATACTCCCCTATATTGCATTGAATAATCAGCCTCATGGGACACGTCCTCGCGGAAGACCTCCTAAAATGTGGAAGGACAGCTGGGAATCAACCTCACAGGAGGAGCAACACTCTGGAGAACAGACCACATAGGTCTACAATAAGGAAAAAGAAGATGAAGAAGAGTTCTAAATAATAAAATCAAAATGAATTTAAATAATAAAAATAAAACATACAAAAGATTTTATAATATGATATGTATTTAGTGTCATTTCAATTCTTTTCACGTTCCGGCCGGTTTACGAACTAAAAAAAACATTGGAATAAAATAATTTATATTATTGTTCAAGAAGCAAAAGAGAATGTATTTTTTACGAAAATGCTATTATTTTCTTTAACGTCTTATATTTTTAATAAATTAAAAAAAAATCTTGGAAAACCCATTATTTTATAATATACGGAATTTTACGGTTTTTTAGGTAACATCATCTTGAATTTCTCCCTTGAATTATTTGTATTTAAATTTGTTTATTTCATTTTTGTTCCTGAAATATTTTAGTTGTTAAGTCAGACGCTTTATATACGAGGCATATCCAGAAAATAATCGACCGCATGGATTTTATTTTCGACATGTTGGCTACACTTCCATGTAGCCTGACCCTTCTCCTCCACAACGAGACCAGTTCGAGGTCAGTACGTTGAGAAGCGTCGACGCGACAACACGTTTTGTGAAAAATGTCGATCCAATCTCCTGCCAAGTGCTAAATACGCGGCGTCAACCGTTTGGATGGGAAAACCTCCGGTTGAGGTTTATAATGACTTGAAAACTGTATTCTTTAATGTTATATTTTTTGTTCACAGGTTACGGCAGTATCGCTCCAAGGACTGCCCTGGGAAAAGCGGTGACGATGGGTTATGCTGTCCTTGGAATACCGCTCACCCTTCTCTACCTCAGTGTCGTGGGCACCCTCCTCTCCAGGCTAGCGAGAAGTGTCTTCTCGAGAGCACTGTGCTGCTGCCTTTGTACCAAGTGTGGCTACTGCTGCTACGACGAGAGAAGAATGGCCGACAAAGAGAGGAAGAAGAAACTGCACCGCCAGCACGCTGAGCACACGCACCAGTTAATGCAAGAGCCATACTACGTCAGATCACCATCTGGAACAATCATCTCAGCATCACAAGCCAACAGGAATACCCTTTCGTCTCCTATAAAAGAAAAGCACTCGGGATTCTTAAAAGATTGCGACTCTTTAAGCTGCGGGGATAATGATTCACGTACGTCGTTCAGAGGCCTATCAATCCTGGCTCCAGTATTACTATGCTTCATCATGATAGCAGCATACATAGTCATGGGAGGCTTCATATTGTACAAGCTGGAAAACTGGAAACTCTTAGACGGGATATACTTTTGTTTCATGAGTCTGAGCACAATCGGATTTGGAGATTTGGTACCAGGCTCTAGTCCGCACTACAGAAAACGCGATTCCAATGGAACTGTATGGTTCTGTTCAATCTACATCATTTCTGGACTGGCATTGACGGCAATGTGCTTCAACGTTCTCCACGACGAGATAGTCCACCGTTTGAAGCACCAGGAGAGGCAGCTGAGAGCAAGCGTCCAGCGGGCTTTAAAGCAGGATTCTGCCAGGCACATGTCTTGACAATTCAACGAGGAGGGATCCGCAAACAAACTCGATAGGATTTACCAGCGAAACTTGACGGAGGAAACACTGCTTAGTTCTGCTAATTCCAATTCGGTTATTTTTAACACTCCTGATTCTGACCTAGACACAATGATCGCAATAGGGAAGGAAGTTATCTCAAGGGAACCAAAAGCAACCCCTCTTCCAGAAATGCTAAATCACGTAACTGGTACATTGTCCCGTTCTGGAGTTTATACAGTAAAAGAGGAACCCGAAGTTGAAGATGTCACAGAAATGTAAAGCAGTATACATTTACTGTTAAAAGTTGTCATAATAATACACATTGTTTTTAAATACGTATTTACAAACAAAAAAAACTCCATGGGCGTTGTAGTATCTATCATTAATATAGTATTGTAAGTTGTGTGTGATGTTGACTGAAGAAAACGTAAATTACTTAGTTTGAAAAATGACATTTAAATTATATTTAAACATATGTAAGAGTAGAACCAGTTTACCAGCATTGAAAGTCCAATAATGATCTGTATTCGATGCGCTTCTAGAATAAATAAATATGGCGGCCATTGCGATTGCTGCGCACGCAACGATCTAGATAAAAATGGCGGGCAGCAGCCATTTTGTAAACTGCGCGAAATGGTTCATAGACACCACAGTTGTACATAGATTTAATGCCAAGATCATTTATGTTATCAGCACTAGTTGTTGGCGATGAACGACGAAATTATAAAGGTTTTAAAATACGTGATGTTTTTGTATTATCTTTATTTGTTTTTTAAGCATATTTCTTATTTAATCAGAACCACTAAAACATGTTTTTACCAATTTTATAAATGATTTAAAATTGTGAGTTATGGCGTCATTTTATATGCATATAAAGTATTTTTATTCATGAACATATTATTTTATAGTTAACGATGATGTCATACACGGCAATCTACAATCTAGAGTCATAACTGATAACTCATAACTTATGACTTTAATGTACGCAGACTGACAAAAAACATTATTATCACTATGGAATAATAGAAAACATAATAATGTTAGAATGGTTTGATACAATATAAGCCACAATTACTTTTAAAATGGTTTATAGTGAATCCTTTGTTATCAATGAAATTTTTTTTTTCTGTCTTGATTATATTTTAATATATTATATAATATTAGATTAAAAAATCCCAACTATTTAATCAAGTTCTATGAATTATTCTACATTAATTAACTCTTTTCTTTTTAATTTTAAACACAAATTCAAATAATTAATATAATGAAAACGTCGGTTTTCTAGAAGTTTTATTATAGTTTAGGGGAATGAAAAGTTTCGTATTTTAAAGGCATTAACGAACAGTTGAACGACCTTCGTCGCAGAGTGATAAGAGCTCTGACTGCCATACTGAAGGTCCTGTGTTCGATTCCCGGCGATGGCAGTGTGATTGTCACACTGCCTTTAGTCTGGTGGAGATATCACGTGATATTAAAATTGCGATAGAGAAGATAAATGTGCTAAATCTATTACATTTCGGGGTCCTTCCTGGTCGGCGTTGTCCGTTTGGCGTTCCATGGAGAGCTGTGTATGGTATCCTATTTGAGCTCATTCTTTCTACATGTTGATGCCAGTATCGCCGTCTTTGACGTCCCCATCTGACCACATCTTCGACCTCGCAGATTTCTCGGATTGCTGTATTCCTAACTCGATCACGTAGGGTTTTATCAGCTATAGCGCGGGGTATTTTCATCTCGGTTGTCCTGAGCATGCTCTTTGTCTTGACAGTGTGCCCTCGATTCAATGCCATATGTGAGGATTGGTCGCACACAGGTCTTATAAATGCGTACCTTGCTATCAGTCCTCATATCCTTGTTTCTCCATATGACATCTTTCAGGCAGCCTGCAACCGCTGCAGCCTTATCTACCTGTGACCTTACTTCTCTGGGAAGGTCATTAGAGCTGGTTACTTCGCTTCCGAGATATCTGAATTGGTCTACCTGCTCATAAACCATAACTAAGAAACAAACGTTTTCATTCGTATTAATTAATTAACCAATAGATATATTTTTATTGTTAATTTATTTTGTATGTAAATTTGATGGCTATACGTAACTATGATAAAATACAAATATTCTAGAAAATAAATTATAAAATATTATTGATATAAATAATGTAAAATATTGAATCTAATGTATGTATATGGCATTAACATGTTTATTTAATGTGCTAAATTTAAATTTAGAACTGTATACTGTGTGTTTATTTTTTGATTAAAATACAAGTATCAATCGAAATTGATTATTTAATTAAAATAAGTGTTTAGAATTTCACGATTGGTAGCAATATGTTATTTAAAATCTTATGTTTATATCCGTGTAACTTTTTATCTTCTTCCCTACCCTGAAGATGGAGTCATCAACGATCTCTGAATCGTCGGTAAAAGAAGATTTAAAGGTACACGGACAATTAATTTGATTTTATTCCAAAGTTGTCAAGAAACAAAAAAATAGTTTTTGATCACAATTGGTGTTAAACATAAAGACAAATAAGTGTGCAAGTACTACATGTCACAAAACTAACTAACTAACTAACAATCACGATGTCTTTCTGAAGGGACAGGCAGAAAGAATAGACCCTAACACTGTTCCTTCCTGACATACTTTTTTAGATTCCTCAACATGCATACATCGTGTCATGCATGCATGTCGATTTTCCAAACATGTCAGATGTTATAATCATTTTTTCTTTCTCTTTATTTTGTATTTAAACCACTAAGCACCTTTGTAATAACCCGCTTTCAATTAAGCATGTTCTTATACTAAGATTTTTCACTTACGTTTCCCTGAAGGGGTAGGCTGAAATAATGGACTGCCACACTTCAACCGATGCGGCACTCCATCCTTCTCTTTTCGCTCCCGCGCGAGAAGTGGTGTGATGGTTTGTGGACCTCATCGCCACCGATAGGCATCTCTTAGAAGCAGAACCTCCGATTAAAAGATCTTCGGAAACAAAAGATTGCGCATGCGCCAACATCTTTACTTCCGGGTTTTTCCGACGACTTTTGTTTTCAGCCGATACAAACATTATATAATTTTTTTTTTACATATTTGTATATGGTAACTTCATGTAATTGATGTTAAAGAATTCATTAATTCATACCTTTTTCAAATACCATAAAGTGATGGTATTTAAAAAATAAGAATGTACGACAATTTTGACATAACCACGAACGGTGAGAAACTGGAGCAAGTTACCGAATTTATCGATCTGGGAAGCATGTTTACAAGAGATGTAAAAATGGAGAAAGATTTCGAAAGTAGGGTCGGTGCTGGGAACAAAATCAATGGCGCTTTTAAAGCCATCACTGCAAATATAAATATTTCAACTAAAGCAAAAATGGCAGTGCACAATGGAGTTCTAGTGCCAACCCGTATGTATGGAAGTGGAGCTTGGAATTAGCAGAAGAAGAACGAAAATATGATAAATGCTGTGGAAATTAAATCACTGCGAAGAATGTGCGGGAAAACGATGTATGATAGAATACCGACCGATGAAAAAAGGTAGAAATGTAAGGCAGATAATTGCTTCATAAGTAAAATTAAAAAAGGAACCCTTAGATGGTAGGGATATATGGAACGAATGAACGAAAGAAAAATGGTTAAAATGTTGTATACAAACAGTTTGAGAGGCAAGAGAAGTCGTAGAAGACCAAGGAAAGCATAGCATGACCAAATTAATCAAATACTGAAAGGCGGCTACATTCGAAGTTGGAAAAATCGACGAACGTACATGTTACGATGTATGAATGTAGAGGAAGCAAGAGAGGTATGACAAGACAGAATCTATCCTCTCTGTTGACTCCTCCGGAGAAACGGCTTGATGGTTAGTTAGTTTAATACAAACACATTTTGTACATACACATATATTACTATAACAGATAGTTTTCTGATATTTATTGTTTACTAGATATGTTTAGTTACATAAAATATATCCGACTGATCATTGTATACAAATATATGCTTTTCAATTTCATTTTAATTAGGGTCAAAGCACCAATGAATGACCGTTTAAGGTTCTGCTTCTACTGAAATCCATATTAAAGGCACAAATTTCATTATTTCAGTGTACAAAATAAAATAAAAAACACATTGATTTCTCTATCTACCTAATTTTTTTTATTGAAATATGAGTATTAAAATTAAAATTAATATTTCTCAAAAAAAAAATAGCACAATCACCAGTAAATGACCACTTCTACCCCAGTAAATGACCTAAAGCGTACTAGTAAATGACCGCTCATTATATTAGTGGATATGAAACGATAAAAAGGTCTGTAATATTATAAAGGTATGTAATTAAAACTTTATATAAAAGGGGTATTTAATGAAAGCTCATATCCATTTAAATATCGTCCATTTAAAATCCCAGAACATCAACGGGAAGACCCACTATTACCGTTTGACAAGGCACAGTTCAAAACTGATAGTTTTGTTTCTTATCAACAGTTGTCTCCGCCTTTTTTCTTTTGTCATAGTTTCTTGGGATTTAAGTTTTTTGATTGGACACATACAGCAATTCTTATTATATTTTGGTTTATTAACCAACGGTCATTTACTGGGGGGCGGTCATATACTGGTGCTTCGACCCTATATATAACAATAGTTACAGAACAACAAAGTTATAATATGAATTAATTATTATATAAGCTCCTGAATTGTATTAAATTGACAACACGCTTGTTCAATATTTGCCTATAATCAGGTGTAAATTCGTATTGTTTTTATTTATTTATTTATCGTCTATTGTTTTGGCCGAAACACTATGATACTTTAACATTATAACTGTTAAAATCATCACAATTTATTTTTATTCACACAGAGTGTCGTGACAGCTGTTTCGCCAAACGATGTTGGCATCATCAGGTGGTACAATAAACTGATGATTTGATCCGCAATTTTGAATTTCCGATTTATAAAGTTTTTTTCTTGATTGCAAGTCAGATCACCCATTATTTGCATTTTATAATATTGATTGACCGCAAGTGGGACGAAAATTGTTCCGACCGCAAGTGGAAGGACACCGTTTCATATACCAAATAATATAATTATGTAAGCTGTATTTGTAACATATAATTCGCCATTAGATGTCTATGTTGTTATATCATGTGAAATTTAAAACTAAAGGTTTTTGAAAGGGAAGAGCAAATGTCAATTTGTAATATAAGTGTGAATGGAGGAAACTTGGAACAGGTGAGAAGTTGTGTATTTAGGTAGCATGTTCACAGCAGATGGCTGAACAGATAGTGACGTCGAAAGAAGGGTTGGTGCGGGTAACAAAGTGAATGGAATTGGTGACAAGAATTTATCAATGAAAGCGAAAACGGCCGTTCACAATGGAGTTCTGGTCCCACCCCTAATGAATGGAAGCGAAGCATGGAACTGGCAGAAGAATGATGAAAGCAGAATAAATGAGGTAGAGATGAGGTCCCTAAGACGTATGTGTGGTAGAACGATATACGACAGAATCTCAAATGCTGATATAAGAAAGGAATGTAGAGAGAACTTTTCGATTCGGTATCAATTATGTATGTTTTGCTTTTACATATAAAAAACCCTCTAGAATATTCATAGTTTAATGTATTTGTAATAATAAAGTAATCTAGATAATGTTCCTTTTAATTGTGATCTGTAATGTATGTAGGATTAACACTTAATTACATTTATAATTGTATTTCAATACAATTACATGAGAGATTTGATGTATTAAAACCTTTGTGAATAAATTAATATTCCTGTGAAATTGTTTTTCATTTCAATCATTTTACAAGCAGAGATATAACCCAAATATATTCGTATTATGAACTGAGCTTAACGATTCAAAACTAATCCTGAATATACTCATATATTATTATATATTCATAAAACAAAAGATTTATTGTTTCTTGACCAATGATGTCAAAAGTCAAAAGACCAATGGAGTAAGTATTGACTCTTCGAGCGGTGCATGACCATCACCGTGGTGATAGCCATGCTTTACTGGAGGATTGATTTGATCCCAAGTACCTATCCACACCTCCTCCACTTTGGTCTCTCCTGGAAACTGTGCGAAATGTTAGAGATCGAGTGTGAATAACCTCGGTGGATAATATTGATGCATAGGCTAACGTGGAAGGACACCTCGCCAACCCGTCTGGCAAGCATGGCGTTGTAATGCCAACCACCCCCCGTATGATATGTCATACATAAAGAAGTATGGGGGAGGCCTATGTCCAGCAGATATACATAAAAATACATTTAGTACTTAGGTGTTGATGTATTAAGCAACAGTGATCTCTACGGAGAAGTAAGTGAACTATCAAACAGGGCCGCCGTTGTGGCTGGCTGCTTGACGAATGCTGTTTGGAATAATAAAAATATGCTAAAGGAAAGCGAAGCTCGAATCTACAAGACATGCGTACGTTCTATAATGACATATGGAATAGAAACGAGAGCTGACACCATCAGAACAAAAAGTCTCCTAAGAACCACAGAAATGAAGACTCTCCGATCCGTTGCGGGAACGACACGAGACAGAATAAGAAATTCTAAAATAAGAAATATCTGCAATGTAGAAGATGTTGTGAGAGGGGAAGACTGAGAAGACGCTACTGAAGAGATCATGGGGAAAGAGCATGTTCTGAAAGAGTGATCAATATAGCCGCAAATAAAGTACCAACACAAATCGACTGGCAGGAAGACCACCTTAATGATGGCGAGACAGTTGGACATCTGTATCCCAGGAACAGGTTCCGAGAAATAACAAGACCCAGTCCTAAATAAAGCAGAAGAAGAAGAAGACATTTAACAAAGTCAGGATATAGTCCCTGGTATCGCTGTGTTGCGATCATGAATAATTATATTCTTGAAAAATTTTCATAATATTTTTTTCAGATACATATAATATTTTGTTTTAAAAAAAAGGTCACATATTTCCCAGAACCACCTGACTTTCTGAGTGAAGGCTTAAGTGGCACATGACCCCTATCAGTATGAATGGAATATTTGATTACTTAAAACCTGAATATTTTATCGCTTGAACATTTTGAGTAATCTGAAAGTGTAAACATATTTTCAGTAAAGTGAGAACGTATGAGGTGCGATTTAATATGTAATGCTACAAAAAGAAAATAGAATCATAAGGTACTTTTAACACCACTTTTACAAAAATGTATGTCGTCCTGTGCTTAGCATATTGTTTCACAAATATGTTTTCAGTCGAAATAAAGAAATAATGATTGGATTTTGATTCGCGAAGAAGACTAAGGTTCAACCCTGAATTCCAACCCCATTTATACGAGTACGTACGTGTATAATTTTTTTAATATATTTATCCAATCCGTTGCGGGAAAGACACTCCGAAACAGTAAAAAATTCTGAAATAAAAAAGATCTGCAATGTGGAAGATGCCCTGCGATTGGGAAGACTGAGAAGACGCTACTGGAGAAATCAGGTGGAAGGAGCATGTTCTGAAAGAGTGACAAATATAGCCGCAAATAAAGAACCATCAGGAAAACGACCTCCAGAAAGACCACCCAAAAGATGGCAAGACAGTTGGACACCTACATCCCAGGAACGGGCTCCGAGAAATAACAGGACATAGTCCTAAATAAAGAAGATTAAAATTTATAATCCTTAGTAATTTTAGTTTATTTTAAAAAAAATGCTGCAATACGAATTAGGTGTTACGAAAAAAAAGATATATTATTTCTTTTACGTGAAAATGCGGAACACAAGAGCATACATAACATGATATATATGGCTGGGTATCCAAAGAGAAATGCGACACATCGAAATCCCTCATACACACTCCTCTGAAATGGTAAGAAATATATTTTTTTCCTTCTGCGCTCCTAATCCATTTACACATTTAATGTTACACTTGGGTGATATATTGTTACCAGCATATTTCCTCGAGAGGAATGGCGACTGAATTTTGATTAATTAGGTGGCATTATCGCAGTCCTCGGTTATATAATAACTTGCCTTTATTATTTATAGTTTTGCTCATTCGCAGATGATGCAAAGTGTAATACGAGATTGAAAATATAACTAACTAACTAACTAACTTACCATCACGCCGTCTCCCCGGAGGGGTAGACAGAAAGAATGGAACGCCACACTGTTCTGTCCTGACATACTTCTCTCGATTGCTCTACATTCATATATCTTGTCATGCACGCACGTCGATTTTTCCGACTCCTCACGTGACCGACATTCAATATTTGATTTATTTGATCGTGCCACGTTTTCCTCGGTCTTCCTCTATTTCCAGCTCCATTCACGCCGTTTATATATCTTCTTTACCATTCTGTCTTCACTCATTCTTTCCATGTGTCCAAACCATCTTAATGACCCTTTCATTATTTTGTTCATAACACTTTCATTCGCACCACATTCACCTTCTTATACTTGCATTTGTCACTCTATCATATACAGATTTACCACACATTCGTCTTAGAGATCTCATTTCTACTGCATTTCTATTTTCATCCTTCTTTTGCCAGTTCCATGGTTCATTTCCATACATAAGGGTCGGCACATACACACGCGTCGATTCTTCCGACTTCTTACATGGCCAACTTGATTAAAATATATTAATCTGGTCATTCCAAGTTTAACCATTCTACTCTCGTCCATTCGTTCCATATGTCTAAACCATCTCAGGGATCAATTTTTTTAATTTTATCCATGATGCAGTCATCTGCCTTACATTTCTTTCTAATTTCATCGTTCGGTATTCTATCATACAACGTTTTCCCGCACATTAGAAAGTCTCCATTGTTATTTCCCCAATGCTCATAACTCACCGTTCTACCATACTAATTGACCTCGTGCACATTTTCTCTTAGCCCTCTTTCCCCCCTCCATTTAATGTCTCTTTTTTATATATAATAATATATTGGTCTCTGATTTCATATTTAGTATCTTTTTTTAACCCTGACGAAGGTTTGGCGTTTTAAAAATATTTTTAAATATTTTAAACCACATTATCACAAAAGCCCTTTTTAACTTACTAACTAACCATCACGCCGTCTCTCCGAAGGGGTAGGTAGAAAGGATGGACCGCCACACTTTTCTTTCCTGACATATTTCTGTCGTTTCTTCAACATTCATACATCGTGTCATGCACGCGCGTCGATTTCTCTGACTCCTCAAATGGCCGACATTCAATATTTGATTTATTTGATCGTGCCACGTTTTCCTCGGTCTTCCTCTATTTCTGGTTCCATTTACATCATTAACATATATTTTTTTTACCATTCTTTCCACATGTCCAAACCATCTTAATGATCCTTTCATTATTTTGTTCATGACACCATCATTCGCACCGCATTCACTTCTTATATTTTTATTCGACACTCTATCATACACAGAGTATCCACACATTCGTCTAAGAGATCTCATTTCTACTGCATTTATTCTACTTTCATCCTTCTTTTGCCAGTTCCATGCTTCGCTTCCATACATAAGGGTTGGTAGAAGAACATCATTGTGCACTGCCATTCTAGCTTTTTGGATAGGTTTTTGTTTACCCTTTTTTAATACACTAAAAAAATATTTTTAATATCGTATTAAGGAGACCACCAAGGAGCCTAAGTGATCTAATCTGAAAGCGGAATAAGATGAATAGGTCCCGAAGGAATCTTGCGGAGATGAGTGGAGTCTGAGAAGTGCACTAATCTCATCTCAAGATAAACTATACCGGAGCCAAGGGGGTGTAAGACTCCATAAATCACTCAATCATTTATTTACAAGGGTTGATTTCACAGCCTAATAGATTGACGTGTCGAGTTAATATTTTTTTCCTTGAAAAATGATATATTTTTAATGGAAAAATGGGTTTTTCGCTGTATTGGAAAAGTGTCTTTTTAAGAAGACATTTTTTTTACCAATACGTAATCGAGATTTTTTTGAAGCCAGAGTAGGTTAAGAAGATGATTCTGGAGGGTATACGTCGAGAGGATGTATCCAGCCAAGATATCCAAGATTCTGATGCACGAGACATTATAGCAGGGCTGTTAAACTAGATAGATCCCGGGCCAATCCAAATAACTTAATAAATGGGAGAATCGAAAATATACTTTAAAAAAATACTAATAAATGTAATTGTTGAAATGTAATTATTTTTATATCCAAGCTTCACTTCCTTATGTATGAAAGTGAAGCTTGGAGCTGGCAAAAAATGATGAAAGTAGGATAAATGAATGTGCGGGAAAACGATATATGATAGAATATCGAACGACGAAATAAGGTACACATGTAAGACAGATGATTGTAATATAAATAAATGGAACGAATGGACGACAGAAAAATTATTAAAATGTTGCCTACAAGCAGTGTGAGTGGAAAGAGAAACTGTGGAAAACCAAGGAAAGCATAAAATGATCAAATTAATCAAATACTGAAAGGCGGCCACATTCGAAGTCGGAAAAATCGACGAAATGAAATTGAGTAAGGTACCTAAATATTTTAATTTAAAAAACGGTTAGATATTATTTATAGGAGAAAATATAAAAGGTAGAATATATAATAATAATAAAAAATAAAAAAAACAGTAATAAGAAGGAACAATTACACATAGTATAGAGTCAAAATGATGAATCATAATAAATTTAAAACGATATACAATAACAAGATGTAGATTACATTAATAGGAAAGTTGACACAAGTTGAAGGTAGAATTTTTTTTTATCTGGATTGTAAATTATAAAAAATAATACAAAAAAAAAAATTACTTGAAAATTATATCAAAGAAATTATTCAAATTGACATAGGAAAACATACATATAAAGGTTCGAAAAATCACGAAGATTTGATATGTGATATATTATTGTAACACCTGATGATATCAACATAGGTTGATGAAACAGCTGTCGCGTAAAATAAAATACAATTGTGGCACAAAAAACAAAGTTATTTAATTTAACCGTTTAAAATGTAAAGGTATCATAATGTTTCGGCCAAAACAATGAACTAAAATTATATTAAATAATACCTACTTTTACAGACCGTCTGTGAATCGTCACATCACTATTAATGACCTGAAGTAACCACGTCACTACTCAAAGGTTAAGTAAGATGCCTGTTATTAACTTACCATCATGCCGTCTCCCCGAGAAGGTAGGCAGAAATAATGGACTGCCACACTTTAATCGATACGGCACTCCATCCTTCTCTTTTTGCCCTCGCGAGAGACGCGGTGTGATGGGTTGCGAACCTCATCGCCACCAATACGCATCTCCCACGCACACTTTGATCGTCCAACGTCTACAAAATAAATCTAAAACAAATTGTATAAAATACAATGATATAAAATAAAATAACAAATAAAAATATAATAATTTAACACATAATGTTATTTTAGATGGTGCACTTGTCGTCAGCTGGACGATCCGGACATATGTGTTTATTTAATTTTTATTTTTTTAAATTTACTATAATTAGGCACTTGAAACAATCCAACGCCAGCAAGAACTTTTAAATAGTATTGAAGAATTTATTCACTTTCACTTCACTTTGTTGTCTGCCCTAACCCTTCTTTCAACTTAAAGTTGTCATCGCAAACAAAAACCTATCAAAAAAAGCTAGAATGGCAGTGCACAATGGTGTTCTTCTACCGACCCTTATTTATGGAAGCGAAGCATGGAACTGGCAAAAGAAGGATGAAAGTAGAATAAATGCAGTTGAAATGAGATCTCTTAGAAGAATGTGTGGATACTCTGTGTATGATAGAGTGCCGAATGAAAATATAAGAAGTGAATGCGGTGCGAATGATGGTGTCATGAACAAAATAATGAAAGGATCATTAAGATGGTTTGGACATATTGAGAGAATGAATGAAGAAAGAATGGTAAAAAAATTATATGTTAATGATGTAAATGGAACCAGAAATAGAGGAAGACTGAGGAAAACGTGGCACCATCAAATAAATCAAATATTGAATGTCGGCCATGTGAGGAGTCAGAGAAATCGACGCGCGTGCATGACACGATGTATGAATGTTGAGGAAGCAAGAGGAAAGAAAAGTGTGGCAGTCCATTTTTTCTGCCTACCCCTTCGGGGAGACGGCGTGATGGTTAGTTAGTTAGTTTCATTATGGAATTCTATACACTTAATCATACATCGATTAAAGTTATTTAAGGTAACAGTTTAAAATGTTAAGATTGTGTGTTTCGTTTCGTTGTGTGTTCGTGTAGTGTTTCGGCCAAAACAATGGACTAAAATTATATGAAATAATCCCTACTATTACAGACCATCTGTGAATCGTCACATCACTATTAATGACCTGAACTAACCACCTCACTACTCAAAGGTTAAGTAAGATGCCTGTTATTCGTACTATAATAATTAATGTATCTAATCAGTTTTGAAGTAAGTAAGATAACAATAGCAGCATAGCTGGTGATAAAACAGTTAGCGAATTTGCATCTTGCCTCCCTAATGGCGCTTAAGTTGACCACCGCATTAGGAGGACATCGGCTATAATACCTCCTGAATAGTTTCCAGTCCATTAGCAAGCAGTTCGCTTTAAAGTCCTTACCTTAGAATAGAAGGGACAGTTTACCGAATTCATCGAAAACCATTCATCGAAATTCTTTTATGTTAACAATTTTTATATACGAGAAAATTAAAAATAACTTTATTTTATCCACTAATTATTAAAAAAAAATATATATATATATATTAAATAACACGACATGTTTCGGAGGATACCTCCATCTTCAGGTGTAAAAATATAATCAAAACTAAGAAAAGAAAGCCTTTAAAATTCGAAACAATAATTCGAATTAAAAAATTAACCTGGGCTATTTGTTATAAATTATGCCTTTTCAAATGTATGTTTTTTCTAAATAACAATTTTTATATTTTTTATATTATCATCATTAAGATGGTTTTGACCCATGAAAAGATTAACAATGTAAACGGATCTAAAAATAGAGAAAGACCGAGGAAACCGTGGCACGATAAAAAAATCAAATATTGAATATCGGCTACGCGAGGAGTCGACGTGCATGCTAGACACGATGTATGAATGTTGATGATGTGAGAAAAGTTAGCCGGGAAAGAGCAGTGTGGCGATACATTTCTGCTTACCTCTTCGGGGAGACGGCGTTATGGTAAGTTAGTTAGTTGCATCATTCTTAAATAAACAAATAAATAAGTTTCATTTTTTAAAATAATATAATAATATATATATTATAAGTATATACACTTAGTTTATTTAAAAAAAAAATTAAATACCGAACATATTTCAGACATCGGTGATATTATTATTTCATATATGAACATATTTCTATCATGTTATGTTCTTTTCAATCCTATACATGTAAATTCTAATTTATTAGGTCCTTACATATGAAATTGGCGTTATGCCGTACTGGCAACTTTGATCTCAAATATCTTCTCTTTGGTTAGGAATTCCAAATTCAAATTTATACAGCTATTTACTCAAGTATTTGTGTTTCGAAAATTATAAACCATTTGTTTTTTCCTCAATTGTTTTTTTTCTTTGCGTCACTCAGTTTACAAAATGGAAAACTTGAAATATCGCGTTATTTACGAGTACGAATTCCACCGTGGCACCAGTGCTGCAGAAACGGCTCGAAGGATTAATGATGTGTATGGCGACGGTGCCGCAAAAGAAAACACAGTGCGTTTTTGGTTCCAACGTTTTCGTTCTGGAAATTTCGACCTGCAGAACAAGCCCCGTGGACGGCCGGAGACCAAAGTTGATAATGAAGAATTCAAGGCTATTGTGGAAGCGGATCCATCGCAAACCACGTCCGAGTTAGCTGCAGGCTGCGGTGTTAGTGATAAAACTGTTTTAATCTACTTGAAGCATATTGAGAAGGTGAAAAAGCTTGAAAGGTGGGTGCCTCACGAATTGAGTGAAGCAAATCAACAAACGCGCGTTGACTGCTGCGTCACATTACTCAACCGGCACAATAATGAAGGGATTTTGAATCGAATCATTACCTGTGATGAAAAGTGGATCCTGTATGATAATCGGAAGCGCTCATCGCAATGGCTGAACCCTGCCGAACCAGCCAAACCATGCCCCAAGCGAAAGTTGACTCCAAAAAAGTTACTTGTGAGCGTTTGGTGGACTAGTGCTGGTGTCGTTCGCTACAGCTTTCTTAAATCTAGCCAGACGATTACGGCAGATGTCTATTGTCAGCAACTGCAAACCATGATGGAAAAGCTAGCTGCTAAACAACCGAGGCTGGTTAATCGCCCTAGGCCACTGCTGCTTAATGATAACGCTAGACCACACACTGCACAACAGACGGCTACCAAATTAGAAGAGCTTCAATTGGAATGTCTAAGACATCCACCGTACTCTCCGGACCTTGCCCCAACAGATTACTATTTTTTTCGAAATTTGGATAACTTCTTGCAAGGGAAAAAATTCAACTCCGATGGGGCAGGCCAAACCGACTTCAAAGATTTTATTGATTCCCGTCCGAATGTTTTTTTTAGTAAAGGGATCGATGAACTACCTATGAGATGGCAAAAGCATACTTTGATTAAATAAATATATTATATTTAAAAAAAATCAACTTTATGTTCCCCCCATACAAAACGTCAATTTCATATGTAAGGACCTAATATATTATGTTATGTTCTTTTCTATCTCATGTAATTTCTAATTTCTCTTATGTTATCCTTATTCTCGTTTTTGTGTTTTGCTGTTATATGTTAGTTGTCTGTCTATTTGCCCAAATTTTTATATTACCTTTGTAACTAAACATGTCATTTTTGTAAAAGCCCTTGCGGCGTTTATGTCAAAATAAATAAATAAATAAATATTAAAAATATTTTTTAAAGTTTCACAATTGGTGGGTTTTGAAATATGTTAAAAAAATAACAACATAACACATGACATAGTTCTGTTCGAACATGCAAGTGAAAAGTGTAATAAAAAATCAAACGAACAAACCATCACGCCGTTTCTCGCAGGGGTAGGTAGAGAGAATGGAACGTCACACTACTCTATCCTGGAACACCTCTCTAGATTCCTCAAAATTCATACAGCGAGTCGATTCTTCTGGCTTCTAACATGACCAACCTTTAATTTGATTGATTTGGTCATGCCAGTCTGCATCGACTTCGTACTCCATTTATTTTATTAACGTATACTTTCTTAACCATTCGTTCTCCATCTATGCGCTTGATATGTCCAAACCAACCTTCCGATCGATCCTTTCATAATTTTGTTCATAAAACCTTCTTCCATTCTACATTCCTTTCTTATATCAGCATTTGAGATTCTGTTGTATATCGTTCTACCACATATACGTCTTAGGGACCTCATCTCTACGGCATATATTCAAATCAAATCAGTTTATTTTCACAAAAGATATTACAAACAAAAAATATAGTTTAAGACATCTATTGAGAACTCCACATATTCTCTCCATTGTGTATCTGTAGTAAACAGTACGCAATGCTCTCGTAAAAGATAAAATTCTGCTCTTATCCTTTTTCTGCCAGTTCCATGTTTCGTTTCCATACATTAAGTGTTGTAAAAATACTAAGTGCACTTATATTTATTCAAAAGTCTCCATAAACTTTTACTATTGCCGTGCGTTTTTTTTTTCTTCGAAAAATTGCATTTCGAAATATTTATTTTGCGATGAATTCGCCATTAACCAATCTCCCCGCGCCTTCCTTTTGCCCCAGTCTCCCCTGCGCAGAGATAGACCCCCAATTAAAGCGAGCAACAATACCCCCGGGGAACCTCGAAAACTACAAATTACCAATTTATTATACTCCCAACTTTTATGGTTTAAATTGTTTTTTAATACCGTTGTTTAGGTTGGAAACTTTGTTTAAAGGAAAGGGAATATTTGGTAATGCACAATGGTGTTTTTGGTTAAAAGTCATTTTCGTGATTTTTTTCAAGCCTTTATGTGCATTTTATTGATCATTTACCAAGTACATGGTTTTAATACCTCCCAACTGGGGTAACCCGTTCTAGGGAGGCATTCCTACTACTCTATATAATTTCAATTATTCATATAATTTCAATTTAATTTACGTATCTAGGAAGCATGTTTACAAGGGACGGAAAAATGGAGAAAGACATGGAAAGGAGGGTTGGTGCTGGAAATAAAATAAACAGCGCACTCAAAGTCATTACTGCAAATAGAAATATATCCACAGAAGCAAAAATGGCAGTACACAATGGAGTTCTAGTGCCAACCCTCATGTATGGAAGTGTAGCTTGGAGCTGGCAAAAGAAGGATCAAAGCAGGACAAACGCCGTAGAAATGAGATCACTAAGAAGAATGTGCGGGAAAACGTTGTATGATAGAATACCGAACGATGAAATAAGAAAGAAATGTAAGGCAGACTGCATCACGAATAAAATTAAAAAAGGATCCCTGAGATGGTTCGGACATATGGAACGAATGGATGAGAGAAGAATGGTTTAAAAGTTTTACACAAGCAGCGTGAGCGGAAAAAGAAGCCTAGGACGACCGAGGAAAACATGGCATGACCAAATTAATCAATTACTAAAAGGCGGCCACATTCGAAGTCGGAACAATCGACGTGCGTGCATGGTACGATGTGTGGATGTAGAGGAATCTCGAGAGGTATGCCAGGACAGGCCAGTGTGGCGATCCATCCTCTCTACCTACTCCTCCAGGGAAATGGCGTGATGGTTAGTTAGTTAGTTTATATAATTTACAAATTTTGGGAGCAGTTAAGGGGAGCAACACATATCCTAAAGTGAATAACTTAAAATTAATTGACTTATATATTATATAACACTATTTAAACACTATATTGTCTTATATAACACTATTTAAACTATTTACTTATTTTTAAAAATTATACTACGTTCAAGCCGCCCTTTTTTTAATGTCTCCGTAGTAACATGTTTTTTGTAATTGTGCATTGTCATTTTTGTGGGTCGTTTATAGTTTTGTTTATTATATTATAGAGTTTGGGTCCAAGATAGTAGAAATTTGTTCCAATGTCTAACAAACTGACTAACTAACTAACCATCACGCCGTCTCTCCGAAAGGGTAGGCAGAAAAATGTACTGCCACGCTTTTCACTGGCATATTTCTTTCGATTCCTCAACATTCAAACATCGTGTCACGTACGCGTGTCGATTTCACTGACTCCTTACGTGGTCGAAATTCAATACGTTTTCCTCGGTCTTCCTCTGTTTATAGTTCCATTTGCATTGTTAATGTATAATTTTTTTACCATTCTTTCTTTATTCATTCTTTCCACGTGTCCAAACCATCTTAATGATCTTTTCATTATTTTGTTCATAACACCATCATTCTTATGTCAATTTGAATAATTTCTTTAATAGCATTTTAAAGTTCTTGCTGTAGTTAAAGTGCCTTATTACAGATAAATAAAAGAACGGTGATAACGTGGAATAATAAATTCTAACTAACTAACTAACCATCACGCCGTCTCTCTGGAGGGGTAGGCAAAAATATTTGACCGCCACACTGTTCTGTTCTGACATACTTTTCTCAATTCCTCAACACTCTTACATCGTATCAATCACGCACGTTGATTTTTTTCTTTGTTCGTTTGAGCCCAATATAAATTGTTTTTTGCTATGATATTGGTTCTAATGACATGCGATCTATGGCCATTTTATAGACACGTGAATTCTAAACTAGACCAATTCATTGTGACAATCACAATGCCATCGCCGGGAATCGAACCCAGGACCTTCGGTATGGTAGTCAGGGCTCTTACCACTTTGCCACGAAGGTCGTCAATATTCGTTTTTTTCCGACTCCTCAAGTGACTGATATTAAATATTTGATTGATAAGATCATGCCACGTTTTCCTTGGTTCTTCTTTATATCTAATTCAATTTACGCTGTTTACATATTCAATATTTTTTCTTCATTCATTATTTCCATGTGTCCAAACATTCTTTATGATCATTATTTTGTTCAGAAAGCTTTCATACACACGGCAATTTCTAATTTGCATTTGATACTCGTATCACATACAGTTTTTTTTTGTGTTATGAACAAAATAATAAAAAAATCATGAAGATGATTTGGACACATGGAAATAATGAATGAAGAAAGAATGGTAAAAAATATATAATAATATAAAATATATATAAACGATGTACATGTCGACCTTCGTGGCCGAGTGGTAAGTGCTTTGACTGCCACACCGAAGGTCCCGGGTTTGATTCCTGGCGAAGGCAGTGTGATTGTCACACTGTCTTTGATCTGGTGAATAATTCACGTGAAAATAAAATGGCGATAGATTAGCTACATATCACATTTCACGAGAATCACTATGATACCTACTACACGTAAGAACAGTGTGGTGTTCTAATATTTCCGCTTATCCCTTGGGGGAGATGACATTATAGTTGTTTAGTTATGTACAAATTATTTAACATTGATGTTATTTAATGAACAACGAAGGATACCATAATCCCAGTTAATTTTAATACAAAAATATTATTTTGTTTTTCACTTATTTTATTATGTATGCAATAAGTCGTTCGAACCTAATTACTATTTACATTTTTTTTGCTATTATATTGATTCTTGTGACATGTGATAGGTAGCTAATCTATCGCCATTTTATTGTCACGTGAATTCTACAGCATACCAAAGACAGTGTGACAATTACACTGCCATCGCCGGGAGTCGAACCCGGGACCTTCGCTATGGAAGTCAGAGCTCTTACCACTCTGCCACGAAGGTCGTACAAAAACGTATTTAAAAAGTCTAAGCCATTGTACAAGAGTAATTTAATTTTTATACTAAATTCATCAAAGTAGCTTCTTAACCGTCGCGTTGCCATGTGGTCAATTGAGTTTCCACTGCCAATTTAAAGTTGATTTTCTTAAAACCTATGGACCCTAATATTATAAAAAAAATTGTGATCCTCCATTGAAGTGTTCTCAATATTTCGTAATAAAAAAAAAGCAAAAAATTACTTCCTTCATCCCAAAAAAAAAAAAATTCTAAGACTGCCCTCACCTTCATTCGTGTTAAGGTAGAATTTGTTTTGCTAATATTTACAACTTTATCAAAAGTGACAAATACTTACTCGCTGTTTTGAACGTATTATAAATTATATGTCTGGCCTTTTCAATAGGTACGTAATAATACCGACTGTGGATGAAAACGCAGCACGCAACTTAATAATATCAGAACTGTGAAAATATTAACACTTTACCAAAAGGGACAAATATTAATAGTCTTGAACGTACTATACATATTGCCTAGGTGCCTTTATCATACGTAAAATCTCGTAAAGTTTCGCCCCGCCGGCCGCCGGCCGCAAGACAAGTTTATACTTGGTGTCCAGTTGCTCGTATGCTGTGACGCATTCCATATCAGAAATCGCATGGTTCCAGAAAAAAATTAATAATGATATGTTTTCAAATAATCCATGTATGTTATAGATATCGATCTATTCCTAATGAAATTCCCTACAAGATGACATAAATTAAATTTTGATTCATCGAGTCATATGCTTGATATTTAGATAAAGTTAGCGGTAAACTGAATTTACCACATGGGAGCGAGCGTTTTGTTTTGAACACGGTACGTTAAGGGTTAATAATCTTGAAATTAGAAGAGAAATTAATGATCCGTATATACTCGTAATTCAATTGGATAATTTAAAATCTTTACCTAACCGGTTATTAATTGTACTTAAACCAAAAATATTTAGGGATTTTACGAGAAAATTGCTAATTAAGTTAAATCGATTTGCCTGTATGAAAATCAGTCAAACGGGTAATTTGATCGCTTCATAAAATACACTAATTAAACTAATTTAAACATTTTCCTTACATCTTTCGATTTTATTTGAAACACACTGTAGGAAAATATTTGTACATATAAATTTAAATATATTTAACAACAACAACAACAAACCATCACGCCGTTTCCCCGCAGGAGTAGGCAGAGAGAATGGACCGCCACACTACTCTATCCTGGCACACCTCTCTAGCTTCCTCCACATTCATACATCGAGTCATACACGCACGTCGATTCTTCCGGCTTCTCACATGACCGACTTTCAATATTTGATTAATTTGGTCATGCCATGTTTTCCTCGGTCTACCTCGACTCCTTACTCCATCTACATTGTTAACGTATACTTTTTTAACCATTCTTTCTTCACCCATGCGCTCCATATGTCCGAACCAACGCAGCGAACCTTTCATAATTTTGTTCATAATACCTTCTTTCGCTCTACATTCCTTCCTAATATCAGCCTTTGAGATTCTGTCGTACATCGTTCTACCACACATACGTCTTAGGGGCCTCATCTCTACCGCATTTATTCTGCTCTCATCTTTCTTCTGCCAGTTCCATGCTTCGCTTGCATGCTTCGCTTGAATATATTAAAAAAAAATAATAATAATAGAGTTCAGTAAGCTAGATGATGTACTACAGAATTTCAAATGCTGATGTAAGGAAGGATTGTAGAGAGGAAGAAAGTATTAACTAACTAACTAACCATCACGCCGTCTCCCCGAAGAGGTAAGTAGAAAGAATAGACAGCCACACTTTTCTTTCCTGACATATTTCTCTCGCTTCCTCAACATTCATACATCGTGTCATGCACGCGCGTCGATATAACTGACTCCTCACATGGCGGATATTCAATATTTGATTTATTTGATCGTGCCACGTTTTCCTCTATTTCTAGTTCCATTTACATCGTTAACATATCATTTTTTACCATTATTTCTTCATTCATTCTTTCCATATGTTCAAGCTATGTTAATGATCCTTTCATAATTTTGTTCCTAGCACCGTCATTTGCACCGCATTCACTTCTTATATTTTCATTCGACACTCTATCATACACAGAGTTTCCACACATTCGTCTAAGAGATCTCATTTCTACTGCATTTATTATACTTTCATTCTTCTTTTGTCAGTTCCATGCTTCGCTTCCATACATAAGGGTCGGTAGAAAAACACCATTGTGCACTGCCATTCTAGCTTTTTTTTAACAACTTTAAGTGCACTATTCCCTTTTTTGCCTGCCCCAACCCTTCATTCAATATCCCTCTCCACTCCCCCAAACATACTATCCAAATACACGAACTCATCTTCCTGCTCCAAATTTTCATGACTGTCAGAATTTCTTCTTTTTCAAAAATCATTACCTTGTAAGAAAGAAAGTATGATCAAAAATATGAAAGGATTACTGCGTTGTTTCGGACACATAGATTAAGGAAGAATGGTTAAGAAAGTATACGTTAACAGTGTAAATGGATTACGGAGACCGAGGAAAACTTGGCATGACCAGAATAATCTGATTTTAACAGTCGGAAGAATCGACGTGCGTGTATGACTCGCTGTAAGAATGTGGAGGAATCTAGAGTGATGTGTCAGGATTGAGTAGTGTGGCTGTTTATTCTCTCTGCCTACCCTTTCGGGGAAACGGCGTGATGGTTTTTGTTATTGTTATTGTAGCTATGTCAACTAATATGGTAGTGGTGTTCTTGTGCTGTATGGAAGTGAAGCATGGAATTGGCAAAATAAGGATGAAAGTAGAATAAATGCAGTAGAAATGAGATCTCTTAAACCAAGGTGTGTTAAATCTGAGTATGAAAGAGTGCCAAATCCAAATATGAGAATTTTGAAAGCAGTGCGAATGAAAGTGTTATGAACAAAATAAAGAGAGTATCATTAAGATGGTTCAGACACATGGAAATAACAAATGAAGAAAGAACGGTACAGACTGTATGATGTACATGACCAATTAATCTTTTAGAGCGTTCAAAATATCAAATACAGGCGCCGAATTTGTAAAATTATGGAGTGATTTGGTGTCTTTCGCGAATAACTTTGTGGCAAATTTATAAAGGGATGTTAAAATCTCTGGGGTAAGGAAAAAGCTAAACTTAATTAATAGAGATTAGTTAGAGATATTAGGGTAGGAGTGGATAAATCTAATTCTTTTACAGGTAATGGTGCCGCAAGGGAGGGTGTGGTTATTTTAAGTAGAACGGGGGTAAGAATTGATCGAATATTGTTTGTTGCAATTTAAAACGTATGTTTAATTTGAAGTATATAATCGTGAGTGAAACTAAGTATATTAATAAAATCTGAATATACTCGTATTATAAATGATTTTAATATTAAAACGGTATCCCAATTGGTAATGTGAAGATTATTTTGCTGTATATCAATAAATACAAGTTTACGATCAATGTAGTGTTTTCAATTTATTATTTATTAAAATTCAATCCTTGGCGACCCCTAAATATTATTTAAAAATTAAAAATAAAGATTGAATATTTTTTTTAAGGTATAAAATCGAATGAGAGTGTCCAGTCAAGTTTTTCGATCCATTTAATCACCACTCTAATATATATGTTAGGTTATAGATGCTTTTCACTAGTTAGATGCACTTTGACCGTTGGGAAAACCGCATCGCCGGTAGAAAATGGATTTATTAGGGAAATACACGTCCACCAAAATGTCCCGACGCTGAAAGGTTTGGTGGCTTTCTAAATTCGGCTCCATTTATCAACTACTACCCCAACTAAACTGTGCAGTACTTGTTTTAATGTAATGGATAACGTGTGGTCTAGGGGACAGAGCCTCGGCAGCTGATCAAGAACCCAACCATTTGGACAGAACCCATATCATCCATTGACAAATGAAGAACTAATAAATAATACAAATGAAAACGTCTGTTTTATAAAAGCTTTTTTTAAATAGTCCATTGTTTTGGCCGAAACACTATGATACCTGAACATTTTAAACTGTTAAATTAAATCAACCTATTTTTGTATCACAATGGTGAACCATGTCATTCTTTAATAAATGACGAATTAATAATTAATACAAATGAAAACGTCTGTTTTATAAAAGCTATTTTTAAATAGTTCATTGTTTTGACCGAAACACTATGATGATACCTTAACATTTTAAACTGTTAAATTAAATCAACCTATTTTTGTATCACAATGGTGACCTATTATGTCATCCTTTGATAATGTCTGTTTTATAAAAGCTATTTTTAAATAGTTCATTGTTTTGACCGAAACACTATGATGATACCTTAACATTTTAAACTGTTAAATTAAATCAACCTATTTTTGTATCACAATGGTGACCTATTATGTCATCCTTTGATAATGTCTGTTTTATAAAAGCTATTTTTAAATAGTTCATTGTTTTGACCGAAACACTATGATGATACCTTAACATTTTAAACTGTTAAATTAAATCAACCTATTTTTGTATCACAATGGTGACCTATTATGTCATCCTTTGATAATGTCTGTTTTATAAAAGCTATTTTTAAATAGTTCATTGTTTTGACCGAAACACTATGATGATACCTTAACATTTTAAACTGTTAAATTAAATCAACCTATTTTTGTATCACAATGGTGACCCTTGTCATCCTTTGATAAATGACGAATTAATAATTATTACAAATGAAAACGTCTGTTTTATAAAAGCTATTTTTAAATAGTTCATTGTTTTGACCGAAACACTATGATGATACCTTAACATTTTAAACTGCTAAATTAAATAACTTCGTTTTTGTATCACGATTGTATTTTATTTTACGCAACGGCTGTTTCATCAACCTATGTTGACATTATCGGGTGTTAAAATAATATATCAAACGTCAAATTTTCGTGATTTATCGAATCTTTATGTGTATTTGTTCCTATGTTAATTTGAAGATATTATCTTTGATATAATTTTGAAGTTATTTTGCTGAAATTGAGTTAGGTACCTAAATATTTAAATAAAAAAATTCTCATATAAATAGTAACTAACCGCTCTTTTATTAAAATACTTAGGTACCTAACTCAATTTCAGCAAGAACTTCAAAATTATATCAAAGAAATTATTCAAATTAACATAGGACCAAATTCACATAAAGATTCGAAAAATCACGAAAATTTGACATCTGATGTATTATTGTAACACCTGATGATATCAACATAGGTTGATGAAACTTTAAAATAATATAGATGAAAAAATAAAATACATACAAAAACAAAGTTATTTAATTTAACAGTTTAAAGCTTTTTTGTATAGAACAACAGAAAAGGGGGTTCCCATCACATACCCGAGGCTGTTATAGGGCGCGGTGTCACCCTTTCGTCAGCCTCGCTCATTCACATACTAGGCCTGTTCCCCATCCATCCGGGACTTACATGAATAAACCTGTGTACCAATCGCAAGGGGGTGCCAGGCCGAATTCAACCTAGTAATTTTCCCTCCTTCTATGTCCCGTTCACTCACTTACACAAGTAAACTTACGCTATATTCTTATAGCTAACATTTAGTGACCTTAACCTAGGTATCACAGTGAAGGCTATAGTTTTTTGGTTTTTACATGAAGAATGCGAAACAGTCTGGAGGGGGAAGACAGGTGGATTGAATCGAGGTAAAGGGGATCATTGAGTGAGGGTAAAAGGAAGGCAAAGGGAGCAGATGTTTGTATAGAATAGGTCATTCGAACCCAATTAGTGTATACAATTTTATTTTTAACTATTATACTGATTCTCGTAACATGTGATATGTACGAGTATGTCAGCTAATCTATCGCCATTTCATTGCCCCCGCGAGGAAAGCGACGAGGAAAACATGGCATGGTCAAATTAATCCAATTTTAAAGAAAAGTCATGTGTGCTGTAGATGAGTTTGTATATTTACGTAGGAGGTTAACAAAGGATGGGCGAGTGGAGCGGGATATTGAAAGAAGGGTTGAGGCAGGCAACAAAGTGAATGGTGCACTTAAAGTTCTCATCGCAAACAAAAGCCTACCCAAAAAGCTAAAATAACACTTCACAATGGTGTTCTTGTACAGACCTTTATGTATGGAAGCAAATCATGGAACTGGCAAAAGAAGGATTAAAATATAATAAATGCAGTAGAAATGAGATCTCTTAGATGAATGTGTGAAAACTGTGTGTTATGAACAAAATAACCAAATGAAGAAAGAATGGTAAAAAAAAGTAAATGTTAACGATGTAAATGGAACTAGAAATTGAGGAATACCGAGAAAAACGTGTCACGATCAACATGCGTTCATGACACGATGAAAGAATGTTGAGGAATCGAGAGAGGTATGTCAGGAAAGTAAAGTGTGGCAGTCCATTCTTTCTGCCTACCCCTTCTAAAGGACCGCGTAATGGTCAGTTACTTCGGTCAGGTATATTAAGAGAACTTCGCTTTTTAAAATCAGATTATTAAAAAAAATATGTATTTGTGTAAAAATATTATAAACTAACTAACTAACTAACGAAGGGGTGGGCAGAAAGAATGGACTGCCACATATTTCTATCCTGACATATTCTCGCTTTCTCAACATTCGTACATCGTGTCATGCACGCGCGTCGATTTCTCTGACACCCACATGGCCGACATTCAATATTTGATTTATTTGATCGTGCCACGATTTCCTCGGTCTTCCTCTATTTCTGGTTCCATTTACATCGTTAACATATACTTTTTTTACCATTCTTTCTTCATTCATTCTTTCCATATGTCCAAACCATATTAATGATCCTTTCAGTATTTTGTTCAAAACACCATCATTCGCACCGCATTCACATCTTATATTTTCATTCGACACTCTATCATACACAGAGTATGCACACATTCGTCTAAGAGATCTCATTTATAAATGTGAGATAAAAATATTATAAAAATGTTAAAAAGGGTCTTTCCCACTGAATTAACCATGATGTATAAACAGGTGTTCCAACAGTTATAAAGTGGAGGTAATCTTTTTTGATGGACCTTTAAACCCCTGAATTTTACTTCAGTTTGACCTTCGGCTAGACCAATGATACTCAACCTTTTTTACTTCGGGTTTAATACATATATTTGTAAAGTTGCGTGGGCCGCAACACTCTACTGGTATGACGGAAAAAATCATGAAACCCTCCTTTTGTACTAGGAATTTAAACTAAATCAGAATAATAACAAACGGTTCATCAAAAATTATAATACAATTATATATATAATAAAAAAATACGATCTTCATAGATGGCGTTAGTGTGTAGATTGCATAAACTACCAGGTAAATGGTGGTCTTACAGATTAACATATATACAACTTTCAAAAATTTGTCAGACATGGTGGTCATAAAAAAAAATGTGGAATGGGGAATGTTGCATTACATAAAGCGTGCGCTTAACCTAACCAATGACAGGTCATAAGTCCTGTAAACACCTCGATCAACCATATTCTGTTTCCAATTTGCATCTTCGTCTCTATTGAGATACAATTGATCCATGAAAAATTATAATAGTAAAAAATGTTAAACTTAAAATTATCCAAGCGTTTATTTCAAAATTAGTGTGATTTTTGACATTCAGATAAATTTTCAGGAATTTAAGACCAAGCGGGTTTATAATTGCTGTATGCTACCCTTAAAACAATATACGAGTATTCAAAAAATGAATATGCAGAAAAAATATTGACTACCATACAAATTGAAGACATGGACATATAGACACGGATAGACACGGATACTTCCCCATGTAGAGTTACCTCACATTTTTTTTCTGAACCCTCTCTAGCATAACGGAATATCTTGCCTTGTGAGGACACCATATCACAGAACCACTTTCGAGTATATTTCGAGAAATAATAACATAACTTTTACCCTATACCAATTTAAAATGACTGGACGCATAATCGCCCCCACGGATAGGTCGAGCGCTCATTAGGGGGCGGTAACCTCCCCATTGAGAACCTATGGACTAGACGAAACCCCATTGACTTAAGCCTTCATATGTTTTGCCTGGAGAGTGTCTATAAGATGGAAAGAAATCACTGAAGTGTTTTTTTATATATGGTATATTACTCTTATATATGAATAACCAGTTACTTTAAAAAATCACACTATTAGACACCATATCTAGGCATTTTATTGTCAAGTAAATTTACACCAGACCAATGACAGTGTGACAATCACATTGCCATCCGGGAATCAAACCCGGGACCTTCAGTGTGGCAGCCGTAGCACTAAACACTCGGCCACGAAGGTCGTCGGATGGACCTATCATCGTGAAAACCAGGTCATTAATATTAGTCAAATGAGGTGGTATTTTTCTTCCCAAAGCACATGACCCAAATATGAGACCTTTCTAATTTTCACACTCAACAACAGCTCTCTATTGGCTCTGGCTCTCTTACTGACCCTATGGGTCCACGGTATACAGAGCATTCTGCGGTATATCCATATTTCGAACATTTCCAACCGCTTCATTACATTCACTTTCAGAGTCTAGGTTTCGCAGCCATATGATAGAACAGACCATATTTGACATTTAATCATTCTTTGTCGGAGTTTCAAGTTAAGATTATCGTTGTAAAATAAGGTTCTCAACTGTGCTTTAGCTAAAATAATCTGCATATTACCAAAGTGCATAGACAATAAGTCAAGGTTTAGACCAAGACTCAAAACGCACCTTTTCAAATTATCATTTCCTGGTAGGAAGGGCTGATCGACTACGTCAGATGCAGCCCTTATACTAAACATGTTTATTATGATTATTATTTATTTATTCTGTTTTATTTAATTTTTTCTATCTAGTTCATAAAACGTAGCATTTTCTACAGCGCCATTAAATTGGCGTTCCCTAAGTTATTTAATTTATTAACTAAAACTAACTAACTAAGTAACCATCACGCCGTCTCCCCGAAGGGGTAGGCAGAAAGAATGGACTGCCACACTTTTCTTTCCTGACATATTTCTCTCGCTTCCTCAACATTCATACATCGTGTCATGCACGCGCATCGATTTCTCTGACTCCTCACATGGCCGACATTCAATATTTGATTTATTTGATCGTGCCACGTTTTTCTCGGTCTTCCTCTATTTCTGGTTCCATTAACATTATTAACATATAACTTTTTTACCATTCTTTCTATCATATACAGAGTATCCACACATTCTTCTTAGAGATCTCATTTCAACCGCATTTATTCTACTTTCATCCTTCTTTTGCCAGTTCCATGCTTCGCTTCCATACATAAGAGTCGGTAGAAGAACACCATTGTGCACTGCCATTCTAGCTTTTTTTTATAGGTTTTTGTTTGCGATGACAACTTTAAGTGCACCATTCACTTTGTTGCCTGCCCCAACCCTTCTTTCAATATCCCTCTCCACTCGCCCATCTCTTGTAAGCATACTACCTAAATACACGAACTCAACTACTTGCTCCAAATTTTCACCATTCACGCTAATGTTGCAGACTGTCGTGGTTTCTTCCTTTTCAAAAATCATTACCTTGACTTATTAACATTCATCATCAGATCATTTCGCATGCATACCTCATACATACAATTCACCAGGACTTGTAGTTCATGCTCGTTGTCTGCAAGAAGGACAGCGTCATCCGCATACAAAAGACAGCTTACTGACACTCCGCTCATTATTATATTATAAAGAGTTTGTTAATCGAAGCACATATTGCCTGTAGTTAAGATCTATCAGCAATTTAAAGATTAGAGATATAGGTTAAAGCCGTTTATAATTTTATTCTAAATTCCTTCTAATCGACCTATTGTTATCTATGATAAAATAACATATGAAATAATTTAGTCTACATATTGGTTACATTACGTATGCAAAATCACACCTTTATTTATTCTATAAACTTATCGAACTCGCTAAGGGTTTGGGCATACAATTCGTAACTGAAATAACTCCTGTTCCTAGGTTGATACCCTCAGAATATTGCACGCTGTGGCGTAACGTTTCTCTCACAAGCAATGCAAGAAAATACGTGAATTTTTGAAATATTTTTACTCCTTGTATTCTTTTGGAATACTAAAAACAAAATTTGTTGTCATACATATTGCCTATGCACGGGAATAATTTAAAACTTGTACGAACATACCATTACGCTGTAGGTAGAGAGAATGAACCGCCACACTACTCTATCCTGACACACTTCTCTAGCTTCCTCCACATTCATACAACGAGTCAAACACGCACTTCGATTCTTCCGACTTGTAAAATGACCAACCTTAAAACAAAGTTTATTTTGATCATGCCACGTTTTCCTCGGTTTACCTTGACTCAGTACTCCATTTGCATCCATTTGTCCGAACCATCGTAGCGATTTTTCATAATTTTGTTCATAAAACCTTCTTCTCTCTCTACATTCCTATCTTATATCAGCATTTGATATTCTTTCGTTCATCGTTCTACCACACATACGTCTTAGTGTTAAAAACAAGTTTTTAGTAACAATAGACAATGAAAAAGCTACGCCCCGGGACGCGGGTCTCTCACGTCCTTAAACCTATCACAATATTTACCTTCGAGGCCTTGTTCTCCTTAATCTTCTGTCAAGGATTATTCATCCTTAAGGACACCTTCCGAATAATAAGTTGCAAAGGTCTTGATCAAGTTCCTTGAGTTTTATTTCAGCGTTTTAAGGAAAATTTTGCGTACCGTGACCCATTTTACATAAAATTGTATTAACGAAACTTATTTTATCTAGTCGTTTTATACAAAGGATCGTATTTTTTTTAGTCTAAGGATCTAAATATATTTAAATACATAAAACATTTTTTGTATTTTTATTTGTATGAGTAAAAAAATAATCAAATTACGTATAATCACTTTTAAATCAAATTCCAAAAATAACAAAAAAAGGCGTGAAAACTTGTGTGAGATCTGTGACCGATACAATGATTTTTTATTCCAATTCTTGGTGGTCAGTCGTACGGGCAAGATGCCTGACCAAGATGTATTTCACATTCATTATGAGCTAATATGATACAGCATTTAACAAAATGAAGTCACCCTTTTGCAATGACAATGTCAACATAAAACTAAGACAGAGGATGTTAAGGTGTTATGTGTTGTCTTTTCTGTTATATGGTTGTAAGACATGGATATTAAAAGTAAATACAATGAACCGGTTAGAGGCATTTGAAATGTGGCTTCACCGAAGCATATTCAGGATCCCATGGACAGACAGAGTGACGAACACAGAAGTCCCGAAACGCGCAGAAGTAAATAGAGAGCTGCTGACATTGATCAAAGTCCGCAAGATTTTATATCTGGGTCGCGTTCTACGAGAAGAAAAATATCGCCTGCTGCATCTAATTTTAAAGGGAAAAATAGAGGGCCGCAGGGGGGCAGGGAGAAGGCAGATTTCTTGGCTGCGCAATGTGAGGGAATGGACGGGAATCAGAACTGTGGAGGAGCTATTCCGGAGAACGCAGGATAAGAAAGAGTTTACCAAAGTGATCGCCAACGTCGGGGGGACCTGACAGGGCACTTGAAGAAGAGGAAGATATGATATTTCTGCTCAAATCAATACTTGAATGAATAAAAAAATGTCGAATGAAAATATAAGAAGTGAATGCGATGCGAATGAAAGTGTTATGAACAAAATAATGAAAGGAACATTACGATGGTTTGACACATGGAAAGAATGAATGATGAAAGAATGGTAAAAAAGAATATATTAACGATTGGGTGGTGGTTTAGGGGATAGAACGTTTGGCTCCTGTCAAGGGGACTTGGGTTCGAGCTTGGACACAACCAGATTCCTTCTTCATAATAATGAGTTATATTCTGCTCATATTGAAGATTGTAAAATAAATTCTAAATTCATTTATTTAAATCTTTGGTGTTAGCCTTAAAAAAATACAACGAATCAAACACGCACGTCGATTCTTTCAGCTTCTAGCATGGCCGAGCTTTAAAATTAGGTTAATTTGAACTTGTCAAGTTTTCCTTGCTCTTCCACGACTCCGTACTCCATTCAGATCACAAACGCAATGATCATTTTTAAGGCGCTGCATGAGGTTCGATATTCCCTGATGGTGGAGAGGGTGCAGAAGAAATTTTTGCGATACCCTCTATCTTAGGGAGTATGGATATAGCCCGTGGCTCTTTCCGACTGATTTCTTGCAAGGGATGCTGGGCTCCCAGTCACTCGGGAGGAGACGAGACGTTCACTTGGGTGTTCACTTCTTTTGACTGATAGCCGGTTGTATACAGAACTAAAAAACCCTGAGTGATGAAGGTCTCTTCGTCCCTGATGATTATCTTCGACAAAGGGGCCTTAGATTGTTTTATCTCCCACGATGCAGAACCAACCTGCCAATGTTTATGCCGGTAGGTAGAGCAATATCTTTGCTAAATCGTGTCACCTCGGAGGTGGACGTATTTAGTGATAGTGTAGTTGACCTGAGGGAGGCGCTGTCTCTGTCCTTGTTATAATTGTGAGTTCATCATATTATTTCATTATGAATTATTTACTGTTGTATCTCAAACTTTTTGTTAATAATATTATGTATCATTGGTGTATTGGAATCTAGTTATGTGATGCTTTTGATATGTTTAAATAAATAAATGAAAAATGAAATAAAAAAAATAATCTTTTTTTCATAATTTTGTTCAAAATATTACAACTAACCATCACGCCATTCCCCCGGAGGGGTAGGCAGAGAGGATGGATCGCCACAATGCTCTGTCCTGGCATATCTCTCGGGCTTCCTCTACATTCATACATCGTACCATGTACGCACGTCGATTATTCCGACTTCGAATGTGGCCGCCTTTTAGTAATTGATTAATTTGGTCATGCCATGTTTTCCTCGGTCGTCCTCGGCTTCTTTTTCCACTCACGCTGCTTGTGTACAACTTTGAAACCATTCTTCTCTCATTCATTCGTTCCATATGTCCAAACCATCTCAAGGATCCTTTTTTAATTTTATCCATGATGCAGTCATCTGCCTTACATTTCTCTCTTATTTCATCGTTCGGTATTCTATCATACAACGTTTTCCCGCACATTCTTCTTAGTGATTTCATTTCTACGGCGTTTATCCTGCTTTGATCCTTCTTTTGCCAGCTCCAAGCTTCACTTCCATACATGATGGTTGGCACTAGAACTCCATTGTGTACTGCCATCTTTGCTTCTGTGGATATATTTCTATTTGAAGAAATGACTTTGAGGGCGCCATTTATTTTATTCCCAGCACCAACCCTTCTTTCGATGTTTTTTTCCATTTTTCCGTCTCTTGTAAACATGCTTCCCACATACGTAAATTCGGTAACCTGCTCCAATTTCTCGCCCATCGCACTTATATCACAAATCGTCATACATTCTTCTTTCTCTAAAACCATCACTTTAGATTTAGACACATTCATATCACCAGGTCACTCTTTTTGGATGCCTCATACATCCTTGACACTAAGACTTGCAAATTGTCTCTACTGTCAGCGATTAACAAAGTTGAATATTACATTCTTTCTTTATATCAGCATTTGAAATTCTGTAACGTATCGTTTATATCATACAACACTTCTGAGTCACCCTGTATCCCTGCAAGTTATAAAAACTTCAGGGTGTAAAACTACGACCAAAAATCGATCGATGGGTAATAAACATACGTACTTACATTATTGTGTATCGAGCACAACGTAGATTCTTACGTGTACGTTACCACCCCTAAACCAAATAACGTGATTTAGCTTCCAACCAAGACAAGGAAGGTGGAGTCGTTATCGCTCCGGGAACAAGTGCCGTAAATAAAAATTTAGCACATAAAATATGTTCCGGGGGTTGTTTTTCATACGTGGGGTGCAAATTGAGTGCCGTCACCCCATCCCCACATCCCAATCTGTTAACTGGCTGCGGGTTCAACGCAATAAAATAAAGTGGAATACCCACAGGGTGATTGGTACTTGTGTCGGAATCTGTTAATGGAAAAGCAATCGCGGTCATTTCACTATTTTAATATTCAAGTTGCGTTTTATGTTTCGGGTCGATTTTGTTTTGGCGCCACTTTGACTTAGCTGTCACCTGTCAGTTTGTGTCTGAACTGTCAAATATGATTTATTAATTTATTGTTTCTTGAACAACGATATAAAACTCTATATTAAATAATTAATTACTGCGAAGAACTACAAAAACACTATTGTACAAGACCCTGATCAAACCAGTCCTCACATATGCCTCTGAAACCTGGGTGATGACAAAACACACTGAAAGGTCCATCGCAGCATTTAAAAGAAGGGTTCTTAGGACAATATATGGCCCAGTGAGAGACCACAATGGTTGGCGTCGTCGATATAACCGAGAGCTATATGATATCTATAAAGAGCCCGATGTGATCAGATCCATCAAAGTAGGGCGCCTGAGATGGGCTGGTCACATAATCAGAATGGACGACGACAACCCTACAAAACGCCTCACGCTCTCAGTACCACAGGGACGTAGAAGACCAGGAAGGCCCAAAATGCGATGGATGGACAGTGTCTACACGGATGCATCGGTGTTGCAAGTGAGAAATTGGAGAATGGGGGCATCAAACAGACAAGAATGGAGGAAGCTCCTGGATTCAGCCAAGGCCCACCCAGGGCTGTCGAGCTTAGGATGATGATGATGATTAAATAATTAATACGAATGAAATTTCAGTTTTCTAGAAGTAATATTATATTTTATGGGAATGACATTAGAAACACTTTATTTCTTCCTACCTCAAATAACTTTTTTCATTTAGTATCCCTAACTATGTAATAATATTCATTAATTTTTTAAACAAGTTCCAAGAAACACTTTCCAGTATTTATGGGCATACCCAAATAATTATTTATTAAAAATGTATAAAGTCACATCAATGTTCGTTAATTACCCAAATTCTGCTCCATTTACTAGTGTATATGAAAAGCGACGAGCTGATTTTTTTTTTAACATTTGAAAATGCCTTAGAGGGGCGAAACATGTCATTCCCACAAAATATAATAAAACTTCTAGAAAACTGACATTTTCATTCGTATTAATTATACAACAACAACAACAACAAACCATCACGCCGTTTCCCCGCAGGGGTAGGCAGAGAGAATGGACCGCCACACTACTCTATCCTGGCAAACCTCTCTTGCTTCCTCCACATTCATACAACGAGTCATACACGCACGTCGATTCCTCCGACTTCTAACATGACCAACCTTTAAAATTTGATTAATTTGGTCATGCCATGTTTTCCTCGGTCTGCCTCGACTTCGTACCCCATTTACATCATTAACGTATACTTTCTTAACCATTCTTTCTCCATCCATGCGTTCCATATGTCCGAACCAACGCAGCGATCCTTTCATAATTTTGTTCATAATACCTTCTTCCGCTCTACATTCCTTTTCTTATATCAGCATTTGAGATTCTGTCGTATATCGTTCTACCACACATACGTCTTAGGGACCTCATCTCTACCACATTTATTCTACTCTCATCCTTCTTTTGCCAGTTCCATGCTTCGCTTCCATACATTAAGGTTGGGACCAGAACTCCATTGTGAACGGCCGTTTTCGCTTTCATTGATAAATTCTTGTTTCCAATAACTATTTTTAAAGCTCCATTCACTTTGTTACCCGCACCAACCCTTCTTTCGACGTCACTATCCGTTCGGGCATCTGCTGTGAACATACTACCTAAATACACAAATTCCCTCACCTGTTCCAAGTTCTCTTCGTTACACTTATATTACAAACTGTCATTTGCTCTTCCCTTTCGAAAACCATCACCTTTGACTTTCCGACATTCATCATTAAATCATTTGACTTGCATACCTCATTCATTCTCGACACCAAGACTTGTAATTCGTCCGCACTATCCGCAACGAGAACGGCATCGTCCGCGTAAAGCAGACAGTTTACAGACAGATCAATAATAATTATATGATTTATTTATATTAATACGAATGAAAATGTCTGTTTTCTAGAAACTTTATTTTATTTTATGGGAATGACATGTTACGCTTTTTAGCAAAAATTAAATCAATAAAACATTAACGGAATGGTTAAAATAAAATAGGCAGAAGCGTAAAAAAAATGAAATCGATTACTTACGTTTTTAATACAAAGTGCCTATAAGTTCACTCCTGGAAGAAGGTCTGCTCTATCTACTTCTTCTATTAGTATTTAGATACTTGTTATCAAGAACAAGTGACCAAGTACAATTCATGCTGTAAGGAGCTTGCGGATTTTTTAAATACAAAATAACGTTAAACTTGAGGGTTGTACTTAAAGTTGTTAAAAGTTTAATCTGGTTATCTTAAAGTATTGATCGGCGAACTTTAATGTTGCCAAATATGATACCCTAATTCCCAAAGAGAGTTCAGTAACCCTTACGTTAAAAATTAAATTGATGGTCTATAGCATGGGTCGGCAACCAGCGGGCGTCTTGGTGCGGCTCGCAAGATTCTCGCCAAACGTGACGGACGGTATCATACGAAAACTTGTTCAATTCTGAATAATCGAAAAAACAAAACACTGTTTTTGGATTCACGTTTAGACGCAATACTACGCGTCTCAAAAATGCATGGTAATATTGCAAATATAAAAAAAAAACTTGCAAGTCTAATGTAACCACGAAAAACTCATTAATTTTTAACTACATTAAATGTCGTAAAAATATAAACAAGGCATATTTTAATGTTTCATTTCTTTATATACTTTGTATACAACACTCACATCTATTCAAAAAATAAAAATTAAATATCAAACATGATATTAAACAAATATTTAAAATATTATAAAATTGTTTACAAATATGGGCATTTTGGACAGATGTTATAATGATTTTACTTTGGAACGTTTATGCTTTTGTTATAAAAATATTATTTATAAATTAAAATTTTTAAATAATAATTTAAAGCTCTTATTGGGGTTCAGGTATTTACTTACAACAAAGGAAATATTAGGTCCTTACATATGAAATTGGCGTTTTGCCATACTAGCAACTTTGATCTCAAATATCTTCTCTTTGGTTAAGAATTCCAAATTCAAATTTATACAGCTATTTACTTAAGTATTTGTGTTTCAAAAATTATAATTCATTTGTTTTTTCCTCAATTGTTTTTTTTCTTTGCATCACTCAGTTTACAGAATGGAAAACTTGAAATATCGCGTTATTTACGAGTACGAGTTCCACCGTGGCACCAGTGCTGCAGAAACGGCTCGAAGGATTAATGATGTGTATGGCGACGGTGCCGCAAAAGAAAACACAGTGCGTTTTGGTTCCAACGTTTTCGTTCTGGAAATTTCGACCTGCAGAACAAGCCCCGTGGACGGCCGGAGACCAAAGTTGATAATGAAGAATTGAAGGCTATTGTGGAAGCGGATCCATCGCAAACCACGTCCGAGTTAGCTGCAGGCTGCGGTGTTAGTGATAAAATGGTTTTAATCCACTTGAAGCAAATTAGGAAGGTGAAAAAAGCTTGAAAGGTGGGTACCTCACGAATTGAGTGAAGCAAATCAACAAACGCGCGTTGACTGCTGCGTTGCATTACTCAACCGGCACAATAATGAAGGGATTTTGAATCGAATCATTACCTGTGATGAAAAGTGTAAATTTTTTTTTAACTTAAATATTTTTACACGAATATTGTAGGAGTGGGAGTTGAATATTGGTGACGATGAGGTTCGCAACCCATCACACCGCGTCTCCCGTGGGGGCAAAAAGAGAAGGATGGAGTACCGCATCGGTTAATGTGTGGCAGTCCATTCCTTGTGCCTACCCCTTCGGGGAGACGGCATTATATGTATACCGTAAAATATTATATGTGTACTGTAAAGATATGTGACTCAAGTGCGGCCCGCACTCATCCCCACGTCAAATATTTGACCCATTAATAACAAAAGTTTGCCGAGCCATGGTCTAGAGGCCTGAACAATTGGTTCCTGATCCAAAGGACTTAGGTTCAAGCATGGAAAAAGCTTTTGAGATAATCAAATGGTTTTACCACACTGTTCTATCCAATTTTTTTTTTTAAACTACTTACCGCTTGTGTTTTTATTTCGACAGCGAATGGTACAAACAAGCTATTAATTTTGCTCGATATGGCGATAACTTCATATATAATTCATATATTTTTTTCAAATTTGGGTCAAATCAAGTTAAAACATAATATATTAATTAAGTGTTGTTAGCTTTATAAAAAAAATTAAATTACTGACAAAATTGAAAATACACGTTTTTCATACCTCTGACTGCCTCTAACCTCTCAAGGAGACCGCCTGGTACGACATGAATGCGTATTGACCAGGATCGACAGACATTGAATCATGCTGCATGGAAAGGCACCCGCCTACATATCTGAACTCTGCATCACCGAGAAACTGAATGCGAGGCAGTTTACATTGCGATCAGCAAGGTCTTCTGCGATGGGTAAATTGTACGTACCAAAGCGTTATCCTCGCACAAATTTCGGCGATCGGGCCTTTGCTGTAGCTGGTTCCTCGGCCTGGAACGGTCTCCCCGCAGACTTAAAGTGCATTGAAAACCCTTCAGAGTTTAGATCGAGGCTCAAAATGCACCTGTTCAAACTGTCCTATCCTGATGCAATAGTTGACCGCCCATTAGAGCCCTTGAGATGAGTAATTCATTAAAATGGCGCTCTATAAATTATCCAATTTATTATTATAATTATATTGACCGACTGCGTCAGGTGCAGCCTCCATACTAAATGTTTATCTTAAACAAAATGTTTGTGACACATCGATCCTGTAAACACCTTGATCAACCATATTCAGTTTCCAATTTGCATCTTCGTCTCTATTGAGATACAATTAAATCATGAATTGATAACCCATGGTGGGTGAAATTCAGTATTCGTATACAAGTATAAGTATACATTCACAAAAAAAGTTTGTTTTTAACAAAAATTTTATTTTAACTAAATGTTTATTTTGGTAAAATGTTTGGTTTTAGCAAAAATGTTTATTTTCAAATAAATGTCTATTTTTACAAAAATGTTTATTTTTAACAAAATGTTCAATTTATCTATTTTTTATATTTTTAACAAAATGTTTATTCTGAACCAAAACGTTTTTACTAAAATGCCTATCTTCAACTAGTTCACAAAATGGAGCTACAGTGCCCCTAAGACGATTAATTCATAAAAATGGCACTCTATAAATCATCCAATTTATTATTATTGTCGATTTCCAGCGATGGCAGTGTAATTGTCACACTATCTTTGGTCTGGTGTAGAATTCTCGTGAGAATAAAATGTCATAAGAATCAATAAAATATCTAAAATAAGTTATGTACAGTAATTTGGTTCAAACGTTGTATACAAGGAAAACAAATTATAAATAAATAAATTAATTAATTTAGCAGGAGGCCCGTTGCAAAATTGAAAGAATTTTATGTGTAAACGTTAAAAGTGAGACAAACAAAAAAGTTTAATAAGATCTGGTAATCGGAAAAGGTGGATTTTCGGATACTTTGTTTTTTAAAAAGAATATTGTTTTTTTTTATACCTTCTGATTTTGAAAAATTTGGTTTGGTTCATGTGGTACTCCTATAAATTTGGAGATATTTCGCGTATAAGTGAATTGTTTTGGTCAATTTAACTGTTGCCGCACTTTATAATAGTTAATTGTGACACGTAATACGTTTGTTATTGTTTTGCTGTTAAAATATATTATTTTTACCGTTTTTATACAATAAATAATTTTGACAGGTGTAAAAATAAATTTTTCATTTGTTCGAATGACAATTTAAATAATTTCTTCAATATTATTTTTAAGTTCTTACTGGTTAAGTGCCTAATTACAGCTAATTTAAAAAACGGTGGATACGTGTAACATAAATTAAATAAACACAAAAGTCCGGATCGTCCATGTCAACATGTGCAACATCGAAAAAAACATTATGTGTTATTACCTTATGTGCTAAATTAAAAAACCGTGGATTCGTGGAACATAAATTAAATAGACAATATGTGCACCATCTAAAAAGAACATTTTATGATCAATTATTTTTATTTTGTTATTTTATTTTATATCATTGTATTTTATATTACTTGTTTTAGATTTATTTTGTGGGTGTTGGACGATCGAAGTGTGCGTGGGAGATGCCTATTGGTGGCGATGAGGTTCGCAACCAATCACACCGCGTCTCCCGCGGAGCAAAAAGAGAATGATGGAGTGCCGCATCAGTAAAATATTGACAGTCCATTCTTTCTGCCTACCCTTTCGAAGATACGGCGTGATGGTTAGTTAGTTAGTTATATTGTAACTAACTACATAACTAACCATCATGCGTTTCTCCGGAGGGGTAGGCAGAGAAGATGGACCGTCACACTGTTCTATCTTGACATAACACTCACGCCTCTTCTACATTCACACATTGTGACGTGCACGTTCGTCGGTTGTTCCTATTTCGAACATGGCCGCCTTTGAGAAATTGATTGATTTGTTCATGCCATGTCTTCCTTGGCCTTCCTCGGATTTTGAACTTCTTTTTCAATTCACACAACTTGTATATATCTTTTTAACAATTCTTCCCTCATCCATTTGTTACATATGTAATCTCTAATGCGTTCCTGGTATTATGTTGTATGTGTTTAATATTTAACCTGCAATCAAATGATTCTTACAACATTTATGCTGTTTGTGATGTCATTTGAGTAAATAAACTGATTTGATTTGAATTGATAATAATTTCTGTAACTTGCTCTAATTTCTCACCGTTTGCACTTAGTATGTCACAGTTAGTCATACATTCTCCCTTTTCAAATACCACAACTTTTAGACCTTGACACGTTCTTCACAAGGTCACATTTATCGCATGCTTTGTATTTTCTTGATTTTAAAAATATATTGTGTTTTACACATGCTTCTTATGATATACTAAATGATAATTATGATCGTCAGACTGTATGGAGGTTTAACTGTCTTACATAACTAGTGATTAGATTTTTTATGGATCATATTATGGAAGTGGATAAGTTAATGACAAGCTTCTAGTGTTGTCTAGCCCTGTGGTTCCTTAGCAAAGGCTCGCATGAGTCATTTAGATAATAAAGCTACCCCTTAATTTAAAATACTTTGGTGTTGTTTATTGCAAATTCTCGTTTAATAATACAAAGATAAATTAAATTCATTTCATTTTATACATGTTTTATTATTTGGAAAAATATTGTTCTATTTAATTAATCAGAAAACGTAGTTTTATAATTCAATGGGGGTAAGCATTAATGATGAACCATTCGACAATCTATCCGGAAGCTTTTCTATGTAGTCGATGCATTGTCGTTATTTTATCCGACTATTTCGACGTACGCATAGGCGGTGCATTGTCGACATTCTATCCGGAAGCTTTAGCAGATGCGTTGTCGTCATTCTATCCGGAAAATTTTCTACATAACCGGTGCATTGTCGACATTCTACCCGGAAGCTTTTATACGTAGCAGATGCGTTGTCGTCATTCTATCCGAAAGATTTTCTACGTAACCGGTGCATTGTCGACGTGCTATTCGGAAGCTTTTCTTTGTAGCCGATGCATTGTCGTTATTTTATCCGGAAGCATTTCTACGTAGGCGGTACATTGTCGAAATTCTATCCGGAAGCTTTTCTACAAAGCCGATGCATTGTAAACGTAAATTCATATGTACAATCAACTCGAGTTATATTTTATGAAAATGACATGTTTCGCTTTTCAGCAAAAAACGACATTAAATGAATGGTTAAAGTAAAATAGTAGTATATAATTTTTTTTTATAAAATTGAATACTTTTTATTTATACTTAGTGCCAATTTTACTTCACTCCTGGATGTAGGTCTACTCTATCTACTTCTACAACACCTGATGATGCAAACATTGGTTAGCGAAAGAGCTGCTGCGACTATTTCAAAAGAAATAAAATCAATTTGTGATATTATATAACAGTGTTTTAATTAATCAATTAATAATGTTAAAATATTCAAGTGTTTCCGTAAAATCAATGGATAATATGTTTTAATAAATATATATATAAAATGTAAAAAATAAACATTAAATTTAACCACGGTATGGTTATTATAATTGATGCCAAATAGTTTCGCTTGGACCCAAGCTTCATCGGGGCAGTATAACAACTGAAAAAAAAAGATGATATATTCATATTGTTGTGATTCATTTCGGCCTTCGTTGATTTCTTTTTACATTTTAAATTAATATCAATACGGCACGCCGTTTCCCCGTAGGGTAAGGCAGAGAGAATGAACTGCCACACTTATCTGTCCTGGCATACCTCTGGAGATTTTTCTACATTCATACATCGTAACACTTAACACTCGTTAATTTTTCCGTCTTCGAATGCGGCCGTCTTTTAGTAATATATTAATTTGATCATGTCATATTTTCCTCGGAAGTCATCGGTTTCTCTTTACATTCTAGTATAAATTTATAGTAAAATCATAAAGAGCTCTCACGTTAATGAATTTTGAGGGCCACTGGTGTAGCCAGTCATATTAGACACACAAAATGACAAGAGCGAAATATGAGTAAACTTTGTAAGGTCTCGGAGTAATTTTGGTTTTAATTACAGCCCGCCATAAGACGCTGCGCCATACAACGAAATTAACATTCAGGGGAGTCTTTTGTTCCACTCACCTCCTCGCTGCTCTGCTCGTATCTTCCCATTCCCCTGTTCCTCCTGTCCCCAGATTACGTTCATGGTCTCCTGGTGCATTCTGAAAACTTTTAATTAAATAATTATAAACCGCTTTCATAATGCACCAATCCTATATTTGTTTATTTATTTTGTTTCTTGAACAATGATGGAAACTACGGAATTAAATATTTAATAAAAATTAAAACGTCTGTTTTTTAGAAGTTTTATTATGATATTATATATTGAATGGTAGTAATATTTGCACCTTGTTAAGGTAGTATAAAATATTAAACGAAATAAATTTAATTTATTAATTCTTGAACAATTGATGTAAAATTCCATATTAAATAATCAATACGAATGAAATTGCATGTTTTCTAGACGTTTTATTATGATTTATTTAATGGTAGTAACATGTTGTACCTTGTTAAGGCATTACAATATTCTAAACGAATTTAAAAAAAATATGTATTTCTTGAACAAGTAATCAAATCAAATCAAATCAGTTTATTTACTCAAAAGACATTACGAACAGCGAAATGTTTAAGGCATCTATTGAGTACAGGTCAAATATTATAAAAATACAACATAATACCAGGATCGCATTAGTGATTTTTAATTTTTATTTTTATTTTTTATTATTTTTATTTTTATGTACACAACAGGTCGTTTGGACCCAATTACTGCATACAATTTTTATTTTACGACTATTATATTGATTCTCGTGACATGTGATAGGTAGCCAATCTATCGCCATTTTATTGTCACATGAATTCTACACCAGACCAAAGACAGTGTGACAATCACACTGCCATCGCCGGGAATCGAACCCAGGACCTTCGGCATGGAAGTCAGAGCTCGTAACCACTCTGCCACGAAGGTCGACATTAGGAAGACAAGATACTTTCCAAAGTCAAGAGTATTTGTCCCCTGTATTTTCAAGATCTCGAATTTGGTCAGGTCTGATATGTCCATTTGTTTTGATTGTCTGTATACTTGTATGGTTGGGGTAAGATAGTTAATGTTATATGCTAATTTCATTATTTATTTTTGTTGTCTTTGGAGTCTGGAGATGTCCTTTTGGTTTTCTGTCCCACAGAAGGGAATCATACTCGTATATGTCAGTCGGTTTTTAACATACGCTTCGTACATCATAACTTTTTCTTTTCTTGAGGAGTATAGTGAAGCTCACTTGTCTGTTAGGTTGTCTATGTGTTTTGTCCATTGTTAGTTCTAGGTACTTTACATAGTCGAGTTCGGTTATTGCGTCATTTTTATATAGTTAGTAGCAAAACCTAAACGGTATGTTTCTGCATAATTTCATATACATGTCAATGTATGTATAAATTTATATATGGATCTACATTTAATATTTCAGCGAAATTCCGGCCGGTAGCAAGTGGATGGTTTACCTTGCACGTGTACGGAAGGTTCATTAGCAATGATAATTTTGGTACAATGTTCCCACGTGCGTTTCTATTGGACTATGACGCTAATTAAGAACCAGCTAACAAAGCCTACATACGTCAATATGTCTGGTTCCTATTATAGCTATCCGAAGAGGTGGGCATCTCATAACCCATTTCTTTAGGTTACTCAGGCGATATTTCGAGTACTCGGCGATGCTGGGGGATATTCGGCCTTTTGTGCCTGATAGATATCTCCGACAACGACAGTATACATTGTTTTAACTACCGGCCGCCAGAACAAACCTGCCTCTGATGACACCGGTGGGAAGAGAAAATAATCTGCTGAACGCGGTCTCCTCAGAGATCGACGTCTTTCGATCGAAGTGAAAGTACCTGAAATGTCCGCAGCCTTGTCTACTTGCCCCATCACTTCACACGGTAGATCTGTTTTCCCATAAAAGTCCACACCCAGATATCATTTTTTTTTTTCTCTACACCCCACCTGAGCTCGAGTGAATACCATACTCTTGGTCTTTGCTACTGATATGATCGTTTACAAATTATGACTCTGCCCTTTATTTTTATTCCTTGGACTCTCTCGAAAATAGGCGAACAATTAATGATATGATGTTGCTTCACAAAATCATTCACTTCAAAATAGACAACTCCGAACTTCTTAGTAAATTATTACTGAATACCCCTATGTTTCGCGCAAGACACACTGCGAACCAAATATTCCACCTTCTTGCTTATCGGACTAACTACGCTCAGAGTGCGGCGGTGTACCGGAGTGCGACATGTACAATAAGTGCTTTAATAACATCGATGTGTTCCATCTTAATGATAGTGATTTTAAAAAAATGGTTGGAGCAACCCTTCGGGGCGAATGAAACTAGTTACTCTACTTTTTCTTTTCTTGTCTTTTTCTTTTTTTTACATTTTAAAATTATATTTCATCTTTAATTATTCATTATTACTAATACTACTAGTTTTCTCTTTTACTTATCAAAGTGTTACTTTATTCTTCTTATATATGAAACCTTATGTCTTGGAGCAAGTAGTTGAGTTTGTGTGTTTAGGTAGTATGTTTACAAGAGATGGGAGAGTGGAGAGGGATATTGAAAGAAGGGTTGGGGCAGGCAACAAAGTGAATGGTGCACTTAAAGTTGTCATCGCAAACAAAAACCTATCCAAAAAAGCTAGAATGGCAGTGCACAATGGTGTTCTTCTACCGACCCTTAATTATGGAAGCGAAGCATGGAACTGGCAAAGGAAGGATGAAAGTAGAATAAATGCAGTAGAAATGAGATCTCTTAGACGAATGTGTGGATATTCTGTGTATGATAGAGTGTCGAATGAAAATATAAGAAGTGAATGCGGTGCGAATGATGGTGTCATGAACAAAATAATGAAAGGATCATTAAGATGGTTTGGACATGTGGAAAGAATGGTAAAAAAAATATATGTTAATGATGTAAATGGTATCAGAAATAGAGGAAGACCAAGGAAAACGTGGCACGATCAAATAAATCAAATATTGAATGTCGGCCATGTGAGAAGTCAGAGAAATCGACGCGCGTGCATGACACGATGTATGAATGTTGAGGAAGCGAGAGAAATATGTCAGGAAAGAAAGGTGTGGCAGTCCATTCTTTCTGCCTACCCCTTCGGGGAGACGGCGTGATGGTTAGTTAGTTAGTTATGTCAGTTGTTGTATAATATATGTAGTAGCATGTAATTGGCCTTGTTTTGTTGTCTCTGTGTGTTTATATTCGTATATTGTAATTGCTGTTTGTTACCCTCAATAATAAAAAATAAAATTGTATTTGCAGGTTTTTCTCTGTCTCGGCAAATATGACAGCGCCGTCCGCATAACAGACCATTTCTATGGTCTTCTCCCTCAGTCGGTATCCTTTATCCAGTATCTTAATTTCCTCCACAATCCCATCCATTAGGAAGTTGAAGAGGAACGGACTCAGGCGATAGCCCTGTCTGATTCCAGTACCGACTTTTACAGGATTTGAGAGTTTACTATCGACTATAATTTTGGTATTTGTATTTAAGTTGATTGCCTGATTATGTTAACAATTTCTGGGGGCGCTCCTCTTTCAGTCAGCATCTGACTTATCAAATCAAATCAAATCAGTTTATTTACTCAAAAGACATTACAAACATCATAAATGTTTAAGGCATCTATTGAGTACAGGTATTTTAAACCAGGAACGCATTAGTGATGGTTCGACATTAGGAAGACAAGATACTTTCCAAAGTCAAGAGTATTTGTCCCCTGAAGGTACTTTCACTAACATGAAAGACGTCGATCTCCAAGGAGACCGCGTTCAGCAGACTAATTGCTCTTCCCACCGGTGTCACCAGAGGCAGATTGGTTCTGGCGGCCGGTAGGTAAAACTGTCGGAGATATCTATCGGGGACAAAAAGACCAACATCCTCCAGTACGGCCGAGTTCTCGAAGTATCCCCTAATTAATCTGAAATGGGTTATTAGATGTCCATCTCTTCGAAGTTGTAGAGAATTGGTTCCGAGCATTCCCAGAAGAAATGCCGTGGGATAGAGCCACGGATAACTACCATACTCCCTCATGTAGAGATACCTCAGATTTTTTTTCTGAACCCTCTCTAGCATAACGGAATATCTCGCTTCGTGAGGACTCCATAACACATTATATCATCAAGTCTGGCTCGAAAGTTGACTCGAAAGAAATAGAAATAAGTGTTGTTATATAATATCACCTTCGAATTTTCTTATTTCTTTCCAAGTCACTTAATTACGCAAGGAAGCCAGCAAGGATCGTCTCTAAAAAAATCTTATTATAAGCTGGAAATAGTTTTCTGGGCTGAGTTTTAATTAAAGCGATTCCCTTGAAGAAAATAAAGAAAGAACATTATATTACAGCTATGTACAATATAAACTTCAATTAAAATTGCGGTGTATCAAACTTAGATGAAAAATTAATTAGAAATTTTTTGTATGCTATATGAAATGTGATGATATTATTGAAGAATTTTTTTTTGTATTCAGCATTCACTTGAATACAATTGCCGTATATTCTTCTTCTTTTTGTTCTGTCACATCTCCGTGGTGCATAGGGCCTCAAGGAACCTACTCTATCCGACTCTATCGCATGCCATATGCTAACATCATCCCAAGTCAGGCCCACTTCTTTGAGCTCGACCTGCAGGGCTCTTCTCCAGGTGGCTCTAGGTCTGCCTCGCTTCTTCTTTCCCTTCATATGGGACCAGTCTATTGCACCCTGAGCGATGCAGGCTGGGTTCCGTCTCAGAGTGTGACTGATCCACTGCCATTTGCGTCTAGCAACTTGTTCTCTGATTGGCTTTCGCCTGCCATGGTCCAGAGAATGGAAGTTGAAACTGTTTGGGGCCAATAGATCTTGAATATTGAGCGAAGGCACCTATTTATAAACACCTAGAGTTTTCCAATCACATCCGCGGTAGATTTCCAATTCTCACATCTGAGTTGTGTGTACAACCACCTATCAGTCGAAAGAAGTGAACACCCAAGTGAAGGTCTCGTCTCCTCTCGAGTCACTGGTAGCCCAGCATCCCTAGCAAGAAATCAGTCGAAAAGAGCCACGGATAATATCCATACTCCCTAAGATAGGTAACTCAGGAATTTCTTCTGCACCCTCTCCACCATCAGGGAATATCGAACCTCATGCGACGCCCAGATAATGGAACTAAATTCCAGCCTTCTTCTCACCAGAGAGCTATACAGCAACTTCAACACCTGAATAATACGAAAGATCTTGGCGTTTCTGATGACATAAAAAGTAAAATATTCCACATCTCGGTCGGTTATAATGCTAGATAACTGCCAACTGTTTTTGGCGTTGACACTAATTATATCCTAACCCAAGGTGAGCGAAGTTTTTTTATCTCAAAGATAAGTCGATCTCATTCTACGAGATAAATTAATACGACACATATCAGCATCTGAAATGGCGTTATTTTGACGACGGTTTCCACCGGGGGCGTAGCTCAGATGGTAGAGCGCTCGCTTAGCATGTGAGAGGTACCGGGATCGATACCCGGCGCCTCCAATAAATATATTTTTTCTTACCTGCTTATTTTAATTTTCTTCTTACACGTTTTACATAGCATGTAGATAATAGATCGTTAGATATGTCTATATTGGCATTTTCCTTGTGTTTCCTCTGCGCTCATACACAGTGTTATGAATTCTCGCCGATTTATAAATCTCATATAAAATGTATTAATCGTTTCTTGAACAATGAAATAAAACTCCATACGAATGGAAACGTATGCTTTCTAGAAGTTATATTAAATTTTATGTGAATGACACGTTTCGCCTGTCTAAAGCATTATTAAGGTCTGCTAGAAGATTGTTCTAGGCCGAAGGGCCGGCTACTGCGAAGGCTCGGTCGGCAAAGTTTGTGCTGGGACAGCGTTTTGGCACAGTCAATCTACCGATCGCTGAAGTCTTAGCTGATCGTAATGTAGACTATCTGGCATTCAGGTTCTCGTTGATGCAGAGTTCAGATATATAAGCTGGTGCCATACCATGCAACGCCTCGAAGACCGTCCAGCAGAGCTTGTATTGTATCCTTTCTGGATATTTCAGCCCATGGAGCTCCTCAAGATGCTGTGTTATGTGAAAACTCTTTGGCACACCCATTATCAGTCTTGCTGCTGCATTGAATGCAGACTGGAGTTTATTTGTTTGCTCCATTGCAGTAATCTAGTCGTGATACGACGAAGAAATTGATTAATGTCTTTAAACTGTCAATGGAAATATTATTTTTTGTGGATCTTAATTGCCTTAGATGAAAGAAGCTACTGCTAACTGTTTTATTGATTTGAGTTTTCAATGAATGATTAGTCTCTAGATGAACGCAAATAAGTTTTATTGATTTTTTAGAAGAGATATCTGTGTCGGATGTAGGAACTGGGGAGCGATCAATTAAGTTTTGGCGCTTCATAGAAGCAGTCCACTGAAATTCTGTTTTTGATGGGTTTAATTTGAGTTTAATTGAACCCATCCAATTCTATACAGCGTCAATGCAGTTGACTGTCGAAGATTAACAAATTATCAGTTAAAATGAAAATAAATAAAAATTGAATTTTTTTTTTTAAAGTGTATACCTACCTTTTTGGTTAAAATCTACTAATGTTTGTGTCTTCGGCCGATTTCGGCAGCTCGCTGCCATCTACTGCCACCATTTAGATTTTTTTTTGATTTTATGTAATGTACATTTAAATGTAAGAGTTTGTGTGAATCAGCGAAAGAATCGTGTGGTGTGTGTGTACAAGGAAGAAGGAAAGGGGATGCATGGTGGAATGATGACGTAAAGATTGCTGTTAAAGAGAAGAAAGATGCTTGGTTGAATATGTTGTCGATAAATAAGAATGACAGAGTTAAGTATGAAAGAGCAAAAGATTTGTATAAGGTATGCAAGAAGAGAGTGAAGTCGGTAGTGAAAGCGCGGAAAGAAAAGCTGAAGGAGGAAGAAGGGCTCAAAATGACAAACAACTTCCAAGCAAATTTAAAAATGTTTTGGAAAGAAGTTAAAAAAGCCCGAAATCCTCCTGATAGTGGATGTGTGAAAGCAATTTTAGACAACGAGGGAAGAATGTTAACGGAGAGTAAGATCATACAAGAAAGATGGATGGAATATTTTAAGGAGATGTATGGTGATGATACAAGCGTGATCGAAAATATAACAGCTAGTGCGAGTGCGGGACCTATGAATGATAATATTGAAAAAATAAGTACGAATGAGATGAAAAGATCCGTGAGTGCAATGAAAAGTGGAAAAGCTGTTGGGTTTGATTGTATTGCCATAGACTTTATTAAAAGCGGTGGCGAAGTGGTTTCTACATGGTTATGTAAGTTATTTAACCAGTGCTTGGAGGAGGGATATACGCCGCTAGACTGGAGGAGAGCAGTAATTATGCCCCTGTACAAAGGAAAAGGATCGCGTATGGAATGTGGAAACCACAGAGCTATTAGTCTTTTGAGTGTCGTTGGTAAAGTCTATGGCAGAATTTTAATAGAAAGAGTAAGAAAATTGACGAGTGACAAAGTTTGGGATGTGCAAGGTGCCTTTATGAATGGCAGAGGATGTATGGATCAAATTTTTGGACTTCGTACATTGACAGAAGTTTCTGGCCAAAAATCGCAAACTTTTCTGTGCATTTGTCGACTTACAAAAAGCATATGATTACGTTAATAGAGAAAAGTTGTGGAAAATATTGTCTGAATATGGAATAAGTACAAAACTGATCACGGCCATTAAGTCGCTATACACGGAAAGCACTGCTAGTGTCAGAGTAAATGGAGATCTTACAGCCTGGTTTGATATCAATAAAGGTGTCAAACAAGGTTGCGTAATGTCCCCGTGGTTATTTAATCTGTATATGGACAATTGTATGAGAGAGCTGAAAGGGTTGGATGTAGGTGCCAAAATGAGCGGAGTGTCAGTAAGCTGTCTCTTGTATGCGGATGACGCTGTCCTACTTGCTGACAACGAGCATGAACTACAAGTCCTGGTGAATTGTATGTATGAGGTATGCATGCGAAATGATCTGATGATGAATGTTAATAAGTCCAAGGTAATGATTTTTGAAAAGGAAGAAACCATGACAGTCTGCAACATTAGCGTGAATGGTGAAAACTTGGAGCAAGTAGTTGAGTTTGTGTATTTAGGTAGTATGTTTACAAGAGATGGGAGAGTGGAGAGGGATATTGAAAGAAGGGTTGGGGCAGGCAACAAAGTGAATGGTGCACTTAAAGTTGTCATCGCAAACAAAAACCTATCCAAAAAAGCTAGAATGGCAGTGCACAATGGTGTTCTTCTACCGACCCTTATGTATGGAAGCGAAGCATGGAACTGGCAAAGGAAGGATGAAAGTAGAATAAATGCAGTAGAAATGAGATCTCTTAGACGAATGTGTGGATATTCTGTGTATGATAGAGTGTCGAATGAAAATATAAGAAGTGAATGCGGTGCGAATGATGGTGTCATGAACAAAATAATGAAAGGATCATTAAGATGGTTTGGACATATGGAAAGAATGAACGAAGAAAGAATGGTAAAAAAATTATATGTTAATGATGTAAATGGAACCAGAAATAGAGGAAGACCGAGGAAAACGTGGCACGATCAAATAAATCAAATATTGAATGTCGGCCATGTGAGGAGTCAGAGAAATCGACGCGCGTGCATGACACGATGTATGAATGTTGAGGAAGCGAGAGAAATATGTCAGGAAAGAAAGGTGTGGCAGTCCATTCTTTCTGCCTACCCCTTCGGGGAGACGGCGTGATGGTTAGTTAGTTAGTTAGTTAGTTACATTTAAAAAATATTTTACAATATTTATTTTATTTTCATCATTTGCAATGAACTTTCTACCATGACAATCTAAAAAAACATAAAGTTTTTAAATCTTCATTTGTTTCAAACAACTGTTATTTTTAACACCTAGTAATGCCAACATTTATTGGCACAGGTGTCGCCATAATTTCTTAGAATTTAAATAAATAAAATGTGATATTATAACAGTGTTCCAAATTAAACATTTGTTAATATTGAACTATCATAGTGTGCCATGCTAAACAATGGATTACCTAATCAATATATTATATAAGACTAGCTGACCCGAAAGGACGTTATCATGCCCGAACGTTGGCTTGCCTGCTATTAGCTGCTTCAGAAAACGTTTTTTCCATATTCGTATTTTCGATAACCTATATACTAAATGATAAACTATATACTCAATACGCAAGCAATTGCGATAGGTACATGCCATACATGGAATGAACTTCCCAGAATGTTTTATTGGTCACCTACCAGGTCCAAGTGTCTAAACCATCCAGGGACACACACCAAAATTTCATCAAAATCCGTCCAGCCGTTTAAGAGGAGTTCAACTATTTTTATTTGAATGTTATGAAATCAATCAAATTTTAATTATCGTTTACGTGAGTGCATGCATGACAAGATGTATGAATGTAGAGGAATCGAGAGAAGTATGTCAGGACAGAACAGTGTGGCGTTCCATTCTTTCAGCCTACCCCTCCGGGGAGACGGCATGATGGTTAGTTAGTTAACTAACTAACTAACTAACCATCACGCCGTCTCCCCGAAGGGGTAGGCAGAAAGAATGGACTGCCACACTTTTCTTTCCTGACATATTTCTCTCGCTTCCTCAACATTCATACATTGTGTTATGCACGCGCGTCGATTTCTCTGACTCCTCACATGGCCGACATTCAATATTTGATTTATTTGATCGTGCCACGTTTTCCTCGGTCTTCCTCTATTTCTGGTTCCATTTACATCATTAACATATAATTTTTTTTACCATTCTTTCTTCATTCATTCTTTCCATATGTCCAAACCATCTTAATGATCCTTTCATTATTTTGTTCATGACACCATCATTCGCACCGCATTCACTTCTTATATTTTCATTCGACACTCTATCATACACAGAGTATTCTACACATTCGTCTATGAGATCTCATTTCTACTGCATTTATTCTGCTTTCATCCTTCTTTTGCCAGTTCCATGCTTCGCTTCCATACACAAGGGTCGGTAGAAGAACACCATTGTGCACTGCCATTCTAGCTTTAGTTAGTTAGTTAGTTTAAATATATTTTGCAACCTTTGTGTTCTAGAAACGTAATTTTTTGCTTGACAAGGTGTGGTATTGTTCGCTTCATAAATATATTTTACATATTATGCAGAAAAACTAGAGTATTTGCATAGAAAAACTGAGAATCAGCGTTTTATATTATTCAGTGCAGACCTTTGAATTCTGCGTAAACAGCAGTTTTTATTGACTCGCTCGTTCATGCGAACTATAATAATAATTATTAATATGTTTATTCAACATTCATTCAATATTATTAGATCAAAGTACATTATATTTTGCACGACAAACTACCATCTACATACTGTTTTTATAATGAAATAATTAGATTTTCTTCTATGTTCGCCATACTTTGTGTTGTAGATGTTTTATTTGTACTTTGTAAAACTTTAAAAAATATTAAAATTTAATATCAGACAAGTTTCGGACAACCGGTCCTTCCACAGTGATATTATAAAGATATTTACTTACTAACCATCACGCCGTCTCCCCGAAAGGGTAGGCAGAAAGAATGGACTGTCACACTTTTCTGATGCGGCACTCCATCCTTCTCTTTTCTTTATAAAGATACATATTAAACTAACTAACTAACTAACCATCACGCCGTCTCCCCGGAGGGGTAGGCAGAAAGAATGGGCTGCCACGCTTTTCTTTCCTGACATATTTCTCTCGATTCCTCAACATTCATACATCTTTTCATGCACGCACGTCGATTTCTCCGACTCCTCACGTGACCGACATTCAATATTTGATTGATTTGATCGTGCCACGTTTTCCTCGGCCTTCCCTGAGCAAGCTCGGGTACAAGCGAAACTAGTCGGCAATTAAAATAACCGCATAGTGGTGAAAAACAAAGTAATGTGTTTTATTTTATTGTATTTTAAATATAAATAATATATTTTTTTAATTGTCTAACCACAAAGTGAATGCTTCATACATAAATTTAATGATAGGTTCGTTAAGATGATTTTCATACGTTGACAGATTTAACGAAATGATGTTTGAAAAAAAAGAGTGTTTAAAACATGAAAACGTGTCACCATCAAATCACCTAATATTGAATGATTACCACACGAGGAGTCAGAGAAATGACACGATGAATGAATGTTGAGGAAAAGAGAGAAGTATATTAGGAATAAACAGTTTGGTCGTCCATTATATTCGGCCATCTTAGTGTCAAATTTGTTTTTGGGGGTCTGCCTTGATGCGTCTTTCCAAAGTGTTCATTTAAATTGATAAGTTATTGTTGTGTTTATGTGACTTTTTTAAATATAGAGAAACAACTAACAAACTAACTCCATTCTTTCTGCCAACCCCTTTGGAGAGTCGGATGATGGTAACATATGAAAAGGTAATCAGAAATGCATTTATTATTTGGTGCAAAGTACCAAAACGAATCACATGTCTTTCGAAGATTACACTGTCTCCCGAAAGCAGAAATGTGAAAGTCGTACAAGAGGACAGAATCCAAAATTCAAATATTACTTTCACAATTCGTTATTTGAGTTTTGGCTAGTAGCATCTTTGTTCGGTTATTTTGTTAAAAAACTAAAATTACAAACTACGAAAGCGTATATTAATTTAATGTATTTTATTTGTAGCGTAGTGTTAATAATACACTCCTTTCGATTAAGTGTTGTGAATTTGCAGGACCGTTTCGTTATTCAAACTGCAGCCGATCTTCCAGATGTTTGTTATGAAGCGGTTGTCAACTATTGGTTTTTATGTTTAATGAATGCGATCAATTCAATGTTAAATTGTTTACATCTACAATATAAATTTTATATTCTAAAGGTCTTTTTAAAAGTATATTAAGAATAAAAAGCTACATTTAGCGTCCACGAAAGGTTCATAATTCCAAAATTACGTTAAACATTGATTCATGATTTTATGTCGAATAAACTGAAATAAAAGAGCATTTTGATTTTTGTTTCACAGCGTGCATAATATGCGAAAATATTATTATGTTTATGGCACCATTAAGTCTAAGCAAATTTAAATATAGGCAATAACAGGAGTTGAAATAATTTAAAAATGTTAATGAAACTCTCAATGAATTATGTGCAGGATTCTATGTCAAAATAAAACATGTATGACAATCCATCTTCACTACCTTTAATTTATAAAAATACCGTGTGGTTTGTTAAGTGTGTTTGAAATCAAAATTCTTAAGAATGAGAAAAAAACAAAACTATAAATAAAGTTTGAAAAACCGTTGGCGACTGCTACCATATTTGGCCGAGCGTTCTATATTCGCGTACACTGGCGCATTTCTCCGCCGACTTTCTCCGGAGATTCCCGAGCGGCCTTTCTCTTTCGTTCGGTTGTTTCGCGCACGCGCCATTTCTCCACTTGATCTGCGCGCGCACACCCGCCGGTCGCCATGGTCCGCCATCATTGTTCCACTGTCAACATAACCTAGCATCACCCGTTTCACTTTCTTCCTGACCGATTCCGACTAACGCAACGTCAAATGATCATATTATAACGGAATTTACGATTCACACGTTTATTTCCTCGTGCGCCGCGCGTCGAGTAAGTCAACAGAAAGTTGACATCGAATGCCAGTGTTATAAATACCAATTCACTTTTCAACACTATCATATGTGTTCATCTTTATGAATAATCAACTTCGTTTATAATAAACCTATTGTTTATTTTCATTGTATATTAAACATAACACCTATTAAAATGGCATTTTCGGCGTTAGAAAAAGTTGGCATAATTTCGCTGACTCTATTTGGGTGCTTTATTGTGAATAAGTTCGTTCGTTTCGTTTATATAAATTATCTTTCACCAAGGGCAAGGAAAATTGATTACAAGAAACTTGGAAAATGGGCTTGTAAGTAAAAACTTTTAATATTTATTTATTTGTAGCAATGCGCATGTACAGATTTCAGCTGGTCTTGTTGGATCGCTTTAATTTATATAACAATTGAAACTATAGAAATTTTAACGCGTTTTCGATGTTTCAGTTAGATTTAAATGTATTTTTTTAATCAATATAAACAGTTTAATCCAGTATTTTCGGTTTTATTTACACACGTGACCGCTCTTGACATCGGGGGTCAATATTGCTTTGTTGATGTCAGTGACACTTATGTAACTAGTTTTATTTCAATATAAACGTTTAAAATATCTTTTTAATAATTTATCTAGATATCACTTAATCTGATTAAAGGGACAATTCACCAAGAGGTTTAAGTGGAAATATTTAAGAGTATTTAAATGGTGTTCTTCTACCGACCCTTATGTATGGAAGAGAAGCATGGAACTGGCAAAAGAAGGATTAAAGTAGAATAAATGCAGTAGAAATGGGATCTCTTAGACGAATGAATGGATACTATGTGTATGATAGAGTGTCGAATGAAAATATAATAAGTGAATGCGGTGCGAATGATGGTGTTGAGAACAAAATAATGAAAGGATCATTAAGATGGTTTGGACATATGGAAAGAATGGTATAATAAAAAAATTATATGTTAACGGTGTAAATGGAACCAGAAATAGAAGAAGGCCTAGGAAAACGTGGCACGATCAAATAAATCAAATATTGAATGTCGGCCATGTGAGGAGTCGGAGAAATCGACGCGCGTGCATGACACGATGTATGAATGTTGAGGAAGCGAAAGAAATATGTCAGGAAAGAAAAGTGTGGCAGTCCATTTTTCTGCCTACCCCTTCGGGGAGACGGCGTGATGGTTTGTTAGTTAGTTATTTAAATGTAATATTACATATTTTAATGACCCGATTCATAGAGAAAATAATAAATTCGATTCATAGATAATTACTAGATCAAAAAGTAATATTTCTTTTAGATTATAAATTTCTCAATTATGAGATTTAGTTTAAGAAGGAGTCTAACTACATTTATGCTATCTATTGAAATTCCAATACATTCATACAACGTGTCGTGCTCGTCGTTAACATGTTTTGCCTAATCAGGGCAATATTGAAATGTTTTATGTATAACTCAATAAAAAATATTACTCGGGACTTAATTTGTTATATTTTCTAGTTACAAAAAAAAAAGAATGTCAGAGTTCTTTTCAACCTTGGGACAGTTGACAATTTTCTTAATTATAATATATCCATTTTTATATCAATATCAAAATTATGGTAACTTCTTTTGTTTTTTTAAATTATTTCCTTTCAACAACATCAAACCATGACGCCGTTTCTCCAAAGAGGGTAGGCAGAGAGAATAGACCGCCATACTACTCGATCCTAACACGTCTCTAGATTCGTCCACATTCATACAGCGAGCCATACACGCACGTCGATTGTTACGACTTCTAACATGGCCGATATTGAAAATATGATTAATTTGGTCATGCTAAGTTTTCCTCGGTCTTTCACGACTCAGTACTTCATTCACATCGTTAACGTATACTTTATTCATCCATGCGTTCCATAGGCCTAAACCAACGCAGTTATCCTTTCATCATTTTGTTCATAATACTTTATTCTACTCTACATTTTTTCCTTATATCAGCATTTTCATTTCTGTCATACATCGTTTTATCACACATACGTCTTAGGCATCTCATCTCTACCGCATTTATTCTGCTCTCATCTTTTTCCGCCAGTACCATGCTTCACTTACAAACATTAGGGTTGGTACTAAAACTTCATTTTAAACGGCCATTTTTGCTTTCATTGATATTTTTTTGTTTTCAATAACATTTGTTTTTTCCTTATGTCATTCTATTTTTTTTGTTTATTTCGTAAATTAACACGTTAAAGCCCATTACAAGGCGTATATTTAAATAAAAAAAATAAAAAACGTATTGAAATCTCTTTTCGAACGTATTCATTTTGAACGCATCAAAATTGGAATATTTTTTCAATTGTTCGGCGTTCACTGCTTTTGCACTTTGATTTGTAATTCTAGAACAATGAATTTGAATAATAATGCGAATTCATTCAGTCTACTTTGCATACTACAATCATTGACCCTGGGGTCAAAATAGACAAAATCATATGTTAAATGTATTCATCAATACAATACTGCCAGTGTTAGGGTAAATGGAGACATCACGCCTTGGTTTGATATCACGAAGGGTGTTAAGCAGGGCTGCGTGATGTCTCCATGGTTGTTCAATCTGTATATGGATAAGTGTATGAAAGAACTTAAAGGTATAAATGCTGGTGCTAAGATGAATGATTTATCTGTAAACTGTCTGCTTTACGCGGACGATGCCGTTCTCGTTGCGGATAGTGCGGACGAATTACAAATCTTGGTGTCGAGAATGAATGAGGTATGCAAGTCAAATGATTTAATGATGAATGTCGGAAAGTCAAAGGTGATGGTTTTCGAAAGGAAAGAGCAAATGACAGTTTGTAATATAAGTGTGAACGAAGAGAACTTGGAACAGGTGAGGGAATTTATGTATTTAGGTAGCATGTTCACAGCAGATGCCCGAACGGATAGTGACGTCGAAAGAAGGGTTGGTGCGGGTAACAAAGTGAATGGAGCTTTAAAAATAGTTATTGGAAACAAAAATTTATCAATGAAAGCGAAAACGGCCGTTCACAATGGAGTTCTGGTCCCAACCTTAATGTATGGAAGCGAAGCATGGAACTGGCAAAAGAAGGATGAGAGTAGAATAAATGCGGTAGAGATGAGGTCCTTAAGACGTATGTGTGGTAGAACGATATACGACAGAATCTCAAATGCTGATATAAGAAAAGGAATGTAGAGCGGAAGAAGGTATTATGAACAAAATTATGAAAGGATCGCTGCGTTGGTTCGGACATATGGAACGCATGGATGGAGAAATAATGGTTAAGAAAGTATACGTTAATGATGTAAATGGGGTACGAAGTCGAGGCAGACTGAGGAAAACATGGCATGACCAAATTAATCAAATTTTAAAGGTTGGTCATGTTAGAAGTTGGAGGAATCGACGTGCGTGTATGACTCGTTGTATGAATGTGGAGGAAGCTAGAGAGGTTTGCCAGGATAGAGTAGTGTGGCGGTCCATTCTCTCTGCCTACCCCTGCGGGGAAACGGCGTGATGGTTTTGTTGTTGTTGTTATCAATACAATACTTATCAAAAACACTTAAATTTGTATCGCAAACTTTAAATTGTGGACTATTATAAGAATTCTATGATTTTTTGAGGGGCGAGTAGTCTCCTCATGATTGAGGGTCATGTCCATCCTGTAAATCATTGACCATGGTACGCCATGTGCTCCTGTCACCCGTCAGTCTCCAGGATGCAGCTAATGAAAGACCAGTCAGCTCCCTGATTGATTGGACCAGCGGTTCGGTGGTCGTCCTTGTGGTTGCCTTCCACCGCTTTGCCCATGATGTTGAGGTTTTTAACGTTATCCTGTTCTCTCTGGGTTATGTCTCCAAAATATTTAAACACTCTCTGAGAGCATATCCGCGATTTAATGATGGACTGGTTTGTTCTTTTTACCGTTTGTTCTTAGGAAACTTCTTATTTCTGTTAATCTTGAGATCTGTTTGGACAGGATATAAATTTTGGTCATATGGTCCTGTGTGAAGACGTCCAACTTCTTGAGTTGACGTCCAACTTCTCGACTTTACGACCTTCGTGGCCGAGTGGCAAGTGCTACGTATGCCACCAAGATAGCAGTGTGGTTGTTACACTGTCTTTGGTCTGGTGTAGAATTCATGTGACAATAAAATGCCGACATATTCAGTTTATTTATTCGCTCAAAATATATTATAAATATAATAACAGTTTAAGGCATCTATTTGAGAAAGGGTAAAGAATCGGGAACGCATGAGAGATGGTTCAACTTTAGGAAGACACGATACTCTCTTAAGTTAAGAGTATTTTTCTTCTGAACGTACTTTCACTAATATGAAACACGTCGATCTCCGAGGTAATCTTGTTCAGCAGACTGATTGTTCGTCCCACCGGCATTATTAGAGGCAGGTTGGTTCTTGCGGCCGGAAGAAAGAACAGTCTATGCTGGCGCTATCGTAGATATCTGTCGGGAACAAAAAGACCTACACCCTCCAGCACGGCTGAGTTTTTAAAATATCCCCTAATTAATCTTAAAAAAGTGGGTGATGGAGACCCGTCTCTTCGAAGCTGCAGAGAATTAGACCCCAACATTCTCAAAAGAAACGCTGCGGGATACAGCCATGGATAGCTACCATACTTCTTCATGTAGAGATACCTCAGAATTTTTTTCTGAACCCTCTCCAGCATAAGGAAATATTCCGCCTGACTCCATCCCGACTCCATATCACAGAACCACTTTCGAGTCTGCTCCGAACCAATATTAACTATCTATCGCATGTGATGAGAATAAATATGATAGTTACACCCTTAAAATCGATTAGGCTCACGCTGTAATGATGAAAAGAGTGGGTCAACAAAATAATACAAATAATAATAACTTTATCTCCATCTCTTTGGCGGTTCTCTGGAGTTTCGTGCATCACGAACTTCGGAAACCTCGCAGGGTCAATTTTCTCAACTTGGTTCCTCCATAATCGTCTTTCTGCCTACTCCATCTCAGAATGTCATCAATATGGCAGGTTCTCTGAATTTCTCCGTTGAGTATCCTGTCTCTAAGGGTACGGCCACACTGGAGTGCCTGGTCGGAGGTCAGGTGGACACCCGGCGAACCAACATATGGCGTACTATAGGACCGGCCACAGGACGAACTGTGTATTGACCCACACAGGCATTCCGTTGTGGCCGTACCCTAAGGGTTCTACAGACGATAGGTCGCAATGTTTTCAATCGTGCTGTTTTAAGAAGATGTTTGTTTCTGACAGTATCTGCTCTTGTTTGGATTTCGTAAGTCATTATGGGTCTGATACATGTTTTATAGATTCTGATTTTGCTTGATAGAAACACGGTGCAAAAATAATCCTTTCATGTAGGTTATTTATTTGTAGCTTTGCGCATGTTCAGAATTTCAGCTGGTCTTGTTGGATTGCTTTAATTTGTATGACAATTTAACTATAGAAATGTTAACGCGTTTTCAATGTTTCAGTTAGATACGAGTATAAATGTGTGTTTGTTTTATTTCAATATAAACTGTGTTAAATTCAGTATTTTCTGTTTTATTTACACGCGTAACCGGCCTTGACATTGGGGGTCAATATTGCTTTGTCGATGTCAGTGACTCTTATATAACTAACTAACTAACCATCACGCCGTCTCTCCGAAGGGGTAGGCAGAAAGAAAGGACTGTCAAACTTTTCTTTCCTGACATATTTCTCTCGCTTCCTCAACATTCGTACATCGTGTCATGCACGCGCGTCGATTTCTCCGACTCCTCACGTGGCCGACATTCAATATTTGATTTATTTGATCGTGCCACGTTTTCCTCGGTCTTCCTGTAATTCTGGTTCCATTTACATCGTTAATATATAATTTTTTACCATTCTTTCTTCATTCATTCTTTCCATATGTTCAAACCATCTTAATGATCCTTTCATTATTTTGTTCATAATACCATCATTGGCAACGCATTCACTTCTTATATTTTCATTCGACACTCTATTATACACATAGTATCTACACATTCGTCTAAGAGATTTCATTTCTACTGCTTTTATTCTACTTTCATCCTTCTTTTGCCAGTTTCATGCTTCGCTTCCATACATAAGGGTCGGTAGAAGAACACCATTGTGCACTGCCATTCTTGCTTTTCTGAGTTTTATTTCAATATGGACAGAATGACAGGTAAAATGATCGTTTAAAAACGACCAAAAATTTTCGTCATAAAGATATTTAAAAAAAATTAAGTATATTGTGACAAAATATTAAAAATAAATTAATGCGTACATTGTATGGGAAGAGGAAGAAAGTATACAAATAATAGAATGTGTAGAATTTTTTTATATCAATGGTTTAAGGAAAAGTTAACCACATATATTTTTTAACTTGTACTGATAAATTTACAAATGTTGTCATCACTTTAAAACTGGCTTAGTTAAAATAACATTTAAAATAGTTATACAAAATCAATCAAGTTCCTCAGAAAACAGAAATAATAAATAATATGAATGTTTTCTAATTTTTATTTTTAATTACTAAAGATTATTTTCAAAAGTATCTTATCTTTTGCTATAGCTTCATAACGCTTCGACTAGTTTCCAAATGTTTCAAATTATTTTCGAACGTTTTGAATTATTTTTGTCAAACAAACAAACAAACAAACCATCACGCCGTTTCCCCGCAGGGGAAGGCTGAGAGAATGGACCGCCACACTACTCAATCCTGGCAAACCTCTCTAGATTCCTCCACATTCATATAACGAGTCATATACGCACGTTGATCACTCCGACTTCTAAGACCAACCTTTAAAATTTGATTAATTGGGTCATGCCATGTTTTCCTCGGTCTGCCTCGACTCCGTACTCCATTTACATCATTAACGTATACTTTCTTAATCATTATTTCTCCATCCGTGCGTTCCATATGTCCGAACCATCGCAGCGATCCTTTAATTATTTTGTTAATAATACCTTCTTCCGCTCAACATTCTTTTCTTATATCAGCATTTGAGATTCTGACGTATATCGTTCTATCGTTCAATCGTTCCCGAAAGATTCCGAGTGTTTACGATCACTCCGAGTGATTAATTAAGGTCGATATTATATGTTCTTTGGTATTCAAGACAACAAATTTGATGGTTAAAATTATAATGACAATATTCTATTATATTTATCGACTAGCGACTTTATCTACAATAGAATTTCATTTAATTCGCATATACGGTAAATTTATTTAAATATATTTTCTAATCATAAACGCGTCACTGTTTGGTTTACATTTCTGATAACCAACTGATAAGAAATATCGGAAAGCATTTTAATATGTCTGGGCTATTTAAATAGCTCATATGTTCTAATCATAATGGTTTTAAAAATCATAAAATTTAAAGATAACTTATTCATTATTTAAAAAAATTAAATATACCATTCTGCAAGGAGAACACCCGAAACTAAGCCATCTATGATTGCGCAATCTACAATGTGTATTTACAACACTTGATCAAACGAAACAAAGTGAATTGTGCACTTAAAGTTGTCATTGAAATTCCTCTCCAAAAAAGCTAGAATGGCAGTGCACAATGGTGTTCTTCTACCGACCCTTATATGAAAGCGAAGCATGGTACTAAGTAATAGAGGCGTTTTAAAAAAAATTTAATAGCTGATCTATTGTTTTTTTAATTTTTTTTTTCTCTTCAAGTAAGCGGCGTATTTTTTTCAAAGTAGTCTCATTTGAAAGCCAGAAAGTCTACCTAGCTAAAAAATAAATAAATCTAATAATATCGAACATAAACTTATTAAAACAAAAAACGTAGAATTAAAAAAATATATAAGAAGAGGTTCTTGTTCTAGTTCTTGAATAATTTTTTTTATATAATTTTGAAGTTCTTGTTCAACTCCAGCAAGAACCTCAAAATTTAAGAAAAAGAAATTATTCAAATTGACATAGGAACAAATACACACAAAGAGTCGAAAAATAACGAAAATTTGACATTTGATATATTATTGTAACACCTGATGATGTCAACATAGGTTGACGAAACAGCTGTTACTTATAATACAACGTTTTTTTTTAATTTAACAGTTTATAATAAATTTCCTCATTTCCCCCATCTTGCATTTGATCTCCTCCCTCCCTCCTGTGCCTCCTGCTGTGCATTATTTCTTTTTTATTCTTTCTCTAACATATGTTATTTATGTATCAATTATGTATTTTCTTTTGCTGTTGTATTGCTATGTGAGGGTATTATTTGCAAACCCGGCAAACTCCACCAACAATCAAAAGTGAGATATGAATCGGGTCTTATTCATAATACATTTGCACACAATTTTTATTGATTTTCAGTTTCAAATTCGGCTTCATTGTGAAGAATTTTGCTATTAAAATATAGGGTTTGTTGAAAACATGGCAACCTCCACTTGAGTGTTGCAAAGCTGATAAAACTCCAAAATGAAATTCATTATTTTACATTAATTATCAACATAATGATGATTATTTCATGGCTGATTATTAGCGTATCAGTTTTTTGCGATTTACTCAAACATCTAATGATGGAGTTTGCAAGGTTTGCAAGGTTTGCAACTAATACCCTCATGTGTGTACGGCGGGACATCGAGGGAGAGTAGCGTAGCTTAAATGTGGTCTGGGTCCCCCTTGGTTGCAAATATACATATATTATTTTTATTTTTTAACGTAAGTTAGGGCCGGGCCTAGGGAGTGCACGATTGAAGCTGACGAAAGGCGCCGCTGCGCCTAATAACAGCTTCGGGTAAGCGGAGGGAGCCCTCTATGGCTCGGCCATATATAATAAAGGTACCGCTGTATCATCATTAAAATTGTCCAAAACGTAGATTTTAAATTTTAAATTTAAAAGAACACCGTTGCCGAATTAAACAAAAGCAGTAAATTTAACGCATTACACATTATATAGATGGTTATCTTTTATAATTTCGTAAGTAAAATTCATAAAATCAACTCTGTTTATTTTGTAGGAAGGAGCATTAATAAATATTTATGAAAACTGACTGGGTAAGTCCGTGGCACAAAATATCGTAACGGCGTTTGGTATATTGAGAATAATTACCGTAACCGCCGACTTCGCATAATAATAAGAAGTGCTGTGTGTACACGAGTTAATAGACGGGGTTAGTTGAGAATCAAGGCGGGAAATCACTATGGAAATTTACCCTAATAATTCGCAATATCAAAATGTTAAAAAAATAACAATAACGTAACTCAAACGAATCACATTTTGTATTGATTCCTTTCATCATCATAATCAGCATCCGTCCACTTCTGGACGTAGGCCTCCTACATTATTATTATTATTATTATTATTATTTTATCAAAACCTATCAAAAAAGCTAGAATGGCAGTGCACAATGGTGTTCTTCTACCGACCCTCATGTATGGAAGCGAAGCATGGAACTGGCAAAAAAAGGATGAAAGTAGAATAAATGCAGTTGAAATGAGATCTCTAAAAATTATTTTTATTTTGTTATTTTATTTTATATCATTGTATTTTATATTATTTGTTTTAGATTTATTTTGTGGGTGTTGGACGATCGAAGTGTGCGCGGGAGATGCACATTGGTGGCGATGAGGTTCGCAACCCATCACACCGCGTCTCCCGCGGGGCGAAAAGAGAAGGATGGAGTGCCGCATCAGTAAAAGTGTGACAGTCCATTCTTTCTGCCTACCCTTTCGGGGAGACGGCGTGATGGTTAGTTAGTTAGTTAGTTAATATCACTTGAGTTTGGACATATGGAACGAATGGATGAGAGTAGAATTGTTTAAAAAGTTGTACACAAGCAGCGTGAGTGGAAAAAGAAGTCGAGGACGATCGAGGAAAACATGGCATGACCAAATTAATCAATTAATAAAAGGCGGTCACATTCGAAGTCAAAATAATCGACGTGCGTGCATGGTACGATGTATGAATGTAGTAAAGCCTGAGAGGTATGCCAGGACAGAGCATTGTGGCGATTCATCCTCTCTGCCTACCCCTCCGGGGAAATGGCGTGATGGTTAGTTAGTTAGTATATCACTGAGAAAGGACCGGGTTATCCGAAACATGTCTGATATTTAATTTTTTTTTTTAAATGTTAGTGTTGTATATACAAAGTATATAAAAAAAGAAAAAGACGAAAAAAATAAAAAAATTGGAAAACCTGGTTAATTGACCATCGTACCCCTGGTCTCTTGGAATGCCAATTATACAGGTTCCACTGTAGTATTATATATTCTAATACTATTGATTTTAATCCCTAGTAGAAAAAAATGTATAAATAAAATGCTACATTAGTAATATGAGTGATAAAACTATGTACAAGCTTATTAAATTTTATTTGCGTGACCGCAAACTAATCTAGATTTTTAGCTGGCGAAGTTATCAACCATCTTAAAGCACCTTCTGCATCTTTGGTGCTGTTTTGTGAGGTACCCAAGTACCTGGTAACAATCCGAGCGGTCTTCCGCTTTCACTGCCACAGAAACTGGGGCAAGTAACCCACACAGACCAATGACTGTCAACCCTTTACGCGCTGGAGTTTGTTCTCAGTCATACTATGAAACACGACTAATACCGTATTTAACTGACTATGTAAGACGAAAAAAAAGTGTGAAACAGGGTTGCGCAATGTTCCCGTGGTTATTTAATCTTTATATGGAAAAGTGTATGAAAGAGCTGAAAGAGCTGAAAGGGTTGGATGTAGGTGCCAAAATGAGAGGAGTGTCAGCAAGCTGTCTTTTGTATATATTTTTTAAGGACCAAACCATCTTAATGACCCTTTCATTATTTTGTTCATAACACCATCATTTGTACCGCATTCACTTATTATATTTTCATTCGATACTCTATCATACACAGAGTATCCGCACATTCGTCTAAGAGATCTCATTTCTAATGCATTTATTCTACTTTCATCCACACGCACGTCGATTCTTCTGGCTTCTTTCTTCACTCATGCGCTCCATATGTCCGAACCAACGCAGCGATCCTTTCATAATTTTGTTCATTATTCTTTCTTTGTCTCTACATTCCTTTCTAATATCAGCATTTGAAATTCTGTCGTACACCGTTCTACCACACATACGTCTTAGGGACCTCATCTTTACCGCATTTATTCTGCTATCATCCTTCTTCTGCCAGTTCCATGCTTTGCTTTCATACATAATGGATTGGGACCAGAACTCCATTGTGAACGGCCGTTTTCGCTTTCATTGATAAATTCTTGTTTCCAAGAAATAATAATAATATTTAATAAAACAGGAAAAGCATGCGCAACATGTGCAACATCGAAAAAAAACCTAATGTGTTATACATTACGTGCTAAATTAAAAAACGGTGGATACGTGGAACATAAATTAAATAGACAAATGTGCACCATCTAAAAAGAACATTTTGTGTTAAATTATTTTATTTTATATCATTGTATTTTATATAATTTGTTTTAGATTTATTTTGTGGGTGTTGGACGATCGAAGTGTGCGCGAGAGATGCCTATTGGTGGCGATGAGGTTCACAACCCATCACATCGCGTCTCCCGCGGGGCGAAAAGAGAAGGATGGAGTGCCGCATCAGTAAAAGTGTGACAGTCCATTCATTCGGCCTACCCTTTCGGGGAGACGGCGTGATGGTTAGTTAGTTAGGAAAACCATGGCGTGACCAAATTAAACAAATTTTAAAGGTTGGTCATGTCAGGAGTCGGAGGAATCGACGTGCGTGTATGACTCGTTGTATGAATGTGGAGGAAGCTAGAGAGGTTTGTCAGGATAGAGTAGTGTGGCAGTCCATTCTCTCTGCCTACCGCTGCGGGGAAACGGCGTGATGGTTTGTTTGTTTGTTTGTTGAATAAAACAAAAGTTTTTACGTGAATTCTTCCGACATCGAAAGTGTTAACTGCACGTTGTTTTGTACTGCCAATAGTTACTTTCGTTTCGCAGCGATCAAGTTCAGAATACAGTTCACTGAACCACTGAATGTCATAAACCTGACATTGGAAGATTGAACGGGCCGCATCGAGAAAGATTTCTTATTTCAACTGATTGAGATGTTTTATTTTATTTGGGCAATAATGAAACATTACTTTTATGGGACCAATAAACGAGGAATAAGATTTTCCTAACATACTTCTCTTGGTCATATTAGAAGTCGGAGGAATCGACGTGCGTGTATGACTCGTTGTATGAATGTGAAGGAAGCTAGAGAGGTTTGCTAGGATAGAGTAGTGTGGCCGTCCATTCTCTCTGCTTACCCCTGCGTAGAAACGGCGTGATGGTTTGTTTGTTTGTTTGTTTGTTTACTTCTCTTGATTCCTCCACATTCATACATCGTTTCATGCACGCACGTTCTTTTTTCTCATTTCTCCGACTCTTCACGTGGAATATGTGGCAGATCAAATCATTCAAATCAAATCAAATCAATCAAATATTGAAAAGGGTGAAAGTAAAATAAATGTAGTAGAAATGTTTTCGTTTAGTCGAATGTTTGGGAAATCTGAGTGTCTGAGAGAACAGGTAAAATAATATATTGATAGTATACTACCAGAAACGCATGAGAGATGGTTCGACATTAGGAAGACAGGATACTCTCCAGAGTATTTGCATTCTGAACGTACTTTCACTAATATGAAAGACGATCTCCGAGTAGACCGCGTTCAGCAGATTAATTGCTCTTCCCACCGGTGCCACCAGAGACAGGTTGGTTCTGGAGGCCGGTAGGTAAAACAATCTATCCTGTCGCTGTCAGTGACATCTATCAGAGACAAAATACTCGTATAAAGAAATGGGTTATGAGATGCCCATCTCTTCGAAGCTGCAGAGAGTTTGAGGAAGCGAGAGAAATATGTCAGGAAAGAAAAGTGTGGCAGTCCATTCTTTCTGCCTACTCCTTCAGAGAGACGGCGTAATGGTTAGTTAGTTAGTAGAAATACTGTGTCATGATTTTTATCGGTACATACGACGCGTAGATAAGCACTATGGTGATTTTGATACATAACATATCGTCGGTTCAAAGGTAAAACTCATTAAGTGACATTTTAATTTTTTTTTTGCAATTTCTGTATCAGACTTGTGAATTCTAGGTCAGAAAATAATCACCAAGTGTTTTCATTAAAGAGTAACAGTTATTCTTTAATAAAAACACTTGGTGATTATTTTCTGACGTAGAATTCACAAGTCTGATACAGAAATTGCAAAAAAATTAAATGTCACCTAATGAGTTTTACCTTTGAACCGACGATATATACGAGTACATACGTACAAAGAGGATAATATATGAATATTAATAATGGGAACATTTTTACTGCCACCCTATCGGGCTGCTTCAATCACAGATTTTATTGGGCAGTACGGATCAGTATTGGTACAGTGTTACGGTTACTTTGGTATGTAGGACAAGATCGACCTGATATTTTAGATTGGAATCGCACAGATATTGTCCTATGGCTTGATGCGAATAATAAAATATAGCGCGCCCGCCCAAAATTCTGGCTGACAAAAAACTAATAATAACAAAAAATCTTGTAGAGTGAGTGTCGTCCACTACTCACTTATGTAAGAAAGATATAAAAAATATTTCTTTTGATCTGTCTGAAATAATTTTATGATAGGCCATAAAATCATGTACCATATTTTGTTCTGATTTGTGAGATTGGGACATAGAAGTTAATTGAAATTAAACTCGATTAAATGTGGCCAATCACGATACGGTGAGAGAAAAAAACAAAGGTCACTGACATCATCCACCGGGTGGCGACTCTAAAATGGCAATGGGCGGGTCACGTAGCCAGAAGCTCAGATGAAAAATGGACAAGAAGACTGCTGACTTGGAGACCGTGGACGGCGAAGAGAAGTGCAGGGCGACCGCAATTACGGTGGAAGGATGATCTAAACAGACGTCGGAATAACCTGAATGCAGTCTGCAGAGGAAGGAATGACATGGAAGCAAATGGAGGAGGCCTTTGTCCAGGTGTGGACGGGAATAGGCCGGAGAAGAAGAATAAGAAGAAATGTGGCCTGGAGACCCTTTTACCTTTGCTTTTTTTCTGGAATGGTGCATTCCCCAGTTAATGTAAGTCCCACGTGGATGGATGGTTGACGAAGGGGCGCCGCTGCGTCCTATAACACGATCTTCGTGGCCGAGCGGTAGGTGTATTGACTGCCACCCCGACGTGACAATAAAATGGCGATAGATTAGCTACCTATCACATGTCACGAGAATCACTATAGTAGCTATAATACCATTTGGCTAATGCTGTCATGGTGTAAAGGGCGATTCAACAAAATAATAAACATAATAATAATAATAATAATATATAAAAAAAAAAAAAAAAATAATAATAATAAAAATAATAACAAGAACAGCCTCGGGTAAATGTAAATTGAACCAGAAATAGAGGAAGACCGAGGAAAACGTGGCACGATCAAATAAACCAAATATTGAATGTCGGCCACGTGAAGAGTCAGAGAAATCGACGCGCGTGCATGACACGATGTATGAATGTTGAGGAAGCGAGAGAAATATGTCAGGAAAGAAAAGTGTGGCAGTCCATTACTTCTGCCTACCCCTACTGGGAGATGGCGTGATGGTTAGTTAGTTAGTTAGTTAGTTAAATCTAGAAAATTTAGTTTTGGTCAATGTTTAATATGTCTAAATATACCGGAAAAAATACATTATTATACATTACTGTATTCGTAGTTCGTATATTTGGTGCGCATGACCTATTTTAGATTCGAAATTATTATGATATTTATGAGAACGGGATTCTGCGCTGGACCGACTTTGCCGGAGCGTGACCGACTGCCCAATCCGGACAGTAAAAACTCGGCCCAGATCCGTCCGAAAAACGAATTTCTCATTGATTGTACGAAAGTTTCACGTCGGCAGATATCCCATCTTATCCGATGCACACCGCTGGTCTTAAATCAAAACGGAACCGGTTATATCATATTGGAACTTTAATGATAAAAAGTTTGAGAAACTGTGTTATTAACCTTTACAAAGGTCGGCGATAAAAGTGTCTTTGTCGGTTTCTTCTTCTTCTACAAGTGCCCTGTCGGGTCCCCCCAACGTTGGCGATCACCTCGGCGAACTTGTTCCTGTCCTGCGCCGCTCGGAACAGCTCCTCCACACTTCGGATGCCGGTCCACTCCCTCACGTTTCGCAGCCAGGACATTTGTCTCCTTCCGGGCCCTCGGCGTCCTTCAATTTTCCCCTCCAATATCAGTTGAAGAAGGTGGTACTTTTCCCCACGCAGTATATGACCCAGATGTGAGATCTTTCGACCCTTGATAGTTGATAACAATTCCCTGTCAACTCTAGCTCGCCTCAGGACTTCGGTATTGGTAACCATGTCTGTCCAGGGAACTCTGAGCATTCGGCGATGGATTTGTCGGTTTATATTGATTTATTTATAATATATCATCATCATCATCATCAGCCGTCTGTCACCCACTGCTGAATGTAGAGGCCTCTCCCAAAGCACGCCACCGCCCCCTATCCATTGCCGCTCCCATCCATCCATGTCCAGCAATCCTCTTCAGATCGTCGGTCCAGCGGGCAGGGGGACGTCCAACTCTGCGGAATCCTGTACGCGGTCTCCACTCCAGAACCCGTCTCCCCCATCGGCCGTCGGTTCTCCGACAGATATGGTCAGCCCATCGCCACTTAAGCCCGCCTATCTTCAGAACCACCTCAGTCACTTTGGTTTGTTGTCGAATAAATTCGTTTCTAAATCTGACCTTCAAGGTTATTCCAAGCATGACTCTTTCCATGGCGCGAATAATATCTGTACCTTAGAGCCAGACGGATGCAAAGACCATTTTTCGTAAAATGACTTTTTTATTGAATAATAATGACAAAAACGTTATCTTTTATTGGTAAAAAGATGAAAGAGCTACTTGCTATGGTTTAGAATTTAAAAAATCAAAAGGATGTAAAGACCAAAATGATCATAGAGCCAGAAGGATGCAACTCCATATACATGGATTTGCATCCATTTGTAATATCGGCGAAAAGACTCAAATCCATTTGCACCCTTCTGCCTCTAAAATCTGTGGATTTGCATCTTTTTTTGTCTATGGGTGACGCGCTTATACTCTATTCTCACGACGCTGCAATTCTGTATCTTAGAGCCAGACGGATGCAAATCCAAATAGTAAGTTTTTCAGTAGAGCCAAAAACAAGAGCATGTTTTTATTTATGCCTTTTAATTCATTGAAATGAATTATTTGAGATGTGTTTTTTTATTTTATATTGTAGTTCACTTCAAGTACTTTCATTTTATGTAAAAAAAACATTATTTTATTTTATTATGGACCTTAAAAAATACAAATAAAAACAGTCTTATGGATTTGCATCCTTCTGGCTCTAAAGTATGTGGGAGTTGGTGCCAAATTATAAAATTATACTTAACTTGATTTAAATTATTTGAATTGGGAAAATTATAAATAAATAGAGATTGGGTGTTTTTATTGTTTATTTTAAAATTCTGTCTAAAAAAATATAAAAAATTCATACATAGAGGGAAAAATGAGTTTTATTTGAAAAAATGATTGTCATTTATTTTTTAATTATTAGTTTTGTCTGTTTCTGGATCTTCTGGAGGATATTCAGGAACTAGTAAATTCAGGTGAGGTAAATTATTATAAAAAATGTGAAGAGGTTTCGGTATCCACTTCAATTTTTATCCACTTATTATTTTTGTAATTTCTAATGAATTGTTCCCAGTCATGGGGTATAGAGAAGGCCAATGAAGAAGTTTTCAGCAGAGTTGAAGAGAGTAGACACGTGTTGAACACCATAGTGGAGAGGCGCGCAAGATGGATTGGTCATGTGTTGCGACATGAATGTTTCCTGCATAATGTGTTGGAGGGAATGGTCGAGGGATCGATTGGCAGAGGACGACCTCGACAAGAGTACCTAGACCAGATTTACCGAGATATGGGCTGCACCTATTATGCGGAGTTGAAGAGAGTTGCCGAGGATCGAGCCGAGTGGAAGAGGAGATGTTTCGCACTGCTGCAGACCAATCGCTAGATTGAAACCGGAGAGAGAGAATGTTTTACGTATGGTTACTGATGCAAAACATTTCCAGTTTAAAATTTGTAAATCACAAATTTCTTCTTCGAGGTCACACTCATCTGGAAGTAGATTCTGAGCATTCAGTAATTGAACAGGCCAAGAAAAAGATTCGAAATTCATATGTAAAATTCATATAAAATGTTCATACCCCATGACTGGGAACAATTCATTAGAAATTGCAAAAATAATAAGTGGATAAAAATTGAAGTGGATACCGAAACCTCTTCACATTTTTTATAATAATTTACCCCACCTGAATTTACCAGTTCCTGAATATCCTCCAGAAGAACCAGAAACAGATAAAACTAATAATTAAAAAATAAATCACAATCATTTTTTCAAATAAAACTCATTTTTCCCTCTATGTATGAATTAAAAAAAAAAATTATGACAGAATTTAAAAATAATCAATAAAAACACCCAATCTCTATTTATTTATAATTTTCCCAATTCAAATCATTAAAATCAAGTTAAGTATAATTTTATAATTTGGCACCAACTCCCACATACTTTAGAGCCAGAAGGATGCAAATCCACAAGACTGTTTTTATTTGTATTTTTTAAGGTCCAGAAATAAAATAAAATAATGTTTTTTTTACATAAAATGAAAGTACTTGAAGTGAACTACAATATAAAATAAAAAAACACATCTCAAATATTTATTTCAATGAATTAAAAGGCATAAATAAAAACATACTTTTGTTTTTGGCTCTACTGAAAAACTCACTATTTGGATTTGCATCCGTCTGGCTCTAAGGTACAGATATATAGTATATAAAAATATACAATATAAACGTCTTCTTCTACTTCCATTTCTTTCTCAGCCTATTCCCATCCACTCCTGGACAAAGGCCTCCTACATTCGCTTCCATGTCCCTCTGTTTTATGCAGACTGCATCCAAGTTATTCCGAAGTGTCTGTTCAGATCATCTTTTCACCGTAGTTGCGGTCGCCCTGCACTTCTCTTTGTCGTCCACGGTCTCCAAGTCAGCAGTCTTCTTGTCCATTTTTCGTCTGAGCTTCTGGCTACGTGACCTGCCCATCGCCATTTTAGAGTTGCCACCCAGTAGATCATACAACAGGTCGTTTTTACGCAATTACAGTCCACACATTATTTTTAGCTATTATATTGATGATTCTCATGACATGTGATAGGTAGCCAATCTATCGCCATTTTATTGTCACGAGAATTCCACACCAGATTAAAGACAGTGTGATAATCACACTGCCATCGCCGGGAATCGAACCCGGGACCCTCGGTATGGAAGTCAGAGGTCTTATCATGACATTCTCTCCGCCTACGCTTCCTGAGAAATGGTGTGATGGTTTGTTGTTGTCATATTTGTACAAAAAACGTTTTAATGATGACATGAAAAAGAAGCAAACCTTTCACTTTCAGATTGCTCTTACTCGTGCAGCTAATATGATGGGGCGTCAAATGTCGGTATTATAACCTAACCTCGTGTGTCATCTCTGGTAGAAAGTCGATGCGGTCCAACTGGTTTCGATTTCAACGATAATCATGTGTGAAAGAAATTATCAAGACAGGTTTTCATGCTAATCTTAATAACTCATTGACCTACGATAATGTTGTTATTATATTTAAAAACTAGCTGACCCGGCGAACTTCGTACCGCCTCCGAATCAATAAATGTTGCATTAAATTATTAACTAAATAATAATACTTATAATGAATTAAGTTCAATAAAAGTGCAAAAATCAAAATGTAAATTATTTTAATAACATTGTAATGTAATTCACGGGAAAGCAAGCTTCTTCTTTTAGACCTTTGGTCTGTTCATTTAATCAGACTGGCCTCTCTTAGGAGGTCGATTCCCAGCTATCCCACAATTTCTTTTGTGGTCTTCCGGGGGGACGGTAGACGGACGAATCTGATGAGCCACTGCGTGTGGGATTCTGGTACCTCAGGGTCTGCATCTCTCTGCAAAAATCAAATAATTATATTGAAATCAATTTAATTCACGTGGAAGCAAGCATTAATACTTAGAATGAATTATGTTCAAGAAATGTGCAAAAATCATATAATTACATTGAAATGGATGTGATTCACGTTGAAGCAGGCTTCTTAGTATTCTTTTAGACCTCTTGTCTGTTCCTATAATCAGGCTGGCCACTTTTGGGAGGTCGATTCCTAGCTATCTTTTGGGAAGTCGATTCCTAGGGATCCATCCTCTGCACATATCTTCTGCGTTGTCTGACCCATCTCGCGACATCTTCCACCTTGCAGATTTCACGGATAGCCGCGTTCCACACCTTGTATCGAAAAGTCTTTCCTGCTATCATCCTCAGGGTCTGCATCTCTCTGCAAAAATCAAATAATTATATTGAAATCAATTTAATTCACGTGGAAGCAAGCATTAATACTTAGAATGAATTATGTTCAAGAAATGTGCAAAAATCATATAATTACATTGAAATGGATGTGATTCACGTTGAAGCAGGCTTCTTAGTATTCTTTTAGACCTCTTGTCTGTTCCTATAATCAGGCTGGCCACTTTTGGGAGGTCGATTCCTAGCTATCTTTTGGGAAGTCGATTCCTAGGGATCCATCCTCTGCACGTATCTTCTGCGTTGTCTGACCCATCTCGCGACATCTTCCACCTTGCAGATTTCACGGATAGCCGCGTTCCACACCTTGTATCGAAAAGTCTTTCCTGCTATCATCCTCAGGGTCTGCATCTCTCTGCAAAAATCAAATAATTATATTGAAATCAATTTAATTCACGTGGAAGCAAGCATTAATACTTAGAATGAATTATGTTCAAGAAATGTGCAAAAATCATATAATTACATTGAAATGGATGTGATTCACGTTGAAGCAGGCTTCTTAGTATTCTTTTAGACCTCTTGTCTGTTCCTATAATCAGGCTGGCCACTTTTGGGAGGTCGATTCCTAGCTATCTTTTGGGAAGTCGATTCCTAGGGATCCATCCTCTGCACATATCTTCTGCGTTGTCTGACCCATCTCGCGACATCTTCCACCTTGCAGATTTCACGGATAGCCGCGTTCCACACCTTGTCATTTTGAAGAGGTTATATGAACACAACATTTAATACAAAAACAGAATCATTGTGTGAATTTTGACCATCATTTCAATTCCAAAAACACATTTTTTTTGCATATAACAAACAATTTAAAAAAAAATTGATAAATTAGAAAATTTAGAAATTTTTAAAGCAAAGGCACGTGAATTGAATGTTATAAATAACCAAATTCCAGCTTATTCCCCCTTAGTATATATGTAGTACATTAAAAACTTTTCCTTTATACAATCTACCAAAAAAATATTAATACTACCTTCCATTTTTGTCCCTTTCTTACTAATATAATCTGCTTCCTTATAATGTTTATCGTCTTTAATATATTAGGATTTATCGTTTTTGACTCTATATTATGTATGATTGTTCCTTCTAATAATTGTTTGAATTATTATTATGATTATTATCATTCTTATTATTTTATTATTATAAATAAATGAATTTCATACAACAACACAACAACAACAACAAACCATCACGCCGTTCCTCCGCAGGGGTAGGCAGAGAGAATGGACCGCCACACGACTCTATCCTGGAACACCTCTCTAGCTTCCTCCACATTCATACATCGAGTCATACACGCACGTCGATTCTTCCGGCTTCTGACATGACCAACCTTTAATATTTGATTAATTTGGACATGCCATGTTTTTCTCGGTCTACCTCGACTCCTTACTCCATTTACATCGTTAACGTATACTTTTTAACCATTCTTTCTTCACCCATGCGCTCCACATGTCCGAACCAACACAACGAACCATTCATAATTTTGTTCATAATACCTTCCTTAGCTCTACATTCCTTCCTAAAAAAATCATCAAAAAACAGCTGGTAAATTTCGTAGAAAAAAATGAATTGTTGTCGATTAACCAGTATGGATTCCGACAAAATAGAGGAACGCAAGACGCCATAGTAAAAATTACTGAATTAATTGCAAAAAATACAGATAACAAAAAATGCTGTATATCAATTTTCCTTGACTTGGCAAAGGCTTTCGATACAGTTTCCCACAAAATCCTCATAAAAAAACTTTCAGACATTGGAATCAGTGATGGACCCCTCGAATGGTTCAGAAGCTATTTATCTGGACGAGTTCAATCCGTAAAACTTGGAATGCTCCTTAGCGATACTCAACCAGTTACCTTCGGTGTGCCTCAAGGTAGCACACTCGGCCCATTGCTGTTCCTCATTTACATCGATCCGCTGTGCAGACTTGTAACTGGAGGGGAAACGACCGTATTTGCAGACGACACGGTACTCCAGTTTGAGGCGAACACCTGGGAAGAAGCATTTAGGAAGGCAAACAAAGGACTCAAACTTGTGAAATATTGGCTGGACAATAATCTTTTGACTTTAAATACAAACAAAACGACTTATTTAACTTCAACTATTGACAATAGACGACAACCATTAGGAAAAAATAATCTCATTATACATACATGTAATAATAGTAACTGCAATTGCCTGCCGCTGACTAAAGTTACTTCTACCAAATACTTAGGGATACATTTAGACGATCATCTTAGATGGACAGACCAAATTGAAGCTGTCTCCAAGAGAATTAGAAGCCTTATTTACACTTTTAAAAATATTAGAAATATATTACCGTTAACCACACTTAAAACAGTATATTATGCTTTCGTCCAATCCATCCTAAACTACGGTTTAATAGGATGGGGAGGAACTACAATAACTACACTAAACCCAGTCATTGTAGCCCAAAAGACAATAATTAGAGTCATTAACAAAAAACCATATCGATTCCCCTCAGACCAACTTTACGATGAATTTCAAGTACCGGACATAATACAACTATATATAAGAAATTTAGTCGTGCACTACCACAAGGACACCGACAGACACTTAAAAGCACAACAAACGTACAACACACGCAACAAACATAACCATTTTGTACCAAAAACTAAAACTTCTTATGCGCAAAGACATTTCTACTATCTTGGACCCAAACTCTATAACATAATTAACAAAACTATAAACGACCCACAAAAATGACAATGCACAATTACAAAAAACATGTAACTACGGAGACATTAAAAAAAGGACGGCTTGAATGTAGTTTAATTTTTAAAAATAAGTAAATAGTTTAAATAGTGTTATATAAGACAATATAGTGTTTAAATAGTGTTATATAATATATAAGTCAATTAATTTTAAGTTATACACTTTAGGATATATGTTGCTTCCCTTAACTGTTCCCTGAATTTGTAAATTATATTATATATTGAAATTATATAGAGTACTAGGAATGCCTCCCTAGAACGGGTTACCCCAGTTGGGAGGTATTAAAACCATGTACTTGGTAAATGTTCAATAAATAAATAAATATCAGCATTTGAGATTCTGTCATACATCGTTCTACCACACATACGTCTTAGGGACCTCATCTCTACCGCATTTATTCTGCTCTCATCTTTCTCCTGTCAGTTCCATGCTTCGCTTCCATACATAGGAGTTGGGACCAGAACTCCATTGTGAACGGCCATTTTCGCTTTCATTGATAAATTCTTGTTTCCAATAACTACTTACTCCATTCACTTTGTTACCCGCACCAACCCTTTTTTCAACATCACTGTCCGTTCGGCCATCCGCTGTGAACATGCTACCTAAATACACAAATTCCCTCACCTGTTCCAAGTTCTCTTCATTTACACTTATATTACAAACTGTCATTTGCTCTTCCCTTTCAAAAACTAACACCTTTGACTTTCCGACATTCATCAAAACACGTTAAAACAATTAAATAGCAGACAACATAATTTTGAATAAGTGTGATCCATCAATGAACTCCGTTTTCATCATTAGCATCATCATATTCATCATCTGAAGAGTTTGATGATTCAGTGTCCGTATCAATTGAAAAAAGAAATTCCTCGTCTTCATCTAGCCAAATATTTCGTTTATTAAGTACTCGCGGCTGAATTTCCTATGGTAACAATTCTCTGGACCGAATGTACACAGATACACCTATAAAATCAATACAAAATATACAATACGTATTTTTATTATTATTCACTAATCATAAATCGGTTTTTAATCTCTACGGAACACTCATCTGTCATATTTTTCGAATGGTAGGTATTAATGGCGCAAATATTCTCTGCTCTCCTTCACAAAAGGGGTTTAACTTTTAGAATAGTCTCTCTAATACTGATTTTTATAACTTTGGGCATTGTTAATCTAAAATTAATAAAGAAAACCAAAAATCCCGGTGACGATTAAAAAATAACCTCAAATCTTTCACATTGAGTATTGACATCTGGCATCAACAATACACCACCTACGGGCGTTTTTGAAACTAAAATGGAAGCCATGATGTTTTTTGTACTTTGTCTCAGAAGTCAAATATAGTCAAATTTACGACAAATATAATTAATTTTAAATCATTTAAGTGATTTTTTCAAATGTTTTAATGATTATTCTGTTATCCGGAACGGAGACAAATCCAGCTAATATAAGATCTTCAAAATTGGTCCAGCCGTTCTCGAGTTATAAATGGTGTAACTAACACGATTTTTGACTTTGTTTTATATATATAGATGAAAAGCTTATGAAAAAGTTGTAGTGGAATTTTTGGATAGGCTTAAGTTATTTACTTTCTTATATTTTCGCCTTCACTTTGTGTTGTGGATTTACATTAAAAAACTTGTACTTTTCTTATAAAAGATCTGACAATCTGTGAGGTCCAACGGTCCCTCTATACTTTCTTCCACTCTACATTCCTTCCTGATATTACTATTTGCAATTCTGTCATGCAGAGTCATGCCGGCATCGCCATATGAGAGTAGAATAAGTGCAGTAAAAATGAGATCTGTAAGACCAGTGATTCCAGAAGTGGTCTATATAGACCCCCAGGGGTCCACGACAACTTACAGGGGGTCTACGACAGTTGCAAAAAAATTGGGGGTCCACGAGATGTAAATGCAGGTCCACGAGATGGTTCAAGTAAAATGAAGTCCCTTTATCTCTTAGTTTGTTGTTCAAGATAGAATTCGAAGAATCTGGACCACAGCCACCAGACAATAATGTTGAATTTCAGATCAGACTAAAATGTTGAATTTCGAGAATTTAGAGCACAGGGACCAGAGAGTAAGGTTAAATTTCAAGAATTTGGGGCACAGGGACCAGACAGTAAGGTTGAATTTCAAGAATCTGAGGCACAGGGACCAGACAGTAAGGTAAAATGTCAAGAATCTGGGCACAGGGACAAGACAGTTAGGTTAAATTTTAAGAATCTGGAGCACAGGGACTAGACATTAAGGTTAACTTTCGAGAATCTGGAGCACAGGGACCAGACAGTACGGTTGAATTTTAAGAATCTGGAGCACATGGACTAGACATTAAGGTTACATTTCGAGAATCTGGAGCACAGGGACAAGACAGTAAGATTGAATTTCGAGAATCTGGAGTACAGAGACCAGTGATCTGTGAGGTCCAACTGTCCCTCAATCTCTTAGGTTGTTCAGGTGGACCGAAGGGAATTTCGTAAGCGGCTGTATATGCGAGTCTGTTACTCCATTCTGGCTACATGGTCTCTCCAATATCTTTATCTACTCCACCGAACGACCTATAATATTTCGCCATTTTCCTTTTGTCTGCGTTATGGACTTGGAGAGTTTTTCCAATGGATCTCAGAACCTTCGTCTCAGATGTTCTTAGCAGACCCTTGGTTCTTACAGTGTCGGCCCGCATATCTGCAGCATACGTCATGATAAGTCGCACGCATGTCTTATAAATTCTGACCTTCATGTCAATATGCATGAATTTGTTCAAACGAATTCGGATACATTTTATAAAAAATGACTTTTCTGTTCACGGTCAATTAATTACGTTAGAGAATCGCATGAAATGCAAGCGAGGAGTGGAGTTAAAGTTTAATTAAATTTTACGTTAAATAAACGTGGTTAGTTGAAATGTCTTCTTCTTCCTTATTGTAGACCTATCTGGTTTGTTCTCCAGAGTGTTGATCCTCCTGTGAGATAGATTCCCAGCTATCCTTTCATCTTTTAGGAGGTCTTCCACGAGGTCGAGTCCCATGAGGTTGATTATGCAATGCAATATAGGGGAGTTTAGTGGTGTCCATTCTTTGAACATAGCCGTACCAGTCCCTTTATCGCCGTATACTCCAACTTATATCCTCTAGCTGAAATGTGTATATAGGTATATCTTTGTCTCTTGGTATACTCTTTGATCGATATTATGGAGATCGTTGCAGTTTCAATTTTCATACATTTGTTTCATACGTTCAGGACTGTATGGAACGTTGGTTGAAGACTCTATACCAAGAATCACGGTAAATTAAGTAAAAAGTTTCATCAGTATTAGTTTTTAGCGTGATTTCTTAAGTTTAACCACGAATATTTCATCTCCGCATTGTAGAATTTTATAATTTTGACCTCGATTCAAGTAAATCCTATCCCAGTTGGCACGAAATTTATGCATTGCGATATAAGACATTACAATTCGTAATTTAATTTAAATTTAAATTCAGTTTCCTTCTTGCGTTTTATGCAATTCTCCAACATAATAAATTTACAGTCCGCCGTAAATTTTAAACAAAACTAAAGCACAATGTATCAAATACATATGAAGTATTTTCGAAAACAACTAAGAAGTCGAGATCGAACGTAATTGGGGTCTTGCATCCTCCCAGTACTGACATACGGGCTGGAAACAGTTTCGTTCACAAGAAGAATGATACAGAAACTCCAAGTGACCCAGCGGGCAATGGAGAGGAGGATGTTAAACATCAGTCTGCGAGACACGAAGCAAAATGAATGGATCAGAGAAAGGACCAAAATTGCGGATGTTGTGTGCGAAATAGCCTCGTTGAAGTGGAATTGGGTCGGTCATATAGCGAGGACAACGGATGATTGTTGGACAAGATGCACCCTGGAGTGGCGACCGAGAACTGGCAATAGAAATCCTGGCAGACCACAAGCCAGATGGTATGACGACATCAAGAGAGTGGCAGGAGGTCAATGGCACAGAGTGGCGAGAGATAAAGAGTTGTGGAAGTCGTTCCCGACCTATATTCAGCACTGGGTACTATATACGGGTGGCCTATAATCAGCACTGGACGACTAAAGGGATGATGATGATGATGATGAGACGAATGTGTAGAACGGATGGGGAGAGGTCTACGTTCAGCAGTGTTCGGTAGACCACTAATAAGTAAGTATTCGCTCATGTTAGAAAGGCTTCACAAAAAAAAACTGAGGTATCTCTACACTAGAGAGTTTGTTAGCTATTCGTGTCTTTATCACACCGCATTCCTCTTGAGTACACGGTGGACCAATCGTTTGGAGATGAAAAAATGTCTTCACACTTACCCATTTCTTAAGACTTATTAGAATATTACTTATTAGAATAGAACTAAGAACCTTCTTAGAGTATCAGAAATGCAAACCCCGCGATCCATCGCTGGCAAAACCTTCAGAGATCGGATCAGAAATGAAACGATAAGGTCTCTACGTGGTGTTGAGGATGTAGTAAGATGGGGATGAAGCAGAAGGCGCTTTTGGTGAGACCACGTGGACCGCATGGAGAATACAATAATTGCAAAAGTTGTTAAAGATAAAAACCCAAGCAGCAAGAGATTACCAGGAAGGTAGCCAAAGAGATGGAGAGATGGCTGGACATCATCATCCCAGGATAGCCCACCGTCACAAACAGGTTATACGACCTAAACTAATAGGAAAAAGAAGAAGAATATTCTTTGAGAACTTCACTTTCTTCTAGGGTATCCATCTTTATGTTCCGGATCGATCGTCGACAGCATCAACCAACCGGCCTCTGGCCATGCCGGTGGGGAGAGCAATCAAACTGTTGAACATGATCGCTTCATATATCGACTCGATATTAAAGAGTATTCAACCTAATTAGCGTCGTACTTGTTTTTGTGTTCCTGTGTCGATGATTCTTTCAAATTAGTTGCTTAAAATTATATGTTTTGTAATGTCAACAACAACAACAACAAACCATCACGCCGTTTCCCCGCAGGGGTAGGCAGAGAGAATGGACCGCCACACTACTCTATCCTGGCAAACCTCTCTAGCTTCCTCCACATTCATACAACGAGTCATACACGCACGTCGATTCCTCCGACTTCTAACATGACCAACCTTTAAATTTGATTAATTTGGTCATGCCATGTTTTCCTCGGTCTGCCTCGACTTCGTACCCCATTTACATCATTAACGTATACTTCCTTAACCATTCTTTCTCCATCCATGCGTTCCATATGTCCGAACCAACGCAGCGATCCTTTCATAGTTTTGTTCATAATACCTTCTTCCGCTCTACATTCCTTTCTTATATCAGCATTTGAGATTCTGTCGTATATCGTTCTACCACACGTACGTCTTAGGGACCTCATCTCTACCGCATTTATTCTACTCTCATCCTTCTTTTGCCAGTTCCATGCTTCGCTTCCATACATTAAGGTTGGGACCAGAACTCCATTGTGAACGTCTAATGTAATGTCTATTTAGAAAATATATAATTTGAATTTGGAATTAAGTGCCCCTCCGATTGGTTCGGATCCACCACACGCTCTAATTTTCCAGAATCAAATTCGATATTCGAAATTTGAATTTTCGAATTGTTATTACGTTGTATCAAATTAATGACTTACCAAGTTGTTAGTAATATTTCCATGATACAAGCTACGTATATTTTCTTAATAATACGAAGGCTAATGCTACTTCTAGGAAACAATAATATTCCATATTTGAATTTGAATTATTTTGCTATTAAGGAGTTGTGTCTTTAAGCTTGGTATTAACTGAGCTTTCCCAATTAATTTGAGAGAGTATATATATATATATATATATATATATATATATATATATATATATATATATATATATATATATATATATATATATATATATATATATATATATATATATATATATATATATATATATATATATATACTCATTACTAACTTACCATCACGCCGTCTCCCCGGAGGGGTAGGCAGAAAGAATGGAACGCCACACTGTTCTGTCCTGACATACGTCTCTCGCTTCCTCTACATTCATACATCTTGTCATGCACGCACGTCGATTTTTCCGACTCCTCACGTGACCGACATTCAATATTTGATTGATTTGATCGTGCCACGTTTTCCTCGGCCTTCCTCTATTTCTAGCTCCGTTCACGCCGTTTACATATACCTTCTTTACCATTCTGTCTTCACTCATTCTTTCCATGTGTCCAAACCATCTTAATGACCCTTTCCTTATTTTGTTCATAACACTTTCATTCGCACCACATTCACTTCTTATACTTGCATTTGTCACTTATCATATACAGATTTGTTATAGTTATATATATATATATATATATATATATATATATATATATATATATTATATATATATATATATATATATATATATATATATATATATAGTATATATATATATATATATATATATATATATATATATATATATATATATATATATATATATATATATATATATATATATATATTTTTTTTTTTTGAATTATTCATAATGAAAACATATTTTTTTTGTATTATATTTAATGAGAAGAAAATCACGTGAGACACGACCTACGTGGCCGAGTGAAAAGTGCTTTGATTGCCACACCGGAAGTTGGGCTCCGAGTTCAAATCCCGGCAATGGCATTGTGATTATCATACTGTATTGGTAACTAACTAACTAACTTACCATCACGCCGTCTCCCCGAAGGGGTAGGCAGAAAGAATGGACTGCCATACTTTTCTTTCCTGACATATTTCTCTCCCTTCCTCAACATTCATACATTGTTTCATGCACGCGCGTCGATTTTTCTGACTCCTCACATGGCCGACATTCAATATTTGATTTATTTGATCGTGCCACGTTTTCCTCGGTCGTCCTCTATTTCTGGTTCCATTTACATCGTTAACTTTTTTTACCTTTCTTTCAAAATCAAATCAATTTATTTTCTCACAAGATATTACAAACAACAATTTTAGTTTAAGGCATCTATTGAGAATAGGTAAAACATACCAAACCATCTTAATAATTCTTTCATCATTTTGTTCATAACACCATCATTCGCACCGCATTCACTTATTATATTTTCATTCGACACTCTATCATACACAAAGTATCCATACATTCGTCTAAGAGATCTCATTTCTCCTGCATTTATTCTACTTTCATCCTTCTTTTGCCAGTTACGTGCTTCGTTTCCAAACATAAGGGTCGGTAGAACACCATTGTGCACTGCTATTCTAGATTTTTTGGATAGGTTTTTGTTTGCGAGGACAACTTTAAGTGCACCATTCACTTTGTTGCCTGCCCCAACCCTTCTTTCAATATCCCTCTCCACTCGCCCATCTCTTCCGGTGGTGCAATGCACAATGGTGTTCTTGTACCGATCCTTCTGTATGGAAGCAAAGCATGGAACTGGCAAAAGAAGGATGATCTCTTAGACGAATGTGTGATACTCTGTGAATGAGAGAGTGTCGAATGAAAATAGTGAATGCAGTGCGAATGATGGTGTTACGAACAAAATAATGAAAGGATCATTAAGATGGTTTGGACTTATGGAAAGAATGAATGAATAAAGAATGGTAAAAAAGTATATGTTAACGATGTAAATGGAACCAAAAAATGGAGGATGACCGAGGAAAACGTAGCACGATCAAATAAATGTGAGGAGTCAGAGAAATCGACGCGCGTGCATGACACGATGTATGAATGTTGAGGAAGCGAGAGAAATATGTCAGGAAATAAAAGTGTGCCAGTCCATTATTTCTGCCTACCCCTTAGGGAGACAGCGTGATGGTTAGTTCGTTAGTTAGTTCAGAATAAGATGCTCGAATATGTTGCGCGTAGGGGCAACATAACGACATCACTTTTTTTTAACACTCGAATTCGCTCTCCGTCTAATTTGTATACCGTGGGCTGCATATAAAAATCGATTCATAAGAGGTAAACTCCAAAAAGTTAGTTTTATTAACACGTCAGATTATTTGACCTTAAGTTCAAGTTAGGCCAATGTTTTTCGGGCATTGAACCCGCCTTTCCAACACCCGAAGTGCAGTGGGCCACTAACTATACCGTTATGCCAGGCGGCTGGTAGCGAGTCCCGGTGTGGCTGTGACGTATGTGCGTTATCGGGTGGCCCTAGAAAGCGTGTACACACATTGAAAATATTTAAAAAAATATATTTTTTTATATGTATATTTAGTTTAATTTCACTTACGTTTGTATCTTAGACCGATTTTGGCAGCTCGCTGCCATCTTCTGGTATCTATATCAACATTTGTAATGCTTATATATGAAATGATAATATTGTTTTATTATTATTATTATTTTATTTATTTATTAGATTTAACTGGCAAAAGTAGAAATTAGATCTCTAAGAGGAATGTGTGGCAAATCTGTATATGATAGTGTCAAATGCAAGTATAAGAAGTGAATGTGGTGCGAATGAAAGTGTTATGAACAAAATAATGAAGGGGTCATTAAAATGGTTTGGACACATGGAAAGAATGAGTGAAGACAGAATGGTGAATAAGGTATATGTAAACGGTGTGAACGGAGCTAGAAATAGAGGAAGGCCGAGGAAAACGTGGCACGATCAAATCAATCAAATATTTTATGTCGGTCACGTGAGGACTCGGAGAAATCGACGTGCGTGCATGACAAGATGTATGAATGTAGAGGAACGAGAGAAGTATGTCAGGACAGAACAGTGTGGCGTTCCATTCTTTCTGCCTACCCCTCCGGGGAGACGGCGTGATGGCTAGTTAGTTATCAGATTTAAGTTTAAATATTCTATATAATCCATTAGTGTTAGGTGATGGGAAATGAATTTATTTTCAAAAAACAATTTGTTTTGTACGCATTGAATAAAATATTTTAATAAATTTATAACTTTATGCCTATTTGTTCGTGTATTGGAAAAATATATCTTTTATCTCTTAATAAGCGTGAGCATACTTTAAAATTTAATTTTTATTTCATTTTATGATATAGTATTTTTTTCTTTTGATATTATCATACATTTGTTTGATTATGTCTTATAATCCGTAATATTATTATTAAATGAATTACTTCAGTCATTCTCATTATTAACTATTCGGTTGGTGGTCTAGGGGATAGAACGCTTGGCTCCTGATCCAGGGGACATGGGTTCAAGCCTGGTCACGACCAGATTCCTTCTTCATAATAATGAGCTATTTTCTGCTCACATTGAGGATTTTAAAATAAATTCTAATATCATTGATGTAAATCCTTGATGTTAGTCTTTAAAAAAAAAACGTATTTTTTTAAGACCTGTAATGAAAGTTTTAAAGTGTCTTGAAAATTCCGTATGATTTATGTTTTGAGTGTCTATTTGATATATGGTATTTGGCTAGTAAAATCTTACGATGAATTGTTTTATTATTTAATACAATGCATGTAGAGCTTTTGATTTATTTTTTGGAAGTTACATAAAATCTGTCATAAAAGTTTTATAAAGTTTTCAAAAATTTGTTTGATCTATGATTTGAGTGTCTTTTTGATATATTTGGTTAGTAAAATCTTTTTTTTAAATGTATTATTTTTTACTCATATAATGTACGGTATAATATATATCTGTCCACCCGTTACCCGCAGCTGTGAAAACCGGATTGTGAAAGTGGTTTTGCATCTGTCTTTTGGCGGTTACTGTACATACGTATACATTATATATTTTAAAATGTACATTCCCATGTGCCTTTATATAGGATCTCTCATTTACAATGTCCCTTCTTCTACCTTCCACGTTAACATTGCCCCACTGTTCGGCTTCCTTCACACGATCTGCCGATAAAAATGGAACCTTCGAACCTAACCTAAAATTCATTGTCAATTCGTGGAATAAAAAAAATATTTTAATAAATTTCATATTGTTTGACCCTTACGCAATTGTTTTTTTAAAATAATTTTCGTATTGGATCCAACGTTTCAAATATAAAATTTGATTTTAAAAATATTTGATATATATTTATTTACATATTGGAATGAACAAAAGTCGTGATATGAAAGTTTTAAAATAAAATCTGCCTTTTAAGGTTGTGATGGTTGGTAACAATACATATTTTGTTCCAACCCTTACATTTGAATGTTATATAAGGTGAATTAAAAATGTGAGTAGAATTGATGATGAAGAAATGAAATCTCTTAGACGAATGTGTTGTATGTTTGTATTTGTTGATATTACTAACTAACTAACTAACTAACCAACACGCCGTCTCCCCGAAGGGGTAGGCAGAAAGAATGGACTGCCACACTTTTCTTTCCTGACATATTTCTCTCGCTTCCTCAACATTCATACATCGTGTCATGCACGCGCGTCGATTTCTCTGACTCCTCACATGGCCGACATTCAATATTTGATTTATTTGATCGTGCCACGTTTTCCTCGGTCTTCCTCTATTTCTGGTTCCATTTACATCATTAACATATAATTTTTTTACCATTCTTTCTTCATTCATTCTTTCAATATGTCGAAACCATCTTAATGATCCTTTCATTATTTTGTTCATGACACTATCATTCGCACCGCATTCACTTCTTATATTTTCATTCGGCACTCTATCATACACAGAGTATCCACACATTCTTCTAAGAGATCTCATTTCAACTGCATTTATTCTACTTTCATCCTTCTTTAGCCAGTTCCATGCTTCGCTTCCATACATAAGGGTCGGAAGAAGAACACCATTGTGCACTGCCATTCTAGCTTTTTTTGATAGGTTTTTGTTTGCGATGACAACTTTAAGTGCACCATTCACTTTGTTGCCTGCCCCAACCCTTCTTTCAATACCCCTTTCCACTCGCCCATCTCTTGTAAACATACTACCCAAATACACGAACTCAATTACTTGCTCCAAATTTTCACCATTCACGCTAATATTAATTGTTGATATTATTTTTGATATATTATGTTAACGATGTTAATGGAACTAGAAATAGAGTTAGTATTCTGGAGAGTATCTTGTTTAGTAGAGAACCATCTCTGATAGTATACTATATACAACGTTTCTGGTAGTATACTATATACAATATATTATTTGACCTATTCTCAATTGATGCCTTAAAATAAATTTTGTAATTTCTATTGATGAAATAAACTGATTTGATTTGATAACTTCTCTTCTTCTCCTTCATTAGCTTTATTTAGGACTGCGCCCTGTTATTTCTCGTGGCCTGTTTCTGGGATGCAGATGTCCAACTGTCTCACCATCTTCTGGGTGGTCTTCCTGGAGGTCGATTTCCTGTTGGTACTTTATTTGCGGCTATATTTATCACTCTTTCAGAACATGCTCTTTCCACGTTGCAGATCTTTCTTTTTTCAGAAATTCTTACTCTGTCTCGGAGTGTCGTTCCCGCAACGGATCGGAGAGTCTACATTTCTGTGATTCTTAGGAGACTTTGTGTTCTGATGGTGTCAGCTCTCGTTTCTATTCCATATAACATTATAGGACTTACGCAAGTCTTGTAGATTCGTATTTTGCTCTCCTTTAGCAAATTTTTGTTTTTCCAAATATCATTTTTTAAGCAGCCAGCCACAACGGCGGCATTTATTTCTGATATCAGTATTTAAAATTCTATCATACAATGTTTTACCTCACACACGTCTAAGTCATCATCGTCTAAGGCTCATACTTCTTCTGCTAGATCCATGCTTTTCTTCCATACATAACGGTTAATCAATTATAAACTTGTATAAAATATTAAACGCTAAGGCATTAACAATGTAGAATTCCATAGTAATATACTTAAGAAATTAAAAATAACTTTGCTTAATCCACTAATTATTAAAAAAATATTAAAAAACACGACATGTTTCGGAGGATATAATTCTTCAGGTGTAAAAATATAATAAAAACTAAACAAAGAAAGACTAATATAAAAAACACATTTAAAATTCGATATTCAAATAAAAAAATTAATCTGAGCTATTTGTTATAAGTACTAATAATTTTTTAAAAAAATAATTGATGGATTAAACAAAGTTATTTTTAATTTCCAAAGTATATTATATAAAATATGCTTTGACAACTACAACAAGAAAAATAAACCATCACGCCGTTTCACCAGAGGGGTAGGCTAATATACTCGATCCTGATAAACGTCTCTAGGTTCCTCCACGTTCATGCACGCACGTCGTTTCTTTCGACTTCTAACATGGCCGACCTTTAAAATGTCATAAATTTGGTCATGCCAAGGTTTCCTCGGTCTCCGTACTCCATTCACACCGCTGACGTATACTTTCTTAACTATTTTTCATTCATCAATAGGTTCCATTTGTTCAAACCAAAGCAGTGATCTTTTCATCATTTTGTTCAGACGCCCATTTCTCTTTAATAAAAGGTTCCGAATAAAATTACATGATACAATATATTGTTTTGAGTTTTCTTTATTAGTATATGTTTGTGAATTTGAATAACGGATTCAAATGACGCAAAATACATAAATTCATTAATTTCTTTTTGATTACTCGTTTTCTATTATATGTATACCGTGAACGGAAAAGGAAAGTCCTTTTTCGTTATGCAAAAATAATATGTTGAAAAAAAAAACATATTAAAAAGCCATTTTGTTTAGACAAAGGCTATAAATGAGTGAAAGTGAATTTTTCAATGCGTGACAAAAAACTTGTTTTGGAATATTTACGTTTTTATGTCATACATAAAATGCGTAAATTTATAATAGCGTCAGAGGATGGTGAAATCCTAATCATGGTCATTACGATTAAATGACTTGACTTAGTATAACTGTGAACCGTCTTGATCAGAGGTTTTCAAACTTCTTTTATCATATACACCACCTTATAGTTTTATTTATGTAGACACCCTGCCTGTCAATTATTGAATTGTCCTAGTTGTTAACAAACTAACCTCCACACCGTTTCCCCGGAGGGGTAGGCAGAGGATAGATCGCCACATTGTTCTATCCTGACATAACTCTCGCGCCGCATTCACACACAACATACCTGATGATGTCAACATAGGTTGACGAAACAGCTGTCGCGTAAAATAAAATACAGTTGTGATACATAAAACAACGTTGTTTAATTTAACAGTTTAAAATGTTAATGTATCATAGTGTTTCGGCCAAAACAATGGACTATTTAATTTGTTATTTCTGTATAAATTATGTATTTTCAAATGTATGTTTTTTCTAAATTACAATTTTATATTTTTTATATTATCATCATGTATAAACAATAATATTGTTTAATATTATTTATTAGTTCTTACTGATAAAAAATAATTATAAGTACTTATAAAAAAAAGCCCAGGTTAATTTTTAAATTTAAATTATTATATCAAATTTTAAATGCGTTTTTTTTTATATTAGTCTTTGTTTAGATTTTATTATATTTTTACACCTGAAGTTGGAGGTATCCTCCGAAACATGTTGTATTTTTTAATATTTTTTAAATATTTAGAGGATTAAACAAACTTATTTTCATTTTCCTAAGTATTCTAGAAATTAAACGACTTTAAAATATAATAAAATATCTTCATAATTTTTTTTTGATTAACAAAAGGCGATTTACTGTGGAATTCTATTATTAAAATGTTTATATCGAGTTTAAATCAGTTTTTTTCCTAATTGATTGTTTCTTGAATAATTATGTTAACTCAATATCTTTAAGTAACTAACTAACTAACTAACCATCACGCCCTCTCCCCGAAAGGGTAGGCAGAAAGAATGGACTGCCACACTTTAATCAATGCGGCACTCCATCCTTCTCTTTTCGCCTCCGCGAGAGACGCGGTGTGATGGGTTGCGAACCTCATCGCCACCAATAGGCATCTCTCATATCTTTAAATAATCATAATGTAATTAGACAAAAACCCACATGTCATCAAGAAAGAGTACCAGAATATTTTCAATAAAAGAGAACGAGAGAGGAATAGTTCGATTCTCTCCGAAAGTAATTCTAAATGCACTCGATGCGAATGCTCGAAAACGTTCTGGATTATTTTGAAATTTGTTCCGATTATTATTGTATGACAGTACTCTAGAAAACAAAAGAAGAACATTTTGTTATTGTTAATTGTGAAATTTTTAACTTACAATCATACAAAAAAAAAATTACATTAAAAGTTACAACTGATTACGATTGTTCAGTCAACTAAGCATAAGGGCTAGAAAAACTTTACTTACGTGAATATTTCACGGGTTGGAACTAGAAATTAATATTAATGAAAACGTCTGTTTTCTATAAATTTTATTATTGCTCATTTTATAGGAATAACACGTTTCGACTTTAAAAAAACTCATCTAATTTGAACAAAAGATCATTTGATCATACCTCATCTCATGGTGAGATTTGCCATTACCATAAAACATGATAAAACTCATAGAAAATAGTCGTTTTTAATCGTATAATTATGATTATACTATATATATGGATAATCTGTGTATGATAGAGTGTCAAATGCAAGTATAAGAAGTGAATGTGGTGCAAATGAAAGTGTTATGTACAAAATAATGAAAGGGTCATTAAGATGGTTTGGACACATGGAAAGAATGAGTGAAGACAGAATGGTAAAGAAGGTATATGTAAACGGTGTGAACGGAGTTAGAAATAGAGGAAGGCCGAGGAAAACGTGGCACGATCAAATCAAAGTCGGTCACGTGAGGAGTCGGAGAAATCGTGGGCGTGCATGACAAGATGTATGAATGTAGAGGAAGCGATAAGAGTTTGTCAGGACAGAACAGTGTGGCGTTCCATTCTTTCTGCCTACGCCTCCGGGGAGACGGCGTGATGGTTAGTTAGTTAGTTAGTTTGTATATGTTGAATTTTAAAATGTATTCTTTAACATATTATTTGTTTGTTTCAGTAATTACCGGATCTACAGATGGAGTGGGGAAAGCATATGCTAAAGCGGTAAGTGTTTTGATATTTTCTACATTTTGTATGAAAAACTTTCTAAATTTCACCGACTAATGTTAAGTATCCACACATTCATCTGTACTTAAATATATTGGTTGTAAAATTTTCAACAATAATTAATGCTAATGGACACATTTGTTTTCTAGAAGTTTAAATATAACATAAATTAAATAAACACAAAAATCCGGATCGTCCATGTCAACATGTGCAACATCGAAAAAAACATTATGTGTTATTACATTATGTGCTAAATTAAAAAAAAAACGGTGGATACGTGGAACATAAAATAAATAGACAATATGTGCACCATCTAAAAAGAACATTTTGTGTCAAATTATTTTTATTTTGTTATTTTATTTAATATTATTGTATATTATATTATTTGTTTTAAATTTATTTTGTGGGTGTTGGACTATCGAAGTGTGCGCGGGAGATGCCTATTGGTGGCGATGAGGTTCGCATCCCATCACACCGCGTCTCCCGCGGGGCGAAAAGAGAAGGATGAAGTGCCGCATCAGTAAAAGTGTGACAGTTCATTCTTTCTGCCTACCCTTTCAGGGAGACGGCGTGATGGTTAATTAGTTAGTTAGTTTTTTATTATATTTTATGGGAATGACATGTTTCGGCTGTCTTAGGCATTATCAAATGTTATGTCACGAAACATGTCATTCACATAAACTATAATAAAACTTGCACCGTGGTGACGATATCTCTATTGGTGTTGAAGTAACACAAATTACAAAAGTTTTTGCAAATAAACACCCCTAAGACTGTCACAACTTGAAATATATCGAATTCGTATTAAACTCATAAGAAGAGATGTAATGTGGTCTAACTTTTAGGGGAAAAGTGTCCCAATTTTAACTTATAAGTCTGGCAGCTAGAGAGCATATGTATCTGTCTTCCATTGTACGAAAGTCATGTGCAATTTTTTATCACAAGTTTATTTGTTAAGCTTCGTTCGAGTTTTGAGTTGTGACAGTCTTGCACTGAGGTGACGATATCTCTATTGGTGTTCAAGTAACACAAAATACAAAAGTTTTGCAAATAAACACCCCTAAATCCAGGTTTTGTTGTATCCCAGTGATTCTCAAAGTGTGCTGCGGTGTCGTCATAAGGGCGCCGCAAAATATTCAACTAAACAATTCCGTAAATTTGTTGGAATTCCCAATTGTTGAAAATTTTACTAACCTAACCTAACCTAACCTAACCTTATTGAATGTATTTGCACCACGATCAGCCGCTGCAACCATGACCATGGTGGTTGTCCAGTCTCAATATGGATGTTACTGAAACTGTTGAAATTAGATATTTTATATTCTTCTTGTTCTTCTTCTTCCTCAGCCTATTCCCGTCCACTCCTGAACAAAGGCCTCCTCCATTCGTTTCCATGTCACTCTGTCCTGTGCAGACTGCATCCAGGTTTTTCCGACGTGTCTGTTCAGATCATCCTTCCACCATAGTTGCGGTCGCCCTGCACTTCTCTTTGCCGTCCACGGTCTCCAAATCAGCAGTCTTCTTGTCCACTTTTCATCTGAGCTTCTGGCTACGTGACCTGCCCATTGCCCTTTTAGAGACGCCACCCGGTGAATGATGTCAGTAACCTTTGTTTTTTCTCTCACCGTATCGTTTCTGACTCTGTCTCTAAGGCTTATTCCTAACATGGCTCTTTGGATCACTCGTAGTTTCTCGGCATTTTGTTTGGACAATGTTACAGTTTCGAGACCATAAGTGCAAACTGGCAGAACGCAGGCTTCATAGACTTCATTATATTATTCAGAAAAATATTCTGAGGTATCTCTACATGAGGGAGTATGGTAGTTATCCGTGGCTCTATCCCACGACATTTCTTTAAGGAATACTTGGAACCAATTCTTTACAGCTTCGAAGAGATGGGCATCTCATTACCCATTTCTTTAAATTAATCAGGGGATATTTCGAGAACTCGGCCGTGCTAGAGGGTGTTGGTATTTTTGTCCCTGATAGATTTCTCCGTCAGCGACAGCACATATTGTTTTATTTACCGGCCACCAGAACCAATCTGCCTCTGGTGACACCGGTGGAAAGAGCTATTATTCTGCTGAACGCGGTCTCCTCGGAGATTGACGTCTTTCATATTATTGAAGGTTCAGGGGACAAATTATTCTTGACTTTAGAAAGTATCTTGTCTTCCTAATGTCGAGCCATCTCTAATGCGTTCCTGGTACTATGTTGTGTTTTATAATATTTTAACTAACTAACCATCACGCCGTCTCCCCGAAAGGGTAGGCAGAAATAATGGACTGTCACACTTTAACCGATGCGGCACTCCATCCTTCTCTTTTCGCCCCGCGGGAGACGTGGTGTGATGGGTTGCGAACCTCATCGCCACCAATAGGCATCTCCTGCGCACACTTCGATCGTCCAACACCCACAAAATAAATCTAAAACAAATAATATAAAATACAATGATATAAAATAAAATAACAAAATAAAAATAATTTAACACAAAATGTTCTTTTTAGATGTATTTAACATTAAACCCACATAATAATATTTTACCTGTACTCAATTAATATTTTCCTGTTTGTAATGTCTTTTGAATTATTAAACTGATTTGATTTGATTAGATTATCCAAGGAAAATAGTATCCATTTTTAATTTTTCGCTGTTAAATGAGTAATCGCCTTTAAAAAGGTAAGTTTCCTCATTTCTCAAGATGGTCAAAAATTTTGAAAAAAATCTGATGTATTAAGGAAACCGCGGGAAAGTCAGATGTTTTAAGGGAGCTGTAAACCGAAAAAGATTGAGAACCTCTGTTGTATCTTATTGAGGCATCGTCCCTAGTGAAAAGGTGAGGCCTCAAAAGATAGACGAGAAAGTGTCTGCGGACCACCCTGGATGACGTAATCCTTTGTGTTTATGTCATCATCGCGCCACAATGGCAGGGTGCAAAACAAACAAGAAAATTCATCCTAACTAGCAACACTGACGCTTAATTTGACAGGGAAATATGGCTGAAAAATATTTTAACAAGAGAACAAGCTGTCTAAGGTTGTTTTAACGTGAACAAAGCAACATCTCGAATATGCTTCAAGATGCTCTTGATTGCTATTAAGATTTAAAAAATAAAAAATAATAGTTAAATATAAATTTATAGTTTTATGAACTCTAACTATCTAACTAACTAACCATCACGCCGTCCGTCTCCCCGAAGAGGTAGGCAGAAAGAATGGACTGCCATACTTTTCTTTTCTGTTATATTCCTCTTGATTCCTCAACATTCATACATCGTGTCATGGCGCGTGGTTTTCTCTGACTCCTCACGTGGCCGACATTCAATATTTGATTTATTTGATCGTGCCACGTTTTCCTCGGTCTTCCTCTATTTCTAGTTCCATTTACATCGTTAACAAATACTTTTTTTAGCATTCTTTCCATGTGTCCAAACCATTTTAATGATTCTTTCATTATTTTGTTCATAACACCACCATTCGCACCGCATTCACTTCATATATTTTCATTCGACACTCTATCATACACATAGTATCACATTTATCTAAGAGATCTCATTTCTATTGCATTTATTCTACTTTCATCATTTTTTAGCCAGTTCCATGCTTCGCTTGAAATATTGAATGTCGGCCACGTGAGAAGTCAGAGAAATCGACGCGCGTGCATGACACGATGTACTCGTATGAATATTGAGGAAGCGAGATAAATATGTCAGGAAAGAAAAGTGTGGCAGTCCATTTTCTCAGCCTACCCCGTTAGAGAGACGGCGTGATGGTTAGTTAGTTAGTTAGGTTTAAATAGAATATATAAATATTGAGAATGCCCTCGTAAGGCGAAACTAATTTGTCACTATTTATATAAATTAAATCCAAGTAAAACCAATAAATAATCGTGTTTACTATTTTAAATTAAAAATGGAGTTTTACAAAACAGTTTGTATATGGTATAAATTGATCAGCAGATGAATTAAAATATCTACATTGGCTATTGGGAATTAATTAAACATTGTTTAGACCACTTTTTTAATAAAAAAATATTAAAATACACGACATGTTTCAGAGGATACCTCCATCTTCAGGTGTAAAAAATATAACAAAAACTAAACAATGAATGACTAATAAAAAACGCATTTAAAATTCGATACAAAAATTAAAAATTAAAAATTAAGTTTGGCTATTTGTTATTTTAATATTTTTTTTATTAAAAAAGTGGTCTAAACAATGTTTAATTAATTCCCAAAGTAGATTACTGTGGAATTACACAGTGTTAATGCCTTAACTTTCAATAAGTTGAATAAAAATATGTTTGAAACAAAACGTAATATTTATTGTTTCTTGAACAATGATGTAAAACTCCATATTAAATAATTAATACGAATGAAAACGTCAGTTTTCTAGAAGTTTTATTATATTTTATGGGAATGACATGTTTTGCCCTTCTAAGGCATTATCAATACATTTGATAATGCCTTTGAAGGGCGTGGGATGTCATTCCCATAAAATATAATAAAATTTCTAGAAAACTGACGTATTCATTCGTATTAATAAAAACGTAATATATGTTTAATCTTCTTTTAGCTGGCGAAGAAGGGATGCGACATCATCTTGGTCAGCAGGACAGAAACCCGACTGCAGGCTGTAGCGGCGGAAATTGGTACTGATACTTCTATTTACGTTTCATTTCCTTTTGTCTATATACTTCCTCTTGTGCACAAAGGGAATTGCCTCTAGACAACAGCTGATATGAAAGTATATCTGTTTTGGAATTTTCATACTAGACCTTTAAATGGATTGTTATGATTTAAAAAAAATTACAAACATCATTTATTTGGACAGAAAATGGCTCATCTGGTCGTGTTCAGGGTTGAACTCAACTCCTCTGGATCAGGAGGCAAGCATTATATCCCCTAGACCACCACCATCTTCTTCTCTTCTTCTTTCTCAGCCTATTTCCGTCCACTCCTGGACAAAGGCCTCCTCCATTCGCTTCCATGTCACTCTGTCCTGTACAGACTGCATCCAGGTTATTCCGACGTGTCTGTTCAGATCATCCTTCCACCGTAGTTGCGGTCGCCCTGCACTACTCTTTGCCGTCCACGGTCTCCAAGTCAGCAGTCTTCTTGTCCACTTTTTTTTATAATGTAGGCACATACCTAAAGTTTTGTTTCACTTAGTTTTTGAAGATCAAATCAGGTGGTGACGTCCCCCATTCTCCATACACCGAGTAAACCGATTTCTGGCGTTTGTCATGACTCTTGCCAGCATACCAGGCGTTATCTTGTCATTTTTTTCCTGGATGTTGGTCTTTAAATCTTTTAGGGTCCCCGGACGGCTAAAATAAACACAGGATTTAAAAAATCCCATAGAAAAAATCACAAGGGGACAAATCGGGAAAGCGGGCCGGCCACTTCAAATCGCTCTTAATTGAGATGAGGCATTCTGGGAAGTGTTCCCTCAAAACAGCCATCCCGTGACAGAAATCCCGTGTCCCTACCCTTGAACACCCGTTCGACAAGTAGACCTAAACGGCAAATGCACGCTCCTCACTGTTCCAACGCATGATGCCGACTAAACATTAAAAAAAGCATCTCATTATCTTGCGATGGGTTATTTATATAATATCAATTTTGTTGTTTTTTCCATTTCAGAAGCCGAATATAAAGTTAACACCAAAATTATTGTAGCTGACTTCACGGAGACTGAAGGGGTGTACGAGCACATTGAAAAACAACTCACAGGTCTAGAAATTGGCGTTCTCATTAACAACGTAGGAGTTTCATACCCCTATCCAGAATACTTCCTGAATCTCCCTGACAAGTAAGTGAATACGTTAAGTTATATTTTAACAATTAATTCTTCTAGTCATGAAATACTTGCAGATTTAAGAATTCTACACAGGTCTGTGACCACGGACGAGATGTATAGATAACTTCTGGGCTTGTCCTAAAGAAACACTTATGAAGAAGACTTGTATTCCAAATGTAATTTTTTCCTTGAGCGGTGTTTGACGAAAACAAAAGTGTTGGTATCCGGTTTCAGTAAAGGACTTTGTTTCTTATTTAAAGCCTACTAATTAATTAATTAATAATTAAATAAAACGATGTTTTTTAACTACTTCCACTTTTGTCTTTATTTAGACAGCTGTCTAAATAAAGACAAAAGTGGAAGTAGTTAAAAAACATCGTTTTATTTAATTATTATTTAAAATGAACTTCCATCAAGAGATTTCAGTAAAATCATTTGATTAAATTAATTAATTAATTAAGGTAGAAAGTAGAGAGAGAGTGGATTGCCAGTCACGTATTCCTGACATATCTGTTGAAATTCTTCTACTTTTATACGTAGTTTTACGTGCGTAAGTCGATTGTTCTGACACTGAATTTGTCCATATTCAGGACGGTAAATATGTTTACTTTTATCTAATCGAAAGTCATTGTCTGTGGCAATCGTGGAAGCCTTTGATTCTCGATGCAATAGTTAGACGGATTTCTTCTCAAACAAAAAGGCGTCTGATGCGTTCAAAAAATATTTTAAATTAATTAAAACCTGTAACTTTGAATATTTTATATGCTCCAAAGATCCAAGTCGAGAGTCGATTGAAAATATTTGGCTTAAGAATATTATCTTGACGAATTTTTATGAAATTAAAATGAACTTCTATCAAAAGATTTCAGTAAAATCATTTGATTAAATTAAGACACTGTTTTTTCCACTTTTGAGTTTATTTTTCTCGACATGTTTCGAAGGCTTACACCTTCATCATCAGGAGAACGATATAAATATATCAGTTTATTTCGTTCTCCCGATGATGAAGGTGCCAGCCTTCGAAACATGTCTAGAAAAATAAACTCAAAAGTGGAAAAAAAGTGTTTTAATTCATAAAAATTCGTCATTGTGGAATTCCACAGTTTTTCCAATAATACCTTATGTTTATCTAAAATTAATATTATCTTGGTAGTAAAATATTACATAATGGACGTTGTCTCTTAGATTTCCAAGGAAATATACATTTTGGATGTCTCAAAGACTCAGTGGTACTACTTGATAGATGCTTTTGTCTAAAAACGAACACGATACCTGTATAATGATAATAGATAATAGGTTTGTTGATTTCTAGAAAATATATAAATAAAATATGTATTTTCATAGTTATTCAAAATTCTCGAAAACCTAAGGGGTTTATATTTTGACGATGTTTCGAGAGGACCCACAACAGTGCCTTGCGGTACTCCACTACTGAATTCAATGAATTTCAAGCTCCGACATGAATACACATCGTACCTGGAGTGTCTGCTTAAAATTCTGTTTTCATCGAGGTGACGTGAATTCGTCAACGTTTCAGACGATTAAGCCGGTAGCGCACTGATACAGATATTACAAATCGCACTGAATATGTTGTTGGTGTGTTCAAACACGTTTTTAAGCCTTTGAATTTTTTTCTTTGTATCAATGGGAATACAGCAGGGATAGAGCTAAAAGGGGCATATTTCTCCTCGAGAGTATTGCTATTAGGGTGGAAGGTTTAAACTACTTTGTGTCGTTTCCGAGGGCGCCAGGTATTATAGTTACAATAACACCATACGTAGAGGTACCTTTATTGTCCATGTAAATTGTTGCATTGCCATTCATACATTAGTGCCGTGGACGCACGTCGATTTCTCCGATTCCTCACGTGGTCAACATTTAATATTTGATTGATAAGATCCTGGCATGCAAACCTCAGTCTTCCCGTGTATTTGTTTTTTTTTAAGTCAATTTTAAAAATAATACTACAAAAGATTTAATTGATTTCATTGGTATTAGAAATAATTTTATAATTTTTAATGTGAGTGTTTTAGTCGTGTCCAGGCTTGAACCCATGTCCCTTGGATCAGGAGCTAACGTTTTGTCCCCTAGACCACCACCCGGTTGAAATATGTTTTCCTTACCATTAATTTTTATCATGTGTCCAAACTATTGTAGTGAATCTTTCTTTATTTTGTTTATTACGCTTTTATTCGCACTGCGTCCATACCTTACGAGTATATTTGCATTTGGCACAACTAAATTTATTGTATTAATTACTCTCTTCCTTATAAGTGCAATATAAACGGGTTGTTATACCATGATATGAACAACTTTGAAAAACAAACATCTGGAACGAAAAACTCGAATTTGATTAAATATACAAAAACAAAAGTTCGTAATTTTACAACTTACACTTTTCACTTATTCACTTTCTCGTATTACACTTTTCACAGACATGTTCGGCTGTTACCCAACCTTTCTTGATGTATAAATTTTAACAATACAAACAATACACCTATATAAAAAAGAGGGTGGAGCTGTTTATAAAGGTGGAGGGGGTATAATTAGGATTGTGGAGAGGAGGGATAACGGGAACATACAATACAAAATGAAGGTGAATTTACCAAGAAGGAAAACTCAAAAACTGTTTGTGAATTTTTTGATACAATTTGACAAGGTAATGCGTTTTATGTCAAATAAAACGCATTATCTTGTAGTATATGCGTGTTTGTGGGTGCCATTTTTTGCTTTGCGTCGTAAGTCTGACGTGCGAATGTTTTACGCCGGTGTGCCATCGGCTTAAGCTGTCTCTTCTTGTGGATAATGTCCCATGGGAGCAACAGAAGACGCTGTGTTTCCAAGTACAAATATTCACCGCTGTATGCACCGGAAGCGGAAGTTTATGCGGATATTGCAATATTTTAAGAATATAAAAATATATTTACCAAATATTTTTTGCCGAACGTTTTTATCCGAAATAAATGAAGTCAACTTTTAAATAATAATAAAATAAAACGAGTTTTTTTTAACTACTTCCACTTTTGTCTTTATTTCGACAGCGACCGGTTTCGCCAGGCTCGCTGGCATCGACAGACTGGTCCAGATTTCAGTAAAATCATTTGACTATCAACTTTTTAAATTTAACCTGTTAAAATATAAAACGCCGTTTATGGTAAAACATTTTTTTAATTTTTCGCGACAGCTGTTTCGTCAACCGATGTTGACATCATCAGGGGTTAAAAAATAATTAAGAATATTGTGATACCATAAACCACGTTTTATATTTTAAAGTTAATAATGTCGTATAAAACAATGGACTGTTTTAAAATTTAACCTAATATTTGTTGACACTCTATCATATATTCAGATTTCTTACAAAGTCGTGTAAGAGATCTCATTTCTACTGCATTTATTCTACTTTCATCCTTCTTTTGTCAGTTCCATGCTTCGTGTAAGTGCACCATTCACTTTTATCTATGGTGGTGTATATTATTTTATTTTATATCATTGTATTTTATATTATTTGTTTTAGATTTATTTTGTGGGTATTGGACGATCGAAGTGTGCGCGGGAGATGCCTATTGGTGGCGATGAGGTTCGCAACCCATCACACCGCGTCTCCCGCCGAGCGAAAAGAGAAGGATGGAGTGCCGCATCAGTAAAAGTGTGCCAGTCTATTCTTTCTGCCTACCCTTTCGGGGAGACGGCGTGATGGTTAGTTAGTTAGTTAGTGTATATTATGCATGTCTAAGCATTACATACATAAATTGGGATCTTAAAAATCGTCTTGTTAAGGCATTATCAAATGTAGCGAAAATCACACTCGTTCTTGTTTATATACCCGAGTTAATGAAGTAGAATGCGGTACTTATTATTAGGAAAAACAACCTAGAAATAAACAATAATACCATTTTAATAAAAAATATTTTTTAACACCAACAGCCAGTCGTAAGAGTTACAGAAAACCCTTTAAAAGCCTCGGCGGGAGTGAAACCGGTCGATTCGATAAAACAAAACAAAATATTGTGAAAACAAAATGAAAGTGTTTTAAATTATTTTTAATACTACAACATCATAAATTAAGTTCTTCATACGAAACCATTTTAGATAATCCGAAACGAAACCATTTTTGATAATCCATTGTTTTGGTGGAAAAACTTTGATATTTCAACATTATTAACTGTTTAATTAAAACACTGTTACAGAATATAACAATTAATTTAAATTGTTTTGAAATTGTCGCGATAGCTGTTTCGCTAATTAATGTTAGCATTATCAGGTGTTTTAATCAACTAAAAATACAAACAGAAAGACTTATTGTAATCAATTGTTAGTAAACAAATATGCAAAAAATATTTTTTTCCATCTTTATTACAGCTGACAATATTGTTTGTAGTTTCTTCCCCTCCTAATGAATTTTGTATCATATGTAAACGTAGCTTTGTAACACTTGATGATGCTAACACCGGTTAGCGAAACAGCTGTCGCGACAATTTCAAAAGAAATAAAATTAATGATGATATTCTATAACAGTGTATTAATTAAACATTTTATTTAAAAAAAATGACATTATGGAATTGAAAAGTACTCGTATTATATAAATTGACGACCTTCGTGGCCAAGTGGCAAGTGCATTGACTGCCATCCCGAAGGTTCCGGGTTCGATTCCTGGCGAGGGCAGTGTGATTGTCACACTGTCTTTGGTCTGGTGTAGAATTCACGTGACAATAAAATGGCGATAGATCCTATCACATGTCACGAGAATCACTATGATAACTATAAATACCTTACATCGATTTGGCTCATGCTGTCATGATGTAAAGAGCGATTCAACAAAATAATAATAATAATAATAATAATAATAAATGTCAACATGTGCAACATCGAAAAAAAACATTATGTGTTATTACATTATGTGCTAAATTAAAAAGGTGGATTCGTGGAACACAAATTAAATAGACAATTTGTGCACCATCTAAAAATAACATTTTGTGTTAAATTATTTTTATTTTGTTATTTTATTTAATATCATTGTATTTTATATTATTTGTTTTAGTTTTATTTTGTGGGTGTTGGACGATCGAAATGTTCGCGGGAGATGCTTATTGGTGGCGATGATTTATTGGTGGCGATGATGTTCGCAACCCATCACACCGCGTCTCCCGCGGAGCGAAAAGAGAAGGATGGAGTGCCGCATCAGTAAAAGTGTGACAGTCCATTCTTTCTGCCTACCCTTTCGGGGAGACGGCGTGATGGTTAGTTAGTTAGTTATAATGATAAACCTCCTCGGAAAGTCAAAGGTGTTAGTTTTTGAAAGAGGCAAAAGACAGTTTGTAATATAAGTGTAAATGAAGAGAACTTGGAACAGGTGAAGAAATTTGTTTATTTAGGTAGCATGTTCACAGCGGATGGCCGAACGGACAGTGATGTTGAAAGAAGGGTTGGTGCGGGTAACAAAGGAGCTTAGTAGTTATTGGAAACAAGAATTTATCAATGAAATCGAAAAAGGCCGTTCACAATGGGGTTCTGGTACCAACCCTTATGTATGGAAGCGAAGCATGGAACTGGCAGAAGAAAGATGAGAGCAGAATAAATGCGGAAGAGATGATGTCCCTAAGACGTATGTGTGGTAGAACGATGTACGACAGAATCTCAAATGCTTATATTAGGAAGGAATGTAGAGCGAAAGAAGGTATTATGAACAAAATTATGAAAGGTTCGCTGCGTTGGTTCGGACATATGGAGCGCATGGGTGAAGAAAGAATGGTTAAAAAAGTATGTAAATGAAAAGATGTAAATGGAGTAAGGAGTCGAGGTAGACCGAGGAAAATATGGCATGACCAAATTAATCAAATATTAAAGGTTGGTCATGTCAGAAGCCGGAAGAATCGACGTGCGTGTATGACTCGCTGTATGAATGTGGAGGAAGCTAGATGGGTGTGCCAGGATAGAATAGTGTGGCGGTCCATTCTCTCTGCCTACCCCTGCGGGGAAACGGATAGTTTGTTGTTGTTTTTGTAATAATAATAAATGCCTTATGTTTATCAAAAAATAAATAGGACTATTTTGAAACTCGAGTTTTGTTTTCACTATTTGTTACAAATGTCAACAGATGGCGTTAGATGCTGTGCATTTAATTATTTCTTTTTTATTTTCTTTAGACTTTATACTAGCTAAGGGAAGAATAATACCTCATTCGTTTAGTCGACACAAAGGACTCAATAAGTCTTAAATCAGGGCCCGCTTCTGCCCTGGGGAACCATTAATCACCGGGGCGGCCCTGGAATCGAACCCGTGACTGATTCCGTGCGGCCTGCCCTTAATACATAACGCCGGCCCTGGACTTGTTAAATAGGCGGTTTTTGTGGAAAATACGAACACACAAACTAAAGTTCTGGCTGCCCTGAAATATTATGGGATATTATTTTAAACTGGCAGCATATCTCAACATAACTGTTTTTGCTGTGGTCACGAAATGTTTTACCAATTCGGGCAGTAATAACATACATTTGAACTAACTAACCATCACGCCGTCTCCCCGAAGGGGTAGGCAGAAATAATGGACTGCCAAACCTTTCTTTCCTGACATATTTCTCTCGCTTCCTCAACATTCATACATCGTGTCATGCACGCGCGTCGATTTCTCTGACTCCTCACATGGCCGACATTCAATATTCGATTTATTTGATCGTGCCACGTTTTCCTCGGTCTTCCTCTATTTCGGGTTCCATTTACATCATTTACATATAATTTTTTAACGATTTTTTCTTCATTCATTCTTTCCATATGTCCAAACCATCTTAATGATCCTTTTATTATTTTGTTCATGACACCATCATTCGCACCGCATTCACTTCTTATATTTTGATTCGACACTCTATCATACACAGAGTATCCACACATTCGTCTAAGAGATCTCATTTTTACTGCATTTATTCTACTATCATCCTTCTTTTGCCAGTTCCATACATACATTTGTATTATATTATATTAAATTATTAACTTAAAGTTGTCATCGCAAACAAAAACCTATCCAAAAAAGCTAGAATGGCAGTGCACAATGGTGTTCTTCTACCGACCCCTGAGTATGGAAGCAAAACATGGAACTGGCAAAAGAATGATGAAAGTAGAATAAATGCAGTAGAAATGAGATCTCTTAGACGAATGTGTGGATACTCTGTGTATGATAGAGTGTCGAATGAAAATATAAGAAGTGAATGCGGTGCGAATGATGGTGTCATGAACAAAATAATAAAAGGATCATTAAGATGGTTTGGACATATGGAAAGAATGAATGAAGAAAGAATGGTATTTTTTTTTATATGTTAATGATGTAAATGGAACCAGAAATAGAGGAAGACCGAGGAAAACGTGGCACGATAAAATAAATCAAATATTGAATGTCGGCTATGCGAGGAGTCAGAAATCGACGCGCTTGCATGAGACGATGTATGAATATTGAGGAAGCTAGAGAAATATGTCAGGAAAGAAAAGTGTGGCAGTCCATTCTTTCTGCCTACCCCTTCAGGGAGACGGCGTGATGGTTAGTTAATAAGTTAGTTTTAAATAAAATGATGTTCTTTAATTACTTCCACTTTTGTCTTTATTTCGACAGCGACCGGTTTCGCCAGGCTCGCTGGCGTCGGCATACTGGTCCAGTCTGTCGATGCTAGTTAGTTAATTAAATAATCAAATAAATACATACATAAAACAAAAAAAATGTATAAACAAACCATCACGACGTTTCCGCGCAGGGGTAGCCAGAGATAATGGACCGCCACACTACTCTACCCTGATGCACCTTTCTAGATCCTTCACATTCATACAGCGAGTCATGTACGCACGTCGATTCTTCCGGCTTCTAACATGATCAATCTTTAAAATTTGATTAATTTGGTCATGCCGTGTTTTCCTCGGTCTACCTCGACTGCGTACTTCATTTACATCGTTAACGTATACTTTCTTAACCATTATTTCACCATCTATGCGTTCCATTTATCCGAACCAATGCAGCGATCCTTTCATAATTTTTTTTAAGATAATCAAATGATTTTACTGAAATCTCTTGATGGAAGTTCATTTTAAATAATAATTAAATAAAACGATGTTTTTTAACTACTTCCACTTTTGTCTTTATTTAGACAGCGACCGGCTTCGCCAGGCTCGCTGGCATCGACTGAACCAGTCTGTCGTGCCAGCGAAACCTGTCGCCTGTCTAAATAAAGACAAAAGTGGAAGTAATTAAAAAACATCGTTTTATTTAATTATTATTTTATAATTTTGTTTATAAAATCTTCTTCCGCTTTACATTCCTTTCTTGTATCAGCATTTAAGATTCTGTCGTATATCGTTCTACTACACATACGTCTTATGGACCTCATCTCTACCGCATTTATTCAGTTCTCATCCTTCTTCTGCCAGTTCCATGTTTCGCTTCCATACATAAGGGTTGGGATCAGAACTCCATTGTGACCGGCCGTTTTCGCTTTCATTGATAAATTCTTGTTTCCAATAACTATTTTTAAAGTTCCATTTACTTTGTTACCCGCACCAACCCTTCTTTCGACGTCACTATCCGTTCGGCCATCCGCTGTGAACATGCTACCTAAATACACAAATTCACTCACCTGCTCCAAATTCTCTTCGTTCACACTTATGTTACAAACTGTCATTTGCTCTTCCCTTTCAAAAACCATCACCTTTGACATTTCGACATTCATCATTAAATCACTTGACTTGCATATGTACCTAATACATTCTCGACACCAAGACTTGTAATTCGTATTAATTGTATTATTTGTATCTTTTGGTATATGGCGTTATGAGTCGAATAATGAATAATTTATTATTTCAAAACTTATCATAAACGCCATCTGTGTAATGTATCGGTAACAATACGTGAATACTTTATTTTTTTATATTAATAGATGGTACTATTCGTTAATATTAATTAATTATGTAGTAAATAGTAAATAGTTATCTTATTTTAAAAAAATGATTAACGCCATCTCTGTAATAAATTATAAACAATATATGAGTATGTTTTTCGTTTATATTAAAAGATGGCACTATACGTAAATATTAAATAATTATGTAGTAAAATAATTATTATCCCATTTTAAAATATATCATTAACGCCATCTCTGTAATGAATTATTGGCACTACACGTAAATATTAATTAATTATGTAGTAGAATAATAATGAATGTTGAGGAAGCGAGAGAAATATGTCAGGAAAGAAAGGTGTGGCAGTCCATTCTTTCTGCCTACCCCTTCGGGGAGACGGCGTGATGGTTAGTTAGTTAGTTAGTTAGAATAATAATTATCCCAGTTTTCTAGCAAATAATTAACGCCATCTCTGCTTTAAATTATTAACGTTAGTACGTTATTCGTTTATATGAATAGATGGCACTATAGGTAAATAATAATTAATAATGGAGTAGAGCAATAATAACCTTATTATTTAAAACAAATCATTAACGCCATCTCTGTTATAAATTATTAACAATATGTAAGTATGCTATTCGTTTATTTCGATAGATGGCAGTGTAAAAAATAATAATTTATGTAATATATTTTTATATAATTTGGTCTGCAATTTAAGTTGAAATGTTTTGGGTTTCCATTTTTTCTATTCGTATCCTTAAAAAGTTGTTAAAAATAAGTCTTTATCTTTAAGTCCCACCTGAAATTACAAATGAAAACACCAAATATTACTTTTACTCCCATAGGACGCGAGTTTTTAAACTTGGAATTTAACTTTCGACGTTTTCGTTCGGAGTTGCCAGATTTATGAACGTGGGGTACTTACTGCCAGTGGCTACTCTAGGAATATTTGTTTTTGGAATTTAGAATATTTTTATTGAAAAAAATTTAGGGGATGCATTACGTAATATTACAAAGAATTGCGTTAATATGAAGTTTTATATCATTGGTTAAGCAACAAATATATATTTCTTATAAATATTTATTGTCAACAACAACACAACAAACCATCACGCCGTTTCCCCGCAGTGGAAGGCAGAGAGAATGGACCGCCACACTACTCTATCCCGACATACCTCTCTAGCTTCCTCCACATTCATACATCGAGTCATACACCCACGTCGATTCTTCCGGCTTCTGACATGACCAACCTTTAATATTTGATTAATTTGATCATGCCATGTTTTCCTCGGTCTACCTCGACTCCTTACTCCATTTACATCGTTAACGTACACTTTTTTTAACCATTCTTTCTTCACCCATGCGTTCCATATGTCTGAACCAACGCAGCGATCCTTTCATAATTTTGTTCATAATACTTTCATTTGCTCTACATTCCTTCCTAAATTTCTTGTCAATGTGTGTGTTATGAACAAAACGGTCTTCGTGGCAGAGTGGCAACAGCTATGACTGCGACACCGAAGATCTCATGTTGGATTTTCGGCGATGACAGTGCGATTTTCACACGGTCTTTGTAACATATATAACAGCTAGACTCTTTACATCGGCATCGATTTGGCTCTCGCTTAATGAATGATGTATAGAGCTTCTCAACAAAATCAATAAATAATAAAAAATAATAAAAGGGTCATTAAGATGGTTTGAACACATGGAAATAATTAACGAAGAAAGAATGATAAAAAAAAGTTTATGTTAACGATGTAAACAGAACAAGACATAGAGGACGATCGAGGAAAACGTGGCATGATCACATCAATGAAACATTAAATGTCGGTCGCGTGAGGAGTCGGAGAAATCGACGTGCTTAAATAATGATGTGAGAATGCTGAGGATGCGAAAGAATTATGATATATAAAACACTTTTTTCAACTTTTGAGTTTATTTTTCTCGACACGTTTCGAAGGCTTTACAACTACATCATCGGGAGAATGATATAAAACGATATAAGTTTATATCGTTCCCCCGATGATGATGGTTTAAAGCCTTCGAAACGTGTCGAGAAAAATAAACTCAAAAGTAGAAAAAATAGTGAAGATTTTTTTATGAATGAAAACACTGTTTTTTCCACATTTGAGTTGATTTTTCTCGACATATATCGAAGGCTTTGCATCTTCATCATAGGGAGGTGATAAGTTTATAGCGTTCTCTTGATGATGAAGGTGTAAAACCTTCGAAACACGTCGAGAAAAATAAACTCAAAAGTGGAAAAACTGTTTTAATTCATAAAAAATCGTCATTATGAAATTCCACAATGTTAACTCGTTAAGTTTATCGGAGAAAATAGTTAAATAAAATAATTATAATACATAAACTCCCGCCGAGCGAAACCGGTTGGTGTTACCATATAAAATGGTGTTACCATATAAAATGGTGTTAATTCAAATGACTTAAAGTGTATTATTATTTTATTTAATAATATCATGCTTCTTACTTAATTAAGTGCTTCATACGAAAATGTAGGAAAATAATGTTTAAATTCGTAAAAAAAATTGTAGTTAGTTTTATTAGTCGAGCTTTTAATTTTTTGAAATCGAACGAAAAATTTTCCCCGCCATTGGGCTGTAAACTGCCGTTCTTTATAAATTAATTTGAAGCATTTTACGAGTTATTTGATACGACGTTATTACCACTAAGTAATTGCTTAAAATTTCTTGAAAATGGGCGCCAGAGGATCAATTCACAGTGGAACAAAATCACCGCGAGTGTTCCCCTGATCACGTGTTCTCATTAGGGTGAGTGCTCCAATACCTGGCAGGTGGCCAATAACAGGACACGGTGAATCTGACACATGCCGACTACCGGGGCCGTTAATCTATGTTATAATTATGAAATCAATCAACTAAGAACAGGGTAGGGATAATGACTTTCTACAATTTCAAGGTTTTATTGTTATACAGTAGCGAGCACAGAAATCTTTTCACACTGAAAATATCGGTTTTTTGTAATAATATTTTTTTGTGATTCCTTGATAGCTTTTCACCCCAAATTATTAACCGTCGCGTTGCCATGTGGTCAATTGAGTTTCCACTGCCAATTTAAAGTTGATTTTCTTAAAACCTATGGACCCTAATATTATAAAAAAAATTGTAATCCTCCATTGAAGTGTTCTCAATATTTCGTAATAAAAAAAAAAGCAAAAAATTACTTCCTTCATCCCAAAAAAAAATATTTTCTAAGACTGCCCTCACCTTCATTCGTGTTAAGGTAGAATTTGTTTTGCTAATATTTACAACTTTATCAAAAGTGACAAATACTTACTCGCTGTTTTGAACGTATTATAAATTATATGTTTGACCTTTTCAATAGGTACGTAATAATACCGACTGTGGACGGAAACGCAGCACGCAACTTAATAATATCAGAACTGTGAAAATATTAACACTTTACCAAAAGGGACAAATATTAATACGTACTCGTTGTCTTGAGCGTACTATACATTTTGCCTGGGTGCCTTTATCATACGTAAACTTATAGCGCCCGCCGGCGCGGCGGGGCGAGACAAGTTCATACTTGGTGTCAGTTGCTCATATGCTGTGACGCATTCCATATCAGAAATCGCATGGTTCCAGAAAAAAATTAATAATGATATGTTTTTCAAATAATCCATGTATGTTATAGATATCGATCTATTCCTAATGAAATTCCCTACAATATGACATAAATTAAATTTTGATTCATCGAGTCATATGCTTGATATTTAGATAAAGTTAGCGGTAAACTGAATTGACCACATGGGAGCGAGCGTTTTGTTTTGAACACGGTACGTTAAGGGTTAAGCAACACTGTTTAAAGATGATCTGCAAAAAAAGTGCCTTCTTAGGGATCAAACATTTTTTTCTTCATAATTTTAGAGTTAATTTGTAGATTTTCGATTTTTTGTCACAAAAATTAAAAATGCTTACATAATTTAAATAAACACATATTTATTTCAAATAAAATTACGTAGGTATATAACACTAACAATTATCAAAAGCATTTTTAATTTTTGTAACAAAAAATCGAAAATCTACAAATTAACTCTAAAATTAAGGAATTTTTTTTGATCCCTAAGAAGGCACTTTTCTTGCAGATCATTTTTAAACAGAGTTGCCTAATAATTTGGAGTGAAGAGCTATCAAGGAATCACAAAAAATTATATAATTACAAAAAACCCATATTTTCAGTGTGAAAAGATTTCTGTGCTCGCTACTGTACGTATGTTATATGAAAGCTTCTCTGAGGTCTTGCTCTACCTGGGATAACATGTTAACGTCGTGACGTCTTGTAAACGTCATTTGCTAAGCAGACGATGCCGACGATGCAGCTAAATCTGAAGATGACTTGCAAAAAATGTTGTACAATTGTTGTATAGATATTTTTTGTTTGTTATGTCTCATTTGTGTATTATTTATAAATAAATAAAATCATACACAGATTTTAACCACATTCGTCTAAGAGATCTCATTTCTACTGCATTTATTAATTTTCTATCCTTCACTCTACTTTCGTACATAAGGGTCGGATATAAGAACACCATTGTGCATTGGCATTTAAATTTTTTTGATTGGTTTTTGTTTGTTTTTTTATATTATTTTATTCTCCAATTAACTAACTAACTAACTAACCATCACGCCTTCTCTCCGGAGGGGTAGGCAGGAAGAATGGACTGCCACACTTTTCTTTTCTGATCACGCGCGTCGATTTCTCTGACTCCTCACATGGCCGACTTTTAATATTTGATTTATTTGATCGTACCACGTTTTCCTCGGCCTTCCTCTATTTCTGGTTCCATTTAAATCGTTTACATATAATTTTTATACCATTCTTTCTTCATTCATTCTTTCCATATGTCCAAACCATCTTAATGATCTCCAATTAGGTATTTCAAAATTTCTAATAACCTTAAGAATAAATAATAAAGCAATATAAATAAGAGAATTGAGAATCAATACGATGGTGTTTTATCTTCTTTATGTATTTCTTCGCGAAATGAAAAACTTTGTTTATTCTAATCAATTTAGATTATTTCGCACTCTGTATATTTTTCGTCTCTTTCTTATTTTTTTTATTCTCTCTGTCCGTGGAGCAATTCGATTCGGCAGTTTCTATCCTATCTGACGCCTCGGCCGCTTCCAGTATTATGGAGATGGCGGCTGACTGTCGGACCGGAATGTTGAACAAGTTCCGGATGTCATGTTTGAAAATCGAACGCGGAATGGAATTAAGCGTTCGTTATTTGAATCGGAAATTTGAACATTTTTGACAAAAGTTGCCGGCGTTTTAAGAAAATTTTCAAAGTAACAGATAGTTTGTAAAGTTATTCGGCAATTTCTTTGAAATTTGGTAATAATTTTTGAATCGTATTAATATTCTACTAAGTATCAACCCATCGCGTGAATAATTTTCTTGGTTTTGTAGCGGGAATTAATTTGGTCGTTGTTTAAAGGAATTTATGGGTCTAACAACTAATTCATAATTTTTTATTATTTTTTTATTTTTTATTATTTTTTTTTATGTATACAACAGTTCGTTTCGACCCAATTACTGATAGGTAGCCATTCTTTTATTGTCAAGTGAATTCTACACCAGACCAAAGACAGTGTGACAATCACACTGCCATCGCCGGGAATCGAACCCAAGACCTTCGGTATGGAAGTCAGAGCTCTTACCACTCTGCCACGAAGGTTGTCCTGATTCCTAAAGTGGTCTTTATCGACCCCCAGGGGTCGATTTCGTTAATTCATATCATGTCATGCACGCGCGTCGATTTCTCTAGCTCCTCACGTGGCCCACATTCAATATTTGATTTATTTGATCGTGTCACGTTTTCCTAGGTCTTCCTCTATTTCTAGTACATTTACATCGTTAACATACACTTTTTTACCATTATTCTTCATTCATTATTTCCACGTGTTCAAACTATTTAAATGATCATTTCATTATTTTGTTCATAATACTCGTACCATCATTCGCACCGCATTACTTCTTATATTTTCATTCGACATTTTATCACACACAGAGTATCAACACATTCGTCTAACAGATCTCATTTCTACTGCTTTTATTATTATTTTTTTTGTATAGAACAGGTCGTTTGAACCCAATTACTGTTTACAAATAGTTTTTTTTTTAAACCAACTAACTGACTAGTGACTAACCATCACGCCGTCTCCCTGAAAGGGTAGGTAGAAATAATGGAATGCCACACTTTAACCGATGCGACGCTCCATCCTTCTCTTTTCGCCCCCGCGAGAGACAGTGAATTTCATAAAAAAAATATTGCAAATTCTGGATAGAGTACTGCCTCACTGACGTCGACATATTTGGATTCCTTCTGATATGTATGATTTTTTTGATCTCATGTTGTTTTGTTTTATTTTATCTTTGTAATACCGTTTCGTGTCCAAATGAGTCGCCTAAATGTTTTATCGTTTGTAATGTCTCATTTGTGTATAATGTATAAATAAATAAATAAATAAATTTAGTACAACTAGAGACATCCAGCAAGAAGTTTGACAACTAGTAACGCGGATCAAAGATAAAATTTTAGTATTATTGCTAGAAGCAAGACATTGATGTTTTTAACGGCGAAAGATTATTTTGGATCATATATGAGCCAGTATGCGTTAAGGGGTTAGTATGAAAATAATAGTTTTGACCTTGCTGCAAACGCATTATATATTTTTTATAGATACACACGTTTTGTCTGTGTTCTCAACTAACCCCGTTTTCGGAGCCCGACGCCCTCAAAAATTGTACCCGCGTTCGGCACACAACAGCGTCGCGTGCCGTCCGTAATCAAAGCATGCCTCATTCGTTTATCACATTCCGCACAAAGGATTGTGAAAATTCGCGACGGGATTGCGTAAATGGCTCATTCCAACAGGGGCGGACTATTTTACGGAAACAATCGTTTTTTTTGTGGCCCGAACCGCTATCACGTCGTGTCTGGAGGTTAGGTTGGGTTTACGTTTACAATTACGTTAAAATAATATTTTTAATTCCCTCTTTAAACAACCCCCATTCGGAATTTCAATTAATCTTCAATTTATTCGCCACCCGTTATATAGAAGATGATTAAAATAAAATGCTGTTTAAAACCGCCTAAAGATTATTATTAAGACATGGTTATTTGGAATTTAAGAAAACGACCTTCGTGGCCGAGTGGTAAGTGCATTGACTGCCATCCCGAAGGTTCCGGGTTCGATTCCCGGTGAAGACAGTGTGATTGTCACACTTTGTTTGGTCTAGTATAGAATTCACGTGACAATAAAATGGCGATAGTTTAGCTACCTATCACGTGTCACGAAAATTACTATGATAGCTATAATACCATGTACATCGATTTGGCTCGTGCTGTCATGATGTGAAGAGCGATTTAACAAAGTGAAAATAAGAAATAATTTAGGGAATTTAATTTTAAATAGTATTTTAATAAAACAAAAATTATTTAAGAAATATTTCTACGTATGCTTTTGACTTTATTTCGACAGCAATTGTTTTAGCCAGGTTCGCTGGCATCGACAGACTGGTGGTCGATACTAGCGAGTCTAGCGAAACCGGTTATTGTCGAAATAAAGACAAAAGTGGATATACTTCTTAAAAATCGTCGTTTTATTTAATTAACATCTTTAATATTTATTTTCCTTGGACATTGATGTAAAAATCTGTATTAAATATTCAATATATCGCCTCTCTGCAAGAATAACGTGACATTTCAAAAATCAAATCCGCCGTGTTATTCTCACAAAGAGGCGATATATGAAATTGTGTTGTATTCATTCACTATGTACAACTCGCAGAGACGGATGTGCATCAGCTTTGGATTTAAAGATTCAAATTTGAGAATCAGTATTAAGATTTCAAATGCGTACTGACAAATTGGCGATCAGAGACAAAGCTCTGCAAATTCGAAATGTTTTGAGCTTGACAATGCGTTGAAGTTTTTTGCGGAAACCAGTGCAAAACAAAATAAACTGTATCACACTTTAGTGTTAGATAACTATTTACTTGCCACAATATATTTTTAAATGTTACATTTTTCGTGACGTTTAGATCAATTCGCACTATTCTACCTATAGAATTTTTACTTTAAAATCTTTGTAAAACCTTCACGAACCGCCAGTGTCTGTTTGTTGCGGTGCGCGAACTATTTCGCGTCGTGTTTTTGTAAACTGAAGCAAATTTTTGACAACATTCCAAGATGCTCGGCTTACATATTATTTTACACAATGTACAAGGGCACATCACTTTTCGTCCCGCGTTGTCACGTGATAGGGGGTAAGTGAAGGGGTGAAAATATTGTGAAAAACACAGATGATGATGCCTCGGGATCTGTCAGAGACTATATAATATTTTTGATGTTGTTTGAGGGTGGACCGCCACGTGCTTCACTTCCATACATTAGGGTCGGCACGAGAACACCATTATGCACTGCCATCTAAGTTTTTTTGATAGGCTTTTTTATGCGATGACAACTCTAAGTGTGCGAACCTGTCCCTGTCCTGCGCCGCTCGGAACAGCTCCTCAACACTTCGGATGCCGGTCCACTCCCTCACGTTTTGCAGCCAGGACATTTGTCTCCTTCCGGGCCCTCGGCGTCCCTCAATTTTTCCCTCCAATATCAGTTGGAGAAGGTGGTACTTTTCCCCACGCAGTATATGACCCAGATATGAGATCTTTCGAACCTTGATAGTTGATAACAATTCCCTGTCAACTCTAGCTCGCCTCAGGACTTCGGTATTGGTAACCATGTCTGTCCAGGGAATTCTGAGCATTCGGCGATGGAGCCACATTTCAAATGCTTCCAGTCTGTTCATTGAGATAACTTTCAGGGTCCAAGTTTCACACCCGTACAATAAAACAGACCACACATAGCATTTGATCATTCTCTGGCGGAGTTTCAAGTTTACGTTATCATTGCAGAAGAGTGATTTCATTTTATTAAACGTAGCTCTTGCTGCCTCGATTTTATCTCTACATCTGGGTCAAGAGATTGTGTTAGTATGCTGCCGAGGTATTTAAAATTTTCCACCCTTTCAACGTTACGGCCGTTCAAATGCAATACTGATCCACTGTAGTCAAGCCGTCCGAATGTCATCCATTTGGTTTTGCTGATATTTATTGTTAGCCCCAATCTTTCACCAGACTCGTCAACAAGATTAAGGAGGTTCTGAAGATCGCTGACACTTTTCATTTTCTTGTATATTCAGGGGTGCCACAAGGTTCAAACTTAGGGCCACTCCTCTTCACCATCTTCATAAATGATATTGCGAAGGTGATAAACTTCTCGCGATTTCTTTTATTTGCCGATGATCTGAAATTATTCCTGGAAATTAAAAATCCTGAAGACTGTCTTCGCCTCCAGTCGGACATCAATAATATTGTTAACTGGAGTCACAGTAATCAAATGCAATTCAATGTTTCCAAATGCGTTATGCTATCATTTACTAGAGCATTGAGAACTGTATATCATAGATACACAATGAACAACCAGCAACTGGCACATGTATCTACGATGAAGGATCTCGGAATCATCTATGAGAGTAGGCTGACTTTTCGTGCACATATCGAGAGGATTTGTGGCATTGCACTGAGGATGTTGGGGTTCATCGTCCGGACCGGAAGGGTTTTCAGGGATCCCAATGTGCTCAGAGTCCTATACAACGCATTGGTTCGGAGCAGGCTCGAAAGTGGTTCTGTGATATGGAGTCCTCACGAGGCGAGATATTCCGTTATGCTGGAGAGGGTTCAGAAAAAATTTCTGAGGTATCTATGTATGAGGGAGTATGGTAGCTATCCGTGGCTCTATCCCACGGCATTTCTTCTGGGAATGCTCGGAACCAATTCTTTACAGCTTCGAAGAGATGGACATCTAATAACCCATTTCTTCAGATTAATTAGGGGATACTTCGAGAACTCGGCCGTACTAGAGGATGTTGGTCTTTTTGTCCCCGATAGATATCTCCAACAGCGACAGCACAGATTGTTTTACCTACCGGCCGCCAGAACCAATCTGCCTCTGGTGACACCGGTGGGAAGAGCAATTAGTCTGCTGAACGCGGTCTCCTCGGAGATCGACGTCTTTCATGTTAGTGAAAGTACGTTCAGGGGGCAAATACTATTGACTTTAGAAAGTATCTTGTCTTCCTAATGTCGAACCATCTCTAATGCATTCCTGGTACTTTGTTGTAATATTTTTATGATATTTTACCTGTACTTAATAGATGCCTTAAACATTTTCCTGTTTGTAATGTCTATTAATTTAATAAACTGATTTGATTTGATTTACATCTCATAAACCGCCATTTTTTTCCAATTGTCATAGGCCCCTTGCAAGTCGAAATCAACCCCTGGGGTCGATATAGACCACTTTGAGAACCACTGTTTTAAAGGTTTATCTTGTAAAGCAAAATGCATTGAGTTAGAAAATATATTGGCAAGAGTTTCTTTGCCCGTATTAAATAGCATTCAAATCGCCCCTTTGGCATGGTGTCAAAACGGATTTGGTACTGCGGCCAAAGTTTCGACTATAAAATGCACTATTCAATACAACGGATAGAATTTTGTAATCATTGAAATTAGGTGACGAAAATATGTTAAATATACAAGTAGTATTTTTTTTGATACAGAAATTTAATTAAATATGGATTTGGAAGAAGAACGCTGTAGAACGAAGTCAAAGCAGCAGGCCTCACTTGGGATGATGTTCATTTCATTTAATTTCATTTTCATTTCATTGCACCACGGACGTTGTGACAGGGTAAGAAGAAGAAAGAGTATATCTGGCAGTAAGACACTGTGTGTTCGTATTAGGAATACGAAAATATTGGATAGATGCGAGGTTGAAGATGTCGGCAGGTGGATTAGGCGATGGAGAATACTTTGGTATGTACATGTGAGAAGAACGGATTCATCAAGACTCCCTCACATCGTACAGCTTGGTCAACCCCAAGTTAGACGACCCCCGGATTGATCAACAAAGAAATGGATCGAGGAGGCCAATCCATATTGATAAACAGGCATACCATACTTTGGGAAGCAGAAGATTTTTTGCATAATAATCAAACAATAACTAACTAACTAACTAAACATCACGCCGTCTCTCCGAAGGGGTAGGCAGAATGAATGGACTGCCACACTTTTCATTCCTAACATATTTCTCTCGCTTCCTCAACATTCATACATCGTGTCGTGTCGATTTCTCTGACTCCCCACATGGCCGACATTCAATATTTGATTTATTTGATCGTGCCAGGTTTTCCTCGGTCTTCCTCTATTTCTGATTCCATTTACATCATTAACATATAATTTTTTTACCATTCTTTCTTCGCTCATTCTTTCCATATGTCCAAACCATCTTAATGATCCCTTCATTATTTTGTTCATGACACCATCATCGCACCGCATTCACTTCTTATATTTTCATTCGACACTCTATCATACACAGAGTATCTACACATTCGTCTATAAGATACCTCATTTCTACTGCATTTATTCTACTTTCATCCTTCTTTTGCCAGATACATGCTTCGCTTCCATACATAAGGGTGGGTAGAAGAACAGCATTGTGCAACGCCATTCTAGCTTTTTTGGATAGGTTTTTGTTTGCGATGAATACAATCGAACACAATTAACAAATTATTAACAATCGAGCAAAAATAGAGGACAATATCAAACGAAGCGATCGTTTGAAAACAAATTGCTTAGCAAAACATATTTTCCTTTTAAAAATTAATTAACGGCACGGAAAATTAAATTCGTTAGAAAGACTCAGATTGTTATTTTTCTCTCTCTAAAGACTCCGCAAATCAATCAATGTAAATCAGTAATCATTGTCGAATTTATTACTCGCCGTTCGAAGTTTAAAAAAATTGTATCGAAACGCGGCCCACGCGTATTTACCTTTCGCTACCCCCGACCTACGAATTAGAACAAATTTGCCCTTTTAACGCGAAACAATAACCATTTGCACACGAGCAAGAAAAACTAACTATAGAAAAAACTAACTTACCATCACGCCGTCTCACCGAAGTGGTAGGCAGAAATAATGGACTGCCACACTTTTTTTTCCTGGCATACTTCTCTCGATAATAATAATAATAATATATGCTAACTTTTAAAGCGCCGTTTTTGTGATGTAATCACCTCAAGGGCGCATTAAGACGTGTTTTAAATCAAAAAATCTAAATATAAACGCTGCATCTGATTTTCGCGATCGGTTAGAAAGTATAGTAGAACAAAGTATAAATATATTAGGTATGAAATATGAAAAATATGGGTTTTCAGTTTAGATCTGAAATCTGTCGGATCATTTATGCATCTGAGGTGTGAAGGATCAACACTCATACATCGTGTCATGCAAGCACGTCGATTTCTCCGACTCTTCACGTGGCCGACATTCAATATTTGTTGAATGGCTTTATCCCACTGCTTTTCTCTTAAGCATGCTGGGGACCAATAGTCTACAGATAAGGAGGGATGGGTTCACACTTTTCAGACTTATCAGGGGATTCTTTGAGAATTCCGTCATCTTGGAGGCTATCCATCTTTATGTTTCGGATGGTTATCTTCGACAACGTCAGCACAGACTGTTTTATCTCCCGGTGGGGAGAGCAATCAAACTGCTGAACGTGATCAATACGGTAATCGACGTCTTTCATATTTTCCCGGAAGGGCAGGCAGGGAGGATGGATCGCCCCAATGTTCTTTTCTGACAAAACATCAGTCTTCTTCGAGGCTATCCATCTTTATGTTCCGGATGGTTGTCTTCGACAGCGTCAGCACAGACTGTTTTATCTCCCAGCATGCAGAACCAATCTGCCTCTGGTGATGCCGGCGGGGAGAGCAATCAAACTGCTGAACATGATCGCTTCGGAGATCGATGTCTTTCATATTCGTGAAAGTACGTTCAGAAGACAAATACTTTGAGAGAGTATCTTGTATTCCTAATGTCGAACCATCTCTCATGCGTTCCTGGTATTATATATTTGTTATATTTTACCTGTTCTCAATAGATGTCTTAAACTATAAAAATTGTTTGTAATATCTTTTGAGAAAATAAACTGATTTGATTTGATTTAACCATTCTTCCCTTATCCATTCGTTCCATTTGTCCAAACCATTTTAGTGACTCTAAGAAATTGAAGTTTTTATTTTTTATGTCGCTCGGTCACCATTTGTTTTGTACCCCTGCGTTAGTCTTAGTATGGAGAATAGTTACTTTCACAGAGAATAGTTACTTTCATCTACCCCTGAATGTGTCTCTGAAATGTCGTTTATTCAATATTTCATTCGTCCTCGTATCTCGCCGTACTTCACCCGTTATGGTACTCGCGATCAAGCCAAGCACCTCCGGGGGACCGCGTACCCCCGCCAGAAGACGACGGAACGACCTTTCCGGACATTCCGAGAAGACAAACACTCGGTGGATCCATTCTTAACGCAATATACGAGGTCGCTGATAGAGGAAAGATATGAAAAGTTTAGTTTGAAGTTGCACTCTACCATGAGACGTTTTGAATTCGTTAGTTGGATAGAATTTCTAATATGGAACGTGAAATTCTAAATTCAAGAATTTCCCTACATCTGATATTACCATACATATTCCTCATTTAGAATTTCAGTGTTTTTCATTGATATACAGGGTGTCTCAAAAGAAAGTTTATATTGAGTGGATCGATTATTAATAAAGTTAGCCATTTATCGAAAAAATGTTTATTAATTTAAAAAAAAAACGGTGGATACATGGAATATAAATTAAATAAACACAAATGTCCAGATCGTCCAGCTGACTACAAATGCACCATCTAAAAGAACATTATGTGTTAAATTATTTGTATTTTGTTATTTTATTTTATCTTTTATTTCCTTCTTACTGAGTTTCTCTCGCTTGTCATGCACGCGCGTCGATCACACGCACTTCTCACGTGGTTGACATTCAATATTTGATTTATTTGATCGTGCCACGTTTTCTTAGATCTTCCTCTATTTCTAATTCCATTTACATCGTTAACATATATTTTTTACCATTCTTTCTTCATTCATTCTTTCCATATGTCCAAATCATCTTAATGATCCTTTCATTATTTTGTTCATAACACTATCATTCGCACCGCATTTACTTATTATATTTTCATTCGACACTCTATCATACACATAGTATACACATTCGTCTAAAAGATCTCATTTCTACTGCATTTATTCTACTACCATCCTTCTTTTGCCAGTTCCATGCTTCGCTTTCATACAAAATAATAATTATAATAATGATAGGGATCAATCCGGGCGACCAATGAAACGAACGTTCCTTTTGGCAGAGTTTATTTAATTATGAGGTTGCGACAAGCAGGCGGAAATGTATACGCAGTATACGGTCCTTATATCTATCGTCCTGTCTGGCATGGCAGTGAGGTACCGGCAGAAGTTCCTCCGGGTGATAGGGCAGTCAGTAGTGCAATAGTGCGATGTAGCTCAATCTGTGTTCCTTTCGAGTTGCCTCGCCAAGCTCACATGCCGAATGACGAAGGTGCCCGCTGTTATATAGGCGAGCCCGTCTATCCTAGGGGTTCCGATTTGTGCTCCCATTGGTGCACAGATCGCTCTGTGCTCCCATTGGTGCACGGCGCTCGTCGGCCGGTAGTGTGGGTGCCTCTTCGCTCTGTGGTTGGTGATTCGGCCGTCCGTGGTCCTGCCGGAGCGGCTAAGTTCGGAGCTCTTTTCTCATTTATTAAAATTGTGTGGCACGCGCGGAGCTCCGAACCGTTACCGTGTGGCGGTGTTTCGGCCTTCTATCTACATACGCATCAATAATATAATTTTTTTAATTCTTTGTCCACAGGGAGCTCCTATATGATCGTATCATCAAGGCCAATGTAGTAGCTGTGACCAGAATGTGCGCCATTGTGATGCCGGGGATGGTGGAGAGGAAAAAGGGGGTTGTCATTAATCTGTCTTCGGCAGCTGCCATTATGCCGGCTCCACTGTTTGCAGTGTATTCCGCTAGCAAGGTAAGAAACCGGAATTATTGCATCATCATCATCTTTTTATTTAGCCGTTTTATCATTGCTAGATGTAGGCCTCTTTAAACGTTCTCCATCCTGAGTGGTGGTGGTCTAGGGGATAGAACGCTTGGCTCCTGATCCAGGGGACTTGGGTTCAAGCCTGGACACGACCAGATTCCTTCTTCATAATAATGAGCTATTTTCTGCTCACATTGAAGATTGTAAAAACTAAATTCTAATATCATTGATTTAAATCCTTGGTATTAGTCTTTTTTTTTAAAAAAAAAAAAAAAAACTCTCATCCATCTTTTTCCCTTGACTGGAATAAGATCGTCAGCCCATCTTTTTTGGGGTCGACCGATGTTTCATTTTTTTCTTTTGAATGTATAATTAATACTAACTGTATTTAAGTTTTTATAAAACATTAAAAAACGTTTAATATATAAGCAATTAATATATTTTAAAAATTGGTTAGGGTTTTAATTTGGTAAAACTCCATTATATAATTAATGTGTAATAAAAGTGTGATTGCTTTTTCGGTTTTACATTAATTTATATATATATATATAATATAAAAAAAATAAAAACAATAGTGACAAATTTGTTTTGCCTTGCGAGGGCATTCTCAAACTCCTGAGGCAAATTTGCACTCGTTCTACGTTTTTTTTACTGTATGCTTTGTTAAAGAAAATCTAATCTCTTTCTTTTATAATATTATTTATTATTCGTTTAAAAAATATGATTGATTTGTTCCATCTGTTCTATCTATTTTCATTATTTATTTATTTAATAAGATTATAAAAAAATTAAAAACGTATTTTACAACTTATAATACAACCTTAGATAAACAATATAAAAAGCGCAAAAGAGAATAATATAAATATAAAAAAAAAATATTTAAAGCATTTTCGACGAAAGATCGCGAGGGAACCGGCATCTCTTACCCCCTTTGTCACAATTTATTTTATAACTTAAGTCCTCAATAGAAAACATATTTATCTGTACTTTCAAGTCTGGGTCTCCGGAGCCGGAATCTATCATGACGTCATATACATTTTTTTTTGCACTTTTATTGCTTATATAAAAATGAGATTTGTTCTCCCTAGATATATGTAGACAAGCTGAGTCGTGATCTTGCCACAGTTTACGAGAAGCACGGCCTGATCATCCAGAGTGTCCTACCCGGTCCAGTGGCGACCAAGATGTCCAAAATCCACCGCGCCACGTGGATGGCTCCCACTCCCGACTTGTACGTCTCTTCAGCCCTGACCAAGGTGGGCAAGGGTCGCGCCACGACCGGCTATCTCCCCCATGACCTTCTGGTCGGGTTCATCTCCACTCTGGAGCTGATCTGCCCTTCGGCTGCAGAGTGGCTGGTCACCAAGACGACAGAGAACATCAGGAGGCGTGCGCTGAGGAAGGAAAAGGGTGCCGAAGTTCAAACCTCTTGATTTAACAACTAAAAGAAATATTTTTAATGTATACAAATACTTGTAGACAAATACTGAATTTAACCCATTGCGGGTTAATCATTTTTAAGGATTAATTGTATCTCAATAGAGACGAAGATGTAAATTGTTTTTTGGAAACAGAATATGGCGGTCGAGACGTTTACATGACTTATGACCTGTCATTGGCTGGGTTAAGTGATCGTTTTAAGTAATACAACATTCCCCATTCCGCCCTTCTTACGGCCACCACGTCTGACAAATTTTTGAAGGATGTATGTATGCTACTATTTTGAGGAACTTTTTACATATTTTTGTTCAATCTACACTAGCGCCATCTTTTACTTAACCCAACCAATGGTCATAAGTCCTGTAAAAGCCTCGCACACTATATTTTGTTTAAAAAAAACAATTTACGTCTTCGTCTCTATTGAGATACAATTAATCTTCAAAAGAAAGATCTTAACGAAGTGGAATAGATGGTTCAATATTGTTTTGTTGTTCAATGTATCAAAAACGTCTCTTCGAGGCTTGACCAAGAGCCATTTTTCAATATTTTAACATGATTTTTCTTTGAAAATCAATAATTTTGAAAAAAAAAAAAAAAAATGGTTTAAACAATAGTTAATCTGAATACATTTTTAAGCGACAATCTTAGGGATTGGTTGGTTTACATCTTTGCTGGTCTTAAAGTTGCCACTTGATCATTTTTAGTGTGGAAATGTCCCTTTTCTTTCCACATTTATATCCTGAATATAAAAAATCATTTAATTAAAATTGAAACAAGCGAATTTGTATGTTTTTCTTTTGTCTAAATTACTTATGAAAGCTTTTATGTCTGAATAATTTTATTTTGATTAAAATATAAATTTTATAGAACATTATGTATTTCTCCTTGGTACTTAATTTGATTTATTTCTAAAGAAGAAAAATATGTCAATTTCATATGACATAACAGCTTCTATAATTTTTTTCATCAATATAAAATAAAATAAAATGAATGATCTAACAATGTTGAAAAGATAGTATACTTTGAGATCTTGGGTACATCCGTGTAATTAGTCTCGAACGACGTTTCGAAGATCATTGCAGTCTCCATCTTTAGGATAGTTATCATAAATACCCCGAAGATGGAGACTACAAGTTACACATATTATGATATTTTTGAAAGTGTGTTTAAGTGCGATTGTTAATACTTTGAATTTATTTGTTTGTGTTTTTAAATTAAAGTTTGAATTAATTGTTAACTTAAGGTTTTTTTGGGTGTAAACTCAATCCATATATAATCTAGTTTATTATATTTACATACGTTTTGTGAATATATAATATCTTATTAATTACCTATTTTGCGGACGATAAGACGCATCGGACCATAAGACACATCGAACCGTAAGACGCATCGGACCATAAGACGCAGCGGACCATAAGACGCTTCGAACCGTAAGACGCACCGGACCATAAGACGCATCGGACCATAAGACGCATCGGACCATAAGACGCATTGAACCGTAAGACGCATCGGACCATAAGACGCATCGAACTGTAAGACGCATCGGACCATAAGACGCATCGGATCATAAGACGCATCGGACCATAAGACGCATCGGACCATAAGACGCATCGGACCATAAGACGCATCGGACCATAAGACGCATTGAACCGTAAGACGCATCGGACCATAAGACGCACCCCAAAATTAATCTACATTTTTAGGAAAAAAAATGTTTTGAACGATAATACTTATCGTACCATAAGAAGCACCCCAATTTTTTAATGAATTTTCAGAGTAAAAATTTGCGTCTTATGGTCCGAAAAATACGGTAAATATAATCCATACGATGTATTTAATAAAATACAATTCATTCCCCCTTCAAATCTTTCCCTTTGAAAATAACATTATCATAAGTGGTTATTGAGTGTATCGAAATTTATTAAATTAAAATTAATTCTGTAAAATATATAAGTGTATGCCCGTCTAGACTTTTGAACTAGGTAATTGTAAAGATTTTTCACTCTCGATGGAAAGACTGTTTATTTGAAAATTTTAAATTTGAAAATAGAATTTGGAATTCTCAAGATGTCTGGTTTTCATTCTTCGTGGTTGATACGAGTATATGATAAGAGACATTGAAATACAAGCTTAATTATTTTAAATATGAAAAAAATATTATACCAAATTTCTATTATAAAATTTATTAAAATAAAAATATTATACGATTTGTACTTTGGAGTAGGCAGTTAAAACAGATCAGCCCACCAGTTTATCTTGATATAATTATGTAGCCTAATTCACATTCATACAAGGTTTTCTGCATACACGTCTTTTCAATTCTTAATGTAATAATTTAAATGTTTTTTTGACAAACAAACAAATAAACCATCACGCCGTTTCCCCACAGGGGTAGGCAGATATAATGGACTGGCAATTACTTTATCATGACACACCTCTCTAGCTTTCTCCACATTCATACAACGAGTCATACACCCACGTCGATTCCACCGACTTTTAACATGACCAACCTTTAAAATTTGATTAATTTGTTCGTGCCATGATTTCCTCGGTCTACCTTGACTTCTTACTCCATTTACATCGTATACGTTTACTTTATTCTCCAAGTTTTTTTGAAGAATTTTTTATGAATTAAAACACAACTTTTTCCAATTTTGAGTTTATTTTTCTCGACATCTTTTTTTACACTTTCATCGTCAGGAGAACGATATAATTTTTTTTGGTACTTATTGCATTTGAAATGATTTAAAATAATGTTTTTTCACACATTGGTCTGAGAGATCTCATGTCTACTGCATTGATTACATTTTATTTTTATTGTGTCAGTTTCATGCTTATTTAAAAAAATAAATTAAATAATTCTCGATTGATTCTTTTTGTTACTTTTTTTAAAATATTTAAATTTAGAAATATGTAACTTGATTGTTAGTTGTTATTTTGTTTTAAGTTTTTTTTGTTTGTTTTTTATTTTTTGTTTTTATGATTGATATCATATATAGGTAGGATTATTATGAAAGTTTGAGGTCTCCTCCTTTCAACAACGGTTATAGTTACCAAATCTAAACTGTTTTAGCATAATTTGTATTTAATTTTTAAATAATTACAAAATAAATATGTAGGGTGAGTGCCCCAATACTTGACAGGAGATAAATGACAACGTGCCTGCTATTAGGTATACCCGCCTGCTATTGGGTCACTCTTTTAAAATTGTGTAAATAATGAAAAATGAATGTGAGAATTAAATTGTGTGAATTAATAAATGAATGAATTAATATTATACTTTTTTTAATTTAAAAATATTTAAAAATATTTTTTAAATTTGTTTTTCAATAATATATTTTGTGTAGAATGAGTGTCCCAATACTTGGCAGGTAATTAATGACTACTTGCCTATTTTTGGATAAATCTGTCTGCTATTGGGTCACTATTTAAAAATTGTATAAATTATTTGAAAAATTAATGAAAGAATTGAAAATTTGTGTATTGATGAATGAAAGAATTGCGTTTTAAGATTTTCTCTCTTTGTTGTTTCAATAATACATTATTTTTAATAGGTTACTGTAAATTTTTCTGGTGTTATTATAAATCTTAAACTGTTTTTGTATAAAAATCTCTCCAGCATGAGTTTTCACTTAAAGAAATTATTTAATAAAATAGGATTTAACTTTTTTCCCCTTTTTTAAAGGCATTAAAATGTTTTTCAGTTAAATATTATTTTAAATAGACCATGTTTTTGGCCGATACACTATGAAACTTTAACATTTTATAGCTGTTAATGAAAAAACTTTGTTTTTATATCACAATTTTATTTTACGACAGCTGTTTCATCAACCAATGTTGACATCATCATTTGTAACACCTGAAGATAAGACAGCTGGCACATTGGTTGATAAAACAGCTGGCCTAAAATAAAATACGATTGTGATATAAATACAAAGTTTTTTCATTAACAGTTATGAAATATTATTTTGAAAATATACTAAAAATTATAATATATATATTTTTAAAGTTTTTCACTTTTAAAATGTCCATTAAAAATTTCTAATTCTCATTATTATTTTTTAATTATGTATTTTGCATTACAATGTTTTGGTTTTTGTTAATGTATTATTAATATTGAGGATGAGGTTCGCAACCCATCACACCGCGTCTCCCGCGGGGCGAAAAGAGAAGGGTGGAGTGCCGCATCGGTTAAAGTGTGACAGTCCATTCATTCTGCCTACCCTTTTGGGGAGACGGCGTGATGGTTAGTTAGTTAGTTTTTAATACATTTTTCTATATTATGAATTGCACTATTATAAAATAATCTTACATGTTAGTACTTAGATTATAAAATAAATTAGAAAATACAAACAAATTATTTAAAGTAATGTGATGTGTGGATTGTGCCCTTTCAAAACATTTTAAATATTATGTATTCATGGTTATTATTAATGTGTGATGTTTAATGGTCTGAAATTTAAAATTATATAATTTATTTAAACATTCTAAACAGTACAAGAAAAAATATTCATTTAACGTGTTGGATGTAAAAACAAAAATCAAGAGTTTTTCAATATATCATAGAATAATATGAACTTTTTTTTATGGAAATGAAAAGAAAAATAATTGAATTAAATAAAAAAAATCAACAAACTCCATTTATTTATTTAACCTTTCCCTTACGGTGCTAAAATAAAAACGCGCGTTCCTGTGTTGGATAGTCAGTACCAAATAAAAAATTAGCGATTTTAAATCGGAAAAATAAAAACAATCATAGCTTATCACCTTAATTAATTATAATCGAAGTCAAAAATTAAAATAAGTTAGATTTTTTTGCTAAAAACATAAAAATTAACACCTGGCAACGCTCACGGAACGGGCATAGATCCACTCTGGTTGCAAGCCCGAGAGCTACTGCCGGGCAGTGAGAACATTGAGCTCCTCGCGCTTCCACAGTGAAGTATGCAAGAGTGAGATGCGAATATAGTGTCGCGCACTCAACGCTACCAATTTTGTTTCCGATGTTCACAAAATACCTCCGATGTACCCGATAAATTCTGATTATTATTAATATTTCTTGGTTCTGATTTTGAAAATTTGGTTTGGTTCATATGGCGCTCCCGTCAATTTGGAGATATTTCGTGTATATGTGAATTGTTTTGGTCAATTTGATTATTGCTGCTCTTTATGATAGTTATTTGTGACAAAAAATACGTTTTTACTGTTTTGGTGTTAAAACTATATAAGTTTTTTCGTATATAAAAAGAATTTTGACAGGTGTAAAAATAAATTTTTCATTTGTTCCAATGACAATTTGAATAAATTCTTCAATAATATTTTTAAGTTCTTGCTGGTGTTGGATTGTTTTAAGTGCCTAATTACAATAAATTAAAAAAAAAACAGTGGATAACGTGGAATAAAAATTAAATAAACACAAATGTCCGGATCGTCCAGCTGACGACAAGTGCACCATCTAAAATAACATTATGTGTTAAATTATTTTTCTTTGTTATTTTCTTTTATATCATTGTATTTCAGATAATTTGTTTTAGATTTATTATGTAGACGTTGAACGATCGAATTGTGCGCGGGAGATGCCTTTTGGTGGCGATGAGGTTCGCAACCCATCACACCGCGTCTCTCGCGATGGCGAAAAGAGAAGGATGGAGTGCCGCATCGAAAGTGTGGTAGTCCATTCTTTCTGCCTACCCTTTCGGGGAGACGGCGTGATGGTTAGTTAGTTAGTTAGTTTATTTTTTTAATCAATGCGCAAATATACTCGTACTATGGAGGAATGCCTAAAATCTTGTATTTATTATATTTATAGAGATATTGATGGTTATTAGAAGCAACGTGTAGAAGAAGTTAATCCTTAATTTGGAAAGAATAGGATCCTGGAATGATTCTGGGACCCAGACCTGGTGTTGCAGCGGGAACTTGGAGGCATATAAGCAAACAGGAGATCTGTATGATGACCCAGCAGGCAGTGGCGTGCTTAGTACCAGTAAGGCAAGCCCGTCCGACATTATTGTTATAATATTAGTACACTCGCTCATGTTAGAGAGGGTTCAGAAAAGATTTCTGAGATATCTCTACATGAGAGAGTTTGGTAGCTATCCGTGGCTTTATCCCACTGCATTCCTCTTGGGCATGCTGGGGACCAAGAGATGGGTGCACACTTACCCATTTCTTCAGACTTATCAGGGGATTCTTTGAGAACTCCGTCATCTTGGAGGCTATCTATCTTTATGTTCCGGATGGTTATCTTCGACAGCGTCAGTACATATTGTTTTATCTCTCAGCTTGCAGCACCAACTTGCCTCTAGTGATGCCGGTGGGGAGAGCAATCAAACTGCTGAACATGATCGCTTCGGAGATCGACGTCTTTCATATTCGTGAAAGTACGTTCCGAAGACAAATACTCTTGACTTTGGAGAGTATCTTGTATTCGTAATCATCTCTCATGCGTTCCTGGTATTATATATTTTTTATGTTTTACCTGTTCTCAATAGATGCCTTGAACTATAACTGTTGTTTGTTATATCTTTTGAGGCAATCAATTGATTTGATTTGATTTGATTAGTAGAGGGTCACGATAATGTATTTTTCTGGATTAAAAGAGTTTTATCTTTCTAAATTAATTTCGTGAATTAATCGATTCTAAATCCCATATTAGGCGCATTTTATATCTTAAATACACAAAAAATAATTTTCTGCGTCATCAAACTCATGTTCTTGTATAATATAATAATTATATTTAAATATATAGTAATATTTACAAATACAAAAATTAATATAATTAATAAGAAATAAGCTGTAATTAGACAATAATAATAAATTTGTTAACACCGAAACACGAATTATAAATAAATGTTCGTAAAGAAATTACATAATCTTTCTTTTTATAACATTTCTGCACATAACGTAAATAACAGATAACATTCTGACAATAGAAATGAAGTTTGTGACACATTGAATAGTACCATACTTCAGAGTGACGAAGCCCGGCTTCAAATCCATACAAAAAATGTAGGTACCTTCTGGTATATGTCTATATGATTACAAGCCAAAAATACATAAGTGTGACAAAGACCCTTCTACATTTTGCAAGCCCATCGAAAACACGAAACAAGACATGTGGATGTAGGCGATTTCGCAGGCATCTCAACTACGGTACGTATGAGTGAAATAAAATACGGCGCGTATGAGTGAAACAAAACACACGTAGGTCATTTCTGTATATTTTTATTATGTTTTACCTGTTCTCAATAGATGCCTTAAACTATAATTGTTGTTTGTAAAATCTTTTGAGAAAATAAACTGATTTGATTTGAAAAGAATCGACGCGTGTGTATGACTCGCTGTATGAATGTGAAGGAAGCTAGAAAGGTGCGTCAGTATCGAGTAGTAGGGCGGTTCATTATCTTTGCCTACCCCACCAGAAAAAGGCGTGATTGTTTTGTTGTTGTTGGAAAAATCCGTATAACTTGTAATTTTCGAACGGCGTTTCGGAGATCGTTGCAGTCTCCATCTTCAAGACAGTTATATCGTTTGTGCTTTTGAATATCCTTTCTGCTTACAACTTCGGAGAAACGATGTGATCGTTATTTTACTTAGTTAAATTTTCAATAAAAAACCTTTGGTTTTGTGGTAACATTTTATTTGTTGAATTACAAGGTCCTTTTTGGGAGTTAAGTGTTAGTCGATGTCCAGTTTTCTGAACGTTCCAGTCATACCAAGAGCATCATCCACCATATTCTTGTCGTCCACCGACCTCTTGCTCTCGTCTGATTTGAAATCCGAAGTCTCCAAGAACCAATTCCTCCAGTCTTCAGACATGATGGCCTTCTTCATTTCAGCTGCAAACAAAACACATTAGGGTTAGATGTTTTTGGTAACTATAAGTGAATTGTCGACATTATAAAGTTATACTAAAATGGCAATGGACACCATACAGAGCGCGACAATATTATTATAATTTGCAATAGAATTATTAACAAGGATTTATTTAAAAACATCAATGAACCATCACGCCGTTTCCCCGTAGGGGTAGGCAGATAGAATGGACCGCCACGCTACTCTATCCTGGCACACCTCTCTAGCTCACATTCATATAACGAGTCATACACGCACGTTGATTCTTTCGACTTCTATTATAACATAACCAACCTTTAAAATTTGATTAATTTGGTCATGCCATGTTTTCCTCGGTCTGCCTAAACTCCGTACTCCATTTACATCATTAATGTATACTTTCTTAACCATTCTTTCTCCATCCATGTGCTCCACATGTCCGAACAAACGCAGCGATCCTTTCATAATTTTATTCATAATACTCGTACCTTCTTCCGCTCTATATTACTTTCTTGTATCAGCATTTGAGATTCTGTCGAATATAATTCTACCACACATACGTCTTAGGGACCTCAACTCTACCGCATTTATTCTGCTCCATGCTTCGCTTCCATACATTAAGGTTGGGACCAGAACTTCTTTGTAACATAAGTATGATTTATTTACTTTTATTTATTTAAAAAACCCTTTTGTATAGAAGTGAAGCATGAAGCTGGCAAAAGAAGGATGAAACTAGTATAAATGCAGTGGAAATTAGGTTTCTCTATTGTCGAATGAAAATATAAAACGTGAATGCAGTGTGATTGGATGATCATTAAGAAGGTTTGGAAACATGGTAAGATTGAATGAAGAAAGAATGTTAAACAAAGTATATGTAAACGATAGAAATGGAACAAGAAATAGAGGAAGGCCGAGTAAAACGTGACACGATCAAATAAATCAAAATTTGAATGTTGGCCACGTAAGGAGTCGGAGAAATCGACGCGCGTGCATGACGCGATGTATTATATGAATGTTGAGGAAGGCAGTTAATTAGTTATTAACATTTTAAATTGGGAAGAGTTTGGGAGATTAAAACTAGAAAAGTTATTTAAAGAGAGTGATTCCATGGATGAAGGCTGTTTATAATTCCATTCCAAATTACAGCGAAATAACTCTTTGTTAACTCCTTAAGGTCCATTTTCACTCGACAGTGACTGTAACGGCACCTTAATAAAATCGCCACCCTGAGAGTTGATAAGAGACGCGCAGACATAAAATTGACAATTTTATTATATCATTTTAGATAACGAGTCTGTGACATTCAAGGGTACGTCGGTGATGTTACGGCCACTGTCCAGTTAGAATGGACCATTAATCTTCATTTAATAAAATGATAATTGTTGGATATCTAGATAAATCCAATGGAGCCCAATGCCAAACAAAAGAGGTGTTGAAAGGGTATACAAGAGGTGGCGATGATGTAGGCTCAATAACTGTTAAATAGTGGGTTAAAGGATTAAGGGTTGAGGTGGATTTGGCTACCTACGAGGAACCTAACCTTCCTCCAGTCATCCTCCTGGTCACGGCACCAAATGTGGTGATATGATCTACACACGTGAGGAATTAATCCCTCCTAACCTTCCTCCGCGAATGGTGAAACTTCCTCCAGTCATTCCCTCTTCATCCACCAGTACGGAGCTTACAGGTGTTTTACCTTACGCGAGTTGGCCTTCGTGATCGTCTAGAAATAATACCGTATGACCCTTCGTTATGACCGTTGTAATCCAAGCCCTTTTATTTGGCGAATACTGATAATTTCATTCTAAAGCTAATCGTTCCTAACCCTTCCGAATATTCTAAGCAATCCTGACAAACCCACGTATGATCAAACTATATGTCACTCAATATTTCCTAGGAACATCTAAACCAAACAACCTAAAATATCTCTAAGTTTACAAAATATAAATTCAAAATATTATCTCTAGAAAATGTGGCAGCCCTGGAAGAAACATTCACAAACAATATGGAACAAGTACGATGTACAGTAATTTAAATCAGAGCGTAATGTAATAATGATGCAATAAAGAACAGCTTTCTGAAAGGTACAATTATATAGCAATTCAGTATCAAAATATAATATATTAAGTATATAAGGAGTTGTAGGGGATTCGGATGATAATAGTGTTAGTATCGCGGGGAACCAGTCTTTTCGTCAGACTGATGATTTTTCTCCACTGCTCCACAGCAGAATTGTCTGGTGACCAGACGACCTACTTCCCAACCCTTAATCAGCGGACCTGGGGATTCAAACCCATGAACCTGGCCATCACCCTATCAGGGGTTTCCGAAGATGGTCCACCTCCACCTGTCTGCCGTGGTCGTCAGCCAACCAAATTGGCTAACGCCTTGTGTACGGAGCTCGTGAAGCGATCAGAGCAAGTGTAGACGGCGCCAAGTTCGGCTATCTATCACCAGACTTCACAGCATCCTTCATGAGTATGGTCTATCTACAATGTCTGCACTTGCTGGGTCTTAGAGAGCGAGCTACACTCTAGAAGATATTCTACCATAGGCGAGGCAGTACGAGAGTAGACTTCCCAAGCTCCCTTCATATCATCTCTGTCAATTCAGTCGCAACCCTGTAGCTGTCATATAGTTGTCGTATAGACGAAGATCGAATTATATCTGTTAGTGAGCTACATTTCCCTAATTAGTGATCAATAATCGTTGGTTGTTTAGTAAGTGGTATATTAAATCGGGTCCTTTAAGTTGCCCGTATGTTAAACTTATTGTATTCTGCGTGCAATAAGGGAGGAAATCAATATAAGGGATACATGTATATTTAGATTCTGCATATGTATAAATACGTATGCATAAATACAAACATAATTATGATAGTCCTAAGACAAGTCAGTCTCAATTCCTGAAAGTAATAATTCTTAAATATAGACTTAGCTTTTCCGTCGTAAAAACAGCTCAGGAAAACTGATTCTATAGTATTTTTAAATCTGCAAATGCCGCACTCCTCGTACCACTATACTTGTATACAAAATAAAATGAAGTTCTTGATAATTAGAACAACAAAAACACAACCCGAATTTTAATACTAGGAACGACCTCTCGACGCTAGGTCTGAAAATTCACTGCCTCGAGCTATCTTTCTCCCTGGCCCACTACCCCTCTCGGCTCAACTCCCCTCTCTCCCCTCTCCCTGCGTCTCCTCTGCTTCCCGCGCCCCTAACCCATCCCCATTTGGTTAGGTGTTATATTTTCTAGTCATTTGAATTTATTTACGTACATCTAAATTCACGTATCTCTCTCTACGATGGTTCAATACCATCACAGGGTTAAAGGAAGAATGAATAATGAAAGAGTGGTAAAAAAATTATATGTTAACGATGTAAATGGAACCAGAATTAGAGGAAGGCCGAGGAAAACGTGGCACGATCAAATAAATCAAATATTGAATGTCGGCCATGTGAGGAGTCAGAGAAATCGACGCGCGTGCATGACACGATGTATGAATGTTTAGGAAGCGAAAGTAATATATCAGGAAAGAAATGTGTGCCAGTCCATTCTTTCTGCCAACCCCTTCGGGGAGACGGCGTGATGGTTAGTTAGTTAGTTAGTGGGTGAGAAAAACGAGCGTCATGAAAGAGTCGAAACAATTGAAATACGCCTAAATCTAGCACTGAAGAGATCGATTCTGAGAAGAATGGGCTATAAAATCTGGTTCTGATTGTTCAGTGTCGTTGGAACCTAAGTTATTGAAAATTGTATTGTGTTTGTAGAAAGAGCAATTAGGATGATTTAGTCTGTCCTCGGATGTGGGCTTTTAGTGTCAGTGGTGCAATGTTTGTTAACAATTAATTATCACTATTAGAAAAAACGTCGCCTTACTGGTGTCGACACATTAAGAATCCATTTTGGAATATAGTGGAATATCTCATAACGAGTAATTCGCATGACGAGCAAAACGGACTGTGAAAAAATACTTCCTTTACGAGGAACATTTCGCATAACGAGTGACCAGAAGAGCAGACTACCAGAGATAAAGACACCGAGGACAAAAGCAGGCAAGCCACTGAGAAATCGCGCGAAGAACACCAGAATTAGAGAGATATGCGAGGTTGAGGATATTACAAAATGGAGCAGACAGAGAAAAAGGGACTGGTACGGTCATGTCCAAAGAATGGACACCACAGACTCCCCTATATTGCACTACATAATCAACCTCATGGGACTCGTGCTCGTGGAAGACCTCCTAAAAGATGGAAGGACAGCTGGGAGTACACCTCACAGGAGGGGCAACAATATGGAGAACAGACCACATAGGTCTACAACAAGGAAGAAGAAGAAGAATTTTGTATCTTTGCTGATGTGTATACCAAGGATGGAACTATTTAACAACAACACACCATCATGTTTCCCCAAAGGGGTAGGCAGAGAGAATGGACCAACACACTACTCGATACTGACACACGACTCTAGTTTCCTTCACATTCATATAGCGAGTCATACACGCACGTCAATTTTCCGACTTTTAACATTTGATTGAAACATTTGATCTTCTCTGTCTATCCCTTCAATAAAACGGCGTGATAGTTACTTAGTTTTATTGTTTTAGGTAAGTTTAATGAACTGAAAGATTAGGTTAGGTACTGAATGATCAAAATACATTTTTTTTTCGTTTTTGCTAACAATTTTGACGCCGTTTCCCCGGAGTGATAGGCAGAGAGAATATACCGTCATACTGCTCTGCCCTGACATACCTTTTGAGCTTTATGAACATCATAACATGCATGCTCGTCGATTTTTCCGACATTGAATATGGCCGCCTTTTAATATTTGATATATTTGGTCATGCCATGCTTTCCTTGGTCTCCCACGGCTTTTCTTTCCACTCACACTGCTTTTATGCAACATTTTAACTATTCTTTTCTCGTCCATTTGTTCCATATATCCAAACCATCTCAAAATCCTTTTTTAATTTTACTTATGATTCATTCATCTGCCTTATCTTTCTTCCATAATTCGTCGGTATTCTATCATACCTACCTGTATATCGTTTTTTCGCACATTCTTCTCAGTGATCTCATTTCTACGGCATATTATCCTACTTTCATCCTTCTTTTGCCAGCTCCAGGCTTCACTTCCAGACTTAAAGGTTGGCACTAGAACTCAATTATGAACTGCCATTTTTTCTTTTGTGGATGTAAAGTATTTCGGTTTGTGGTGACTTTGAGAACGCCATTTATTTTGTTCCCAGCGCCGAATCTTCTTTCGATGTCTATCTCCATTTTCCCATCTCTTGTAAACATGCTTCTCAGATAAATAAATACGGTAAATTGCTAAAGTTTCTCACCGTTCGCACTTATGTCACAATTTGTCATATGCATACTTGTTTGTCAGTCAGCTGTTTATTATATGCAGACGATGCTGTGTTAACCGCTGACAGTAGAGAAAATTTGCAAGTCTTAGTGTTAAGGATGTATGAGGCATGCAAAAAGAGTGACCTGGTGATGAATGTGTCTAAATCTAAATTGATGGTTTCGAGAAAGAAGAATGTTTGACGATTTGTGATATAAGTGCGATGGGCGAGAAATTGGATCAAGTTACCGAATTTAAGTATCTGGGAAGCATGTTTACAAGAGACGGAAAAATGGAGAAAGACATCGAAAGAAGGGTTGGTGCTGGGAATAAAATAAATGACGCACTCAAAGTCATTACTGCAAATAGAAATATATCCACAGAAGCAAATATGGCAGTACACAATGGAGTTCTAGTGCCAACCCTCATGTATGGAAGTGAAGTTTAGAGCTGGTAAAATAAGGATGAAAGCAGGATAAACGCTGTAGAAATGAGATCACTAAGAAGAATGTGCGGGAAAACGTTGTACTCGTATGATAGAATACCGAACGAAAAAAGAAAAAAGAAATGTAAGGCAGATGACTGCATCATGGATAAAATTAAAAAAGGATCCCTGAGATGGTTTGGACATATGGAACGAATGGATGAGAGAAGAATGGTTAAAGAGTTGTACACGAGCGGCGTGAGTGGAAAAAGAAGCCGCGGACGACCGAGAAAAACATGGCATGAATAAATTAATCAATTACTAAAAGGCGGCCACATTCGATGTCGGAATAATCGACGTGCGTGCATGGTACGATGTATGAATGTAGAGGAATCCCGAGAGGTATGCCAGGACAGAGAATTATGGCGATCCATCGTTAGTTAGTTAGTAAGTATAAACATTTGTTCTAGTAATACTAACCGCCCAATTCCGCTGAAGTCTTAGGAAAATCGCCTTTCATGTCCTTTGGAATGAGCTCCCTGGGAACATGTTTGAAGAGATCCTCCCAAGACTGGTGGCTGTACACCCTATTTGCCACTTTCTTCTTAATTGCTGATTTCATGGCATTAAGCAGGAAGTCAGCATAGGGCGGCAAAAACATCATGTGGAGACCCACTATCCTGGAGCCGTAGCATCGCTAAAATACAAAAATCATTTAACTTTTGTTTTGAATGTATACAAATATTTGTCTAGTGTCAATAGATGGCGCTAGTGTAGATTGAACTAAAATATGTGAAATGTTTTTCAACATGGTAGCGTATATGAGGGTATTAGTTGCAAACCTGGCAAACTCCATCATTAGATGTTTTGAGTAAATCGCAAAAAATGCGCTTTTTACGATATTTATTTTTTTCATCTCAACCAGTTAGTATTTTAAAAGTAATCAGCCATGAAATAATCATCATTGTGTTGATAATTAATGTAAAATAATGAATTTCATTTTGGAGTTTGCCAGCTTTGCAACACTCAAGTGGAGGTTGCCATGTTTGCAACAAACCCTATATTTTAATAGCAAAATTCTTCGGAATGAAACCGAATTTGAAACTGAAAATCAATAAAAATTGTGTGCAAATGTATTATGAATAAGATCCAATTCATATCTCACTTTTGATTGTTGGTGGAGTTTGCCGGGTTTGCAAATAATACCCTCATATATATTTTTCAAAAAATTGTCAGACGTGGCGTTTGTAGAAGGTCGGAATGGGGAATGTTGTTAACATAAAGCAATCGCTTAACCCAACCAATCAGAGGTCATAAGTCCTGTTAACGCCTAGACCTCCATATTCTGTTTCCAAATAATTTACATTTTCGTCTTTATTAAGATACAATTAATTCTTAAAAATATTTTTTTTTGTATTTGAACAATGATGTAAAACTCCATATTCAATAATTAATACGAATGAAAAACGTTAGTTTTCTAGAAGTATTATTATATTTTATGGGAAAGACATGTTTCGTCCTTCTAAGGCATTATCAAATGTGACGAAAGCTCAACTCGTTGCAGTTTATGTACACTAGTAAATGGATCAGAATGTGGTAATTAACGAAAATTGATGTGATCTTTAATTCTTCATTATTATTAGTAACATATAATTTTTTTTCCATTCTTTCTTCATTCATTCTTCCCATATGTCCAAACCATCATAATGATCCTTTCATTATTTTGTTAATAACCCCATCATTGCATCGCATTCACTTCTTATATTTTCATTCGACACTCTATCATACACAGAGTATCCACACATTCGTCTAAAAGATCTAATTTCTACTGTATTTATTCTACTTTCATCCTTCTTTTGCCAGTTCCACTCTTCGCTTCCATACATAAGGGTCGGCAGAACAACACCATTGTGCACTGCCATTCTAGCTTTTTTGGATAGGTTTTTGTTTGCGATGACAACTTTAAGTTCACCATTTACTTCGTTGCCTGCCCCAAACCTTCTTCAATATCCCTCTCCACTCACCCATCTCTTGTAAACATACTACCTAAATACACGAACTCATCTACTGGCTCCAAATTTTCACCATTTCAAGCTAATGTTGCAGACTGTCATGTTTTCTTCTGTTTCAAAAATCATTACCTTGGACTTATTAACATTCATCATCAGATCATTTTGCATGCATACCTTATACATACTATTCACCAGGACTTGTTGTTTATTCTTGTTGTCTGCAAGTAGGACAAGTAGTGTTTTATTATTTTATATAAAATTTTTTAAATTAACTGATTGAAAGTTAAGGCATTAACACTGTGGAATTCCATAGTATTCTACTTTGGGAAATATTAAAACATTGTTTAAACGACTTTTTTTAATAAAAAATATTAAAATACACGACATGTTTCAGAGGATACCTCCATGTTCAGGTGTAAAATATATAACTAAACTAAACAAAGAAAGACTAATAAAAAACGCATTTCAAATTCGATACAAAAATTCAAAATTAAAAATTATTTGGGCTATTTGTTGTAAGTAGGTACTAACAATTATTTTTTAAGAGTAAATTAATAAATAACATTAAATAATAATAATGCATGATGATAATATAATTTAGAAAAAACATACATTTGAAAAGATATAATTTATATAGAAATTAATAAATAAATGATAATTTGCATTTTATTACAACATTTTGAATGTATACAAATACTTGTAGACGAACAACTGGATTTCACCCATTGCGGGCTATCAATTCAAGAATCAATTGTATCTCAATCTGCATCTTATTGCATCTTCGTCTCTATTGAGATACAATTGATTCTTGAATTGATAGCCCGCAATGGGTGAAATCCAGTTGTTCGTCAACAAGTATTTGTATACATTCAAAATGTTGTAAAAAATAAAAACTGGTCAAAATTATGGCATATAGATTGGAGTGACATCTCCAGGCGGTTTCTAGCAATGCGGTAAATAGCGGTAGCCTTTCACATTGCGTTAAAAAAAGATGTTCTGCTTAACCGTCGCGTTGCCATGTGGTCAATTGAGTTTCCACTGCCAATTTAAAGTTGATTTTCTTAAAACCTATGGACCCTAATATTATAAAAAAAATTGTAATCCTCCATTGAAGTGTTCTCAATATTTCGTAATAAAAAAAAAAGCAAAAAATTACTTCCTTCATCCCAAAAAAAATATTTTCTAAGACTGCCCTCACCTTCATTCGTGTTAAGGTAGAATTTGTTTTGCTAATATTTACAACTTTATCAAAAGTGACAAATACTTACTCGCTGTTTTGAACGTATTATAAATTATATCTTTGACCTTTTCAATAGGTACGTAATAATACCGACTGGATGAAAACGCAGCACGTAACTTAATAATATCAGAACTGTGAAAATATTAACACTTTACCAAAAGGGACAAATATTAATACGTACTCGTTGTCTTGAACGTACTATACATTTTGCCTAGGTGCCTTTATCTTCGCCCCGCCGGCCGCGGCGCGCAGACAAGTTTATACCTGATGTTTAGTCGTTCGTATGCTGTGACGCATTACATATCAGAAATCGCATGGTTCCAGAAAAAAATTAATAATGATATGTTTTTCAAATAATTCATGTATGTTATAGATATCGATCTATTCCTAATGAAATTCCCTACAAGATGACATAAATTAAATTTTGATTCATCTAGTCATATGCTTGATATTTAGATAAAGTTAGCGGTAAACTGAACTTACCACATGGGAGCAAGCGTTTTGTTTTGAACACGGTACGTTAAGGGTTAATGCCTTAAATACAAACTTCATAGATGGCGTTAGTGTGTAGATTGAATATACTACCATGTAAAGGGTGGTGTTGGAGACTAACATATATACAACTTCCAAAAATTTGTCAGACATGGTGGTCATAAGAAAAAAAAAACCACAGAGGTGGAATGGGAAATGTTGTATTACATAAAGCGTGCGCTTAACCCAACCAATGACAGGTCATAAGTCCTGTAAACACCTTGATCAACCATATTCTGTTTCTAATTTGCATCTTCGTCTCTATTGAGATACAATTGATTCTTGAATTTGCATTTGGTTGGGAATGGGAGCTTAGGAGATTAAATGTAGAAAAAAAGTTTAATTTTGTTTACCTCAATTAAAAACATCATTTTCTTCACAAGGGAGGGCGTGATTCTAACTGTATGGCTGAACTTGACGTTCGAGAGGTCCATGATGTATATATCTCCAAGGGTCAAATCCAGACACATCCGAATCTCTCCCACCATGACCGAAACTGAAAAGGCATCAGACGGAGTGAAGGAAGCAGCATCTACATCATTTACCCTAAAACAAGTTAAGAAAAACTTTTATCAATATATACCTTCACTGGCTATATTGGTTCTGATTTTGAAAATTTGGTTTGGTTCATATGGTGCTCCCGTATATTTGGAGATATTTCGTGTATAAGTGAATTGTTTTGGTCAATTTGACTATAACCGATCTTTATGATAGTTATTTGTGACAAAAAATACGTATTCACTGTTTTGGTGCTAAAATTAAATAAGTTTTTTCGTTAATAAAAAGAATTTTGACAGGTGTAAAAATAAATGTTTCATTTGTTCCAATGACAATTTGAATAAATTCTTCAATAATTTTTTAAAGTTCTTGCTGGTGTTGGATTGTTTTAAGTGCCTAATTACAGTAAAAAAAACCGTGGATAACGTGAAATAAAAATTAAATAAACACAAATGTCCGGATCGTCCAGCTGACGACAAGTGCACCATCTAAAATAACAATATGTGTTAAATTATTTTCTTTGTTATTTTATTTTATATCATTGTATTTCAGATAATTTGTTTAAGATTTATTATGTAGACGTTGAACGATCGAAGTGTGCGCGGGAGATGCCTTTTGGTGGCGATGAGGTTCCCAACCCATCACACCGCGTCTCTCGCGATGGCGAAAATAGAAGGATGGAGTGCCGCATCGATTAAAGTGTGGCAGTCCATTCTTTCTGCCTACCCTTAGACGGGAGACGGCGTGATGGTTAGTTAGTTAGTTAGTTACCTTCACTGGCTTAAAATCCGAGAGCGAGTAAAATATAAATTGTGTTTGACAGTGGCTCGACACCAGAGAGCGCCAGCGTATATATCGGACCTCTGCGTGACACCCATGCCAACGGAAAGGCAACGTTCACTCCGATCAGTAGAAACAAGTGCAAACAACATAGCAATTCCAGTCAGAGCCAGTAAATCATGTTTCTATGATCGTGCTTTCAGCGTTGCGGGTCCGTTGGCGTGGAATAGCCTCCATGTTAGTATTAAGTATGAGGATAGTGACATTAAATTTAGGAAACTTTTGAAGACTGCACTGTTCGGTCAGTCATTTCCTAGTGCGCCCTTGGAGTAATTGATTTTACAAAACGGCGCACTTATAACACAAATTATCAGAATAATAATAATAAATAATGAAGTATGTTAACGAATCATAGGAGAGTGTAGAGGGATACTGAAAAAAGGGTTAGGGCATACAATAAAGTAAATGGTGCATTTTAAGTAGTCATAAATAAAATTCTACCCAAAATAGCCTGTATGGCAGTGTACGATTCTGTTTTTGTATCGATCTTTATGTGTGGAAGTAAAGCATGGAACTGGCAAAATATATTAAAGTTGAATAATTGCACGAGAAAAGAGATCTCCTAGATGAATGTTTTATAAATCTGTAACTTACTAACTAACCATCACACCGTCTTCCCGAAAAGGTAGGCAGAAAGGATGGACTGCCACAATTTAACCGATGCGGCACTCCATCCTTCTCTTTTCGCCCCCGCGAGAGACGTGGTGTGATGGGTTGCGAACCTTATCGCAACCAATAGGCATCTCTCACGCTTTGATCGTCCAACGTCCACAAAATAAATGTAAAACAAATTATATAAAATACTTCTTCTTCTTCCTTGTCGTAGACCTATGTGGTCTACTCTCCAGAGTGTTGCTCCTCTTGTGAGGTAGATTCCCAGCTATCCTTCCATCTTTTAGGAGGTCTTCTACGAGGACGAGTCCCATCAGGCTGATTATGCAATGCAATATAGGGGAGTCTGGTGGTGTCCATTCTTTGAACATGACCGTACCAGTCCCTTTTTCACTGTCTGCTCCATCTTATAATATCCTCAACCTCACATACCTCTCTTATTCTGGTGTTCCTCACGCGATCTCTCAGTGTCTTGCCTGCTATCGTCCTCAGTGTCTTCATTTCGGAAGTCTTCAAAACTTGTTTGGTCCTTACTGTGTCTGCCCTTGCTTCGACGCCATATGTTAATTGGTCTTACGCATGCTTTATAGATCCTTATCTTACTCTTAATGGCCATGTCTTTATTATATTGTGCCCCAGAGATTGCAGCTGCCTTGTTTACTTTGGCTTGTATTTCTTCCCGCAGATCAGCTCCCCCCACCAGGTCTATGCCTAGATACTTGAAGGTCCTGACCTGTTCTATGGGTTGATTTTCTTTACTATACTATATATTTCTATAAAACACAATGATATAAAATAAAATAACCAAATAAAAATAATATAACAAATAATGTTCTTTTAGATGGCGCAAATGTTGTAAACTGGATGATCCGGACTTTTAATATTGTTTAATATTGACTTGTAAATCTGTATATGAGTGTTAAATGCAAATATAAGATGTGAGTGCTGTTCGAATTAAAGTGCTATGAACAAAACAATTAACGGGTTATTACGATGGTTTGGACACATGCATAGAATGAACGAAGACAGAATGCCGAAGAAAGTATATGTTATCGATGTTAGTTGATCAAGAACTTGAAAAACGATCAAATCAATTAAATTTTAAATGTCGGTCACGTGAGGAGTCGGTGAAATCAACGCGCGCATGACACGATGTATGAATGTTGAGGAATCGAGATAAGTATGTCGGGAAAGAACTGTGTGGCGGTCCATTTTTTCTAGAGAGAGGTTTAACCTTCATCGACCCATACAGCCACGACATTAGGTGCACACGAGGATAATTAATTGGCAACTTGTTATTTTACTTACGTCATAATGTTGATTCTGTTGTATTCCTTAGAAAAAGCAGGAATCACGGCCCAATCGTACGCGTCTATAGCTGTCTTCATGTGCGAACTCCACGGGTCCCTGTTGGCGAAGAATTCAGGCATGATCGTTCTTGCTGTGTATAAGTTATCCAGCTTCTTCTTGGTTTTCTCCACGCTGAACTTATTGATGGAGATTAATCGCCCAAACGTCCTGTCACCTGTAAAAATATATAATCACATCATAAAATATATTTCTCAATTTGTCATAACATCTTCCAAAGTTTCAAAGACCTATTCTCTATCTATTGCAGCAATTCTTTGGGAATGCTTGAGACCAACTCTCTACATCTTCGAAAATATGGGGAATCAATGGATTAATCAAGGGATATTTCAAGAACCGGTCCGTGCTGGTGGATGATGGTATTTTTGTCTCCGATAGATATCTCCTACATCCAGATACTCTATGGAGTATCTTGATGTACGACTGCGAGACATGGTGCCTATCCGAAAGAGATAAACGAAGACTAGAGGCTTTTGAGATGTGGTCCAATAGAATACTATTGGGAATTTCCTGGAGAGACCACATTACAAATGTGGAGATTCTCCAAATAATCGAAGGAGGAAGGCACCTGCTCAGGACCTTGTCCGAAAGGCGTGCAAGATGGATCGGCCATGTAATACGACAAGAAGGCCTCTTGCATGTCATAATGGAGGGTATGACTGAGGGGACAAACTCTAGGGGACACCCACGCCGAGAGTACCTGGAGGACCTGTTGGTGGACGTGCGCTGCTCATCATATGCAGATTTTAAAAGAACCGCACAAGACAGATATCTCCTACAGCGACAGCATAGATTGCTCCGTCACGCAGAACCATCATACCAGTATGAAGAGCAATTCGTACGTTTAATTTAATCTTTTCGTATTTGGACATTTTGAGTGTCAGTGAGGCAGCGTTCCAAAAAAAATATACCATCAATTCTGGAAGGAGTACTGCCTCACTGACGTCGAAGTATTTGAAATTCTTCTGAGATATATTATTTCTAAGCATTTTAATATGGTATGTACAGTTTTAGATCGTTATTGTAATTTGTTAAACTGTTTTCGTGTCTTAATGAGTTGCCAAAATGTTATACGTTTGTTATGTCTCATTTGTGTAAAATAAAAAAAAAAGAATGTGAAATGCCCGGGTACCTAAGAGAATCATGACTGGACATCCGGGGGTAGAAGAAGAATTGGAAGACCAACGCCATGGTGGGAGGATGACTTACAGGAAGTTGCAGCATAGCTTTCACAAGTTTTAAATTGGATGTTGGCGGCTGAAGAAATGAGGAGTTGGAAGCAAAAGTTGGAGGAGGTCAATCCACGATTTTCAATTTCAATTTCAATTTATTCAAAAAAATTATAAACATTACAGAATAACACATCCAAATCGTTTATAATCACAAAAATTAAATTTAACAATTTAAAAAAACATATTTACAAATAATATAACAAGAAAAGAAATGAGAGTAAGTCAGAAAAAAGAAAAACAGAAGACAATTTAAAAAAAAATATTCGAGAACAGTTTGGTAAAGATTAACATTTTTGTACTATAAGTAGAGAAGCAAATAGTAATTTAATACATAAGAGATACTCGTAGATGCTTTCTGAGGGTAGCCTCACTATCGTGAAAAATGTGCACATCCGAAGAGATGCGGTTTAATAGTATTATTGCCCTGCCCACGGGCATTACCTTAGGTAGATTGGTTCTACACAGTGGCAGGTGAAATAATCTATGTTGCCTTTGTCGCAGATAATTGTCGGGGACAAACAAAGTCAAGTCATTCAAAATATTAGAGTTATGTATTCGACCACGAATCAGTTGAAAAAAGTGAACACCCAGGTGGATGGTTCGTCTAATTTCCAATGATTGGTAGTCCAGCATACCCAGCAAGAAATCAGTTGGGTACAGCCAGGGATAGTAACCGTTCTCTTTAAGGTACAGAAATCGTAAGAATTTTTCGTAAGAATTTTAAAAATCGAAATCGTAAGAATTTTAAAGAATCACTAGTCACGAGCGAGCAGGTGACATTTACAAGACCGGAGGAAAGATTCAACGTGGGAAGACCCTGATTTGGTTGGCTCATTGAAGTCCAGAGCTCAGAATATGGCGGGAGGAGAAAGCTTTAGGAGGCGGCCGAGGTCCAACCAGGACTGTAGAGGCAGAGAGAAGAAAAAGTCAAGTGTGAAACTGGCTGAATCGCAAGTAAACTAATCTTATTTAATATAAACTAACTAACTAACTAACCATCACGCCGTCTCCCCGAAGGGGTAGGCAGAAAGAATGGACTGCCACACCTTTCTTTCCTGACATATTTCTCTCGCTTCCTCAACATGCATACATCGTGTCACACATTCGTCTAAGAGATCTCATTTCTACTGCATTTATTCTACTTTGATCCTTCCTTTGCCAGTTCCATGCTTCGCTTCCATACATAAGGGTCGGTAGAAGAACACCATTGTGCACTGCCATTCTAGCTTTTTTGGATAGGTTTTTGTTTGCGATGACAACTTTAAGTGCACCATTCACTTTGTTGTCTGCCCCAACCCTTCTTTCAATATCCCTCTCCACTCTCCCATCTCTTGTAAACATACTACCTAAATACACAAACTCAACTACTTGCTCCAAGTTTTCACCATTCACGCTAATGTTGCAGACTGTCATGGTTTCTTCCTTTTCAAAAATCATTACCTTTGCTATACCTAATTTGGAAGTTGTTTCTAAAATTGAGTTAGGTACCTTAATATTTTAATTAAAAGAACGGTCAGTTACTTTTATAGGAGAAAATATTAAAAGTGGAAAATATAATAATAAAATAATAATAATAATAAAATAGTATAGACTGGCAAAGGAAAGATGAAAGTAGAATAAATGCAGTAGAAATGAGATCTCTTAGACGAATGTGTGGATATTCTGTGTATGATAGAGTGTCGAATGAAAATATAAGAAGTGAATGCGGTGCGAATGATGGTGTCATGAACAAAATAATGAAAGGATCATTAAGATGGTTTGGACATATGGAAAGAATGAATGAAGAAAGAATGGTAAAAAAAAATATGTTAATGATGTAAATGGAACCAGAAATAGAGGAAGACCGAGGAAAACGTGGCACGATCAAATAAATCAAATATTGAATGTCGGCCATGTGAGGAGTCAGAGAAATCGACGCGCGTGCATGACACGATTTATGAATGTTGAGGAAGCGAGAGAAATATGTCAGGAAAGAAAGGTGTGGCAGTCCATTCTTTCTGCCTACCCCTTCGGGGAGACGGCGTGATGGTTAGTTAGTTAGTTAGTTTTAGTATAATAATTAGAAGGAACATTACACATAGGTAGTATAGAGTCAAAAACGATGAAACATAATAAATTAAAAAAGGTAAACAATAACAGGAAGAACCTACATAGATTACATTAATAGGAAAGGTATAAGGTAGGTAAATAATATATCAACTCTCAAATTTTCGGTATTTTTCGAACTTTAAAAACGATGAATCATAATACATTAAGGACGATAAACATTGTAAGAACAAATACACATAAAAATTTGAAAAATAACGAATATTTGAGAGTTGATATATTATTGTAACACTTGATGATGTCAACATAGGTTGAGGAAACAGCTGTCGCGTAAAATAAAATACAATTGTGATACAAAAAACAAAGTAACTTAATTTAACATTTTTAAATGTTAAGGTATCGTAGTGTTTCGGCCAAAACTATGGACTATTCAAATTCAAATCAGTGTATGTTCTCAAAAGACATTACAATTTTTTTTTATAGTTTAAGGCATCTATTGAGAACAGGAAGGAAATATATAATACCAGGAACGCATGAGAGATGGTTCGACATTAGGAATACTCTCCAAAGTCAAGAGTATTTGTCTTCTGTTCAGCAGTTTGATTGTTCTCCCCACCGGCATCACCAGAGGCAGGTTGGTTCTGCATGTTGGGAGATAAAACAGTCTGTGCTGAAGCTGTCGAAGATAACTATCCGGAACATAAAGATGGATAGCCTCCAAGATGACGGAATTCTCAAAGAATCCCCTGATAAGTCTGAAGAAATGGGTAAGTGTGCACCCATCCCTTCTTATCTGTAAACTACTGGTCCCCAGCATGTCCAAAAGGAATGCAGTGGGATAAAGCCACGGATAGCTACCAAACTCCCTCATGTAGAGATATCTCAGAAATCTTTTCTGAACCCTCTCCAACATGAGCGAGTATCTCGCCTCGTGGGGACTCCATATCACCGAGCCACACTCGAGCCGGCTCCGGACCAATGAGTTATACAAAATTCGCAAAACATAGGGATTCTTGAAAACTCTACCAGTTCGGAGAATAAATCCCAACATTTTCAGTGCAACTCCACATATTTTCTCGATGTGAGCATGGAAAGTCAGCCTACTTTCATAAACGATACCAAGATCCTTTATCGTTGAAACACGCTTAAGTTGCTGATTATCCATTGTGTATCTGTAATAAACAGTACGCAATGCTCTCGTAAAAGATAAAATTACGCATTTAGAGATATTGAAATAAATTTGATTGGTTTTACTCCAGCGGACGATATTATTTATATCTGACTGGAGATGGAGGTTATTTATATCTGACTGGAGATGGATTTAAGTATTTGACCCCGACCATACAAGTATTCAGACAACCAAAACAGCTGGATATGTTCTGACAGACTAAATTTCAGACCTTGAAAAATGTACACAGAGTGATCACGGAAGAGATAACAGACAGTACCTACAAACTAATAAAAAAAAAACTCCAACCTACAGAGCCACTGGACTAGAAACTGTAACAGATATCACTTACCAAAAGCACAGACAAAGACAGGACAATCTAGAATAAGATGCAACGGACTGAAACTCTACAACGACTAACCATTGAAATTAAAAGACTTACGTAAAAATTAACTTAAAATAATCCTAAAAAATCACATATTAGTGTGTTAGATTTAAATATGCAGACGATGCTGTGTTTGTTATATGCAGACGATGCTGTGTTAATCGCTGACAGTAAAGACAATTTGCAAGTCTTAGTGGCAAGGATGTATGAGGCATGCAAAAGAGTGACTTGGTGATGAATGTGTCTAAATCTAAAGTGATGGTTTTCGAGAAAGAAGAATGTATGACGATTTGTGATATAAGTGCGATGGGCGAGAAATTCGAGCAAGTTACTGAATTTACGTATCTGGGAAGCATGTTTACAAGAGACGGAAAAATGGAGAAAGACATCGAAAGGAGGGTTGGTGCTGGGAATAAAATAAATGGCGCACTCAAAGTCATTACTGCAAATAGAAATATATCCACAGAAGCAAAGATGTCAGTACACAATGGAGTTCTAGTGCCAACCCTCATGTATGAAAGTGAAGCTTGGAGCTGGCAAAAGAAGGATGAAAGCACGATAAACGCCGTAGAAATGAGATCACTAAGAAGAATGTGCGGGAAAACGTTGTATGATAGAATACCGAACGATGAAATAAGAAAGAAATGTAAGACAGATGACTGCATCATGAATAAAATTAAAAAAGGATCCCTGAGATGGTTCGGACATATGGAACAAATGGATGAGAGTTGAATGGTTAAAAAGTTGTACACAAGCAGCGTGAGTGGGAAAAGAAGCCGAGGACGACCGAGGAAAACATGGCATGACCAAATTAATCAATTACTTAAAGGCGGCCACATTCGAAGTCGGAATAATCGACGTGCGTGCATGGTGCGATGTATGAATGTGGAGGAAGCCCGAGAGGTGTGCCAGGACAGGCCAGTGTGGCGATCCATCCTCTTTGCCTACCCCTCCGGGGAAATGGCGTGATGGTTAGTTAGTTAGTTAGTTAGTAGTTTTTAATATTATTGTATTTTATAACTCAATCGGCAATTATGCAGAAACGTTTGCTATCTTATTTTTGTGGATTCGTAATTTATTAATATCAAATGTTATTAACGTGTCTTTTGTACGTGTCTTTGGATAAAACTGAAGGTGATTCAGATAATACCAGTTTGGAAATACCTCTTTTAGGAATAACAGGAAAACATGCAAATAAATCCTTTTCCTGTTTCTGTTATTACTTGCAAATATATTTTGGAGGCAGACATTCTTCTAGAACACATTTATTATATTATATTATACAAGCGAAGAAAGATAAGAACAGAATAAATGCGGAAGAGATGAGGTCCTTAATATGTATGTGTGGTAGAACGATATACGACAGAATCTCAAATGCTGATATAAGAAAGGAATATAGAGCGAAAGAAGGTATCAAGAACAAAATTATGAAAGGATCGCTGCGTTGGTTCGGACATATGGAACGCATGGATGAAGAAAGAATGGTTAAGAAAGTATACGTTAATGATGTAAATGGGGTACGAAGTCGAGCCAGACCGAGGAAAACATGGCATGACCAAATTAATCAAATTTTAATGGTTGGTCATGTTAAAAGTCGGAGGAATCGACGTGCGTGTATGAATCGTTGTATGAATGTGGAGGAAGCTAGAGAGGCTTGCCAGGATAGAGAAGTGTGGCGGTCCATTCTCTCTGCCTACCCCTGCGGGGAGACGGCGTGATGTTTTTTTTTTGTTTGTTTGTTTCTATTGTATAATTAAAAATCCTTGATTTTAAGCAGAAAGGTTTTTAACAAACAAAAAAATATTATTAAGTATACGTAAGATCTGGGTTGTTATTTATTATTATTATTTTGTTGAATCGTTCCTTACGTCGTGACAGCATGAGCCAAATCGATGTAAAGGGTATTATAGCTATCATAGTGATTCTCGTGACATGTGATAGGTAGCTTATCTATCGCCATTTTATTGTCACGGGAATTCTACACCAGACCAAAGACAGTGTGACAATCACACTGCCCTCGCTGGGAATCGAACCCGGAACCTTCGAAGCAGCAGCCAATGCACTTACCACTCGGTCACGAAGGTCGTCGTCGGCGTCGAGAGAGAGAGAGAGAGAGAGAGAGAGAGAGAGAGAGAGAGAGAGAGAGAGAGAGAGAGAGAGAGAGAGAGAGAGAGAGAGAGAATAAAAATCCATGTTCAGACCTTTTGGGCGATATGACAGGTAAATTATGTCAGAAAAATTATGGAAAAAATAATGTCTGTAGATGATATCATTGAAATGTGTCTTACTAAGTTCTCTCTTTGGAAAATGTGGCTGCTTCCTGTACCATTCCTTCATCAACTGCACGCTATCTTCCAGCATCCTGTCAGAGATGTTGTATTTATCACATAGTATGTTGAAGTTCTCGTCTGTTACACCGAAGAGTTTTTTCTGCCATGTTTCTATTAAGCTCTCCGTTGCGTCCCTGAAATAAAAGAAAATATAATTATTGTTTTTGGAATAATGATGAAATCAAATCAAATCAAATCGAATCAAATCAAATCGAATCGAATCGAATCGAATCCAATCGAATCTAATCGAATCCAATCGAATCCAATCCAATCGAATCGAATCGAATCGAATCGAATCGAATCGAATCGAATCGAATCCAATCGAATCGAATCGAATCGAATCGAATCGAATCGAATCGAATCGAATCGAATCGAATCCAATCGAATCGAATCGAATCGAATCGAATCGAATCACTTTAAATATTTAACAGACATCACAGATTAATGTTTAAGACACCTATTGAGAACAGGTAAAATAATATGAATATTACACCAGGATCACACGCGAGATGGTTCGACATTAGGAAGATATTTTTATCTCTAAAGGTTATTAAATTTGTCGTCGAACGTACATTGACTAATATTAAAGACGTTGATCTCCGGGGAGACCAAGTTTGGTAGACAAATTGCTATGGAATTCTGAACTTCGGAATTATTTACATATAATTTTTTTTTTTTTAATTATGCTTTTTTAAAATGTTTTGTTTGAAATGTTTCGAAGATTTTATACCTTGATCATGGGGAGAACGATATATCTACCTTAGTTTCGAAGGTTTTTTTTCTCGATGATGAAGATATAAAACCTTCGATATAAATCATAACAATAATATTCAAATAAAAAAATAAAGTAATTCTTGAAAATAAACAAAAAAACATTTTTTTTTGGTTTATATCTTCTCCCGATGATAACATAAAAATCCTTCAAAACATGTAGAGAAAAATAAACTCTAGTAAAAAAAACTGGTATGTATTTAAAACGCGTTTGTCTTTTGGATTTACATACATTTATATTATTATTTATATAAAATAAAATATGCAAATAATATAAACATATTTTTTGCCTTGCATTGACATTCTCAAACAATTAATAACTAAGTCATAAGTGTGAGAATGCCCTCGCAAGGCGCAACAAATTTGTAACTTTTATTTATAGATATTTTTTATATCAATGTAGAACCAAAATACAATCGCGACTTTAATACAAACTCGTATTATAACAGAGTTTTACCAAATTAAAATCACACCCATTAATAGTGTTTTTGTCTATAATGATATCGTCAACATTTTTTCTTATATCACACAAACAATAAAAAAAGTTTAAGGGGTAAGGGGCAGTCAGAGGTATGAAAAAACAAGTATTTTCAATATTTTTTTTTGTCAGTAATATAATTTATTTTATTAAACCAACTATATAAAATTATTATATTGTGTTTTAACTTGATTTGACTTTTTAAAATTTAATTTAAAAAAGTATATAAATTAAATATGACGTAATCGCCATATTTGTTGGACCCTGTTCCAAAAGTGTTGCTTTGCGGTGACCATTATAGCTTTTACAGGTTCGCAAAATCATTCAAATAAAAAACATATCTTATTTTAATAGTTAATCTAGTGCCTGGTCGAAGTATTTGTTGTTGAACAAAATGATGGCCTCTGACAATTTACTTACGAAAAAAACGAGGAAAAAAGGAACAGTTAATTGTTTATAATAAATATAAGTTTTTTAAAAGAAAAAAGCATCAGGCACTAGATTAACTATTAAATTATTATAATTTTTATTTTTATTTTAATTATAGAACAGGTTCCAACAAATATGGCGATAACTTCATTTATAATTAATTTTAATTCAAATTTGGGTTAAATCAAGTTAAAACATAATATAATAATTCCAGTACACAATGGAGTTCTAGTGCCAACCCTCATGTATGGAAGTGAAACTTGGAGCTGGCAAAAGAAGGATGAAAGCAGGATAAACGCCGTAGAAATGAGATCACTAAGAAGAATGTGAGGGAAAACGTTGTATGATAGAATACCGAACGATGAAATAATAAAGAAATGTAAGGCAGATGACTGCATCATGAATAAAATTAAAAAAGAATCCCTGAGATGGTTCGGACATATGGAACGAATGGATGAGAGTAGAATGGTTAAAAAGTTGTACAGTAGCAGCGTGAGTGGGAAAAGAAGCCGAGGACGACCGAGGAAAACATGGCATGACCAAATTAATCAATTACTAAAAGGCGGCCACATTCGAAGTCGGAACAATCGACGTGCGTGCATGGTACGATGTATTGATGTAGAGGAATCTCGAGAGGTATGCCAGGACAGGCCAGTGTGGCGATCCATCCTCTCTGCCTACCCCTCCGGGGAAATGGCGTGATGGTTAGTTAGTTAGCTAGTTAGTAATAATTATAAACTACGAAATAAAATAACTTTGTTTTATGTATCACAATTGTATTTTTTGTTTCGTCAACCTATGTTGACATCATCAGGTGTTATGTGTTAACCTATGTAACACCTGATGATGTCAACATAGGTTGACGAAACAGCTGTCGCGTAAAATAAAATACAATTGTGATACTTAAAACTATTTTATTTAACAGTTTAAAATGTTAAGGTACATTAATGTTTCGGCCAAAACAATAGACTGTAATAATTTTATATCGTTGGTTTTATAAAATAAATTAAATTGCTGTCAATTTAAAAAAATTTAAAACACTTGTTTTTTTAAACCTGTTATTGCCCCTAACCCCTTAATAATAAATATTTCAATTTATTTTTGTTTTGTTAAGTAATTTGTAAACGTCGCCATGATATGTTAAGTAAATATCAATATTAAACATGTATAAAGAGCTTACATATTACAATTGTCTTCTTTATACAGAAGTAGAAATATTCACAACAGGTTTATCACAGAATCAACTTAAAAATAAAACAAGAAAATACTGTACACTTTAAGTCGCTTTAAGTAAACGACATCACGTCCTTCTACCTTCGAAACATCGAATCGACTAAATCTTAAGTGTAAATCATTGAGATAAAATATTTATATTGACCATAAACATATTTGTAATCGCTTTCGAGTCAAAAACAGGTTTATTTAAATAAGGAAATAATATTTTTGTATGTTCAGAATTTATAAAATACTCAAAAACTTATTAGTATTCACGCATAGCCGTGACATTTTCTTTATTCTCTATTGATTTATTCCATAGACAATTTTTCAAATAATATACAAACTATAGAAACGTTTCGTGAAAATAAATAAAATTGTGCCACTTGCTGTCATGCCGTTTGCGGTCAGAACTATTATCGCCGCACTTGCGGTCGTGCCATTTGTGGTCAGTAAAATTATCACACCACTTGCGGTCGTGCCATTTGCAGTCAGAACCATTATAGCCACACTTGCGGTCGTGCCATTTGCGGTCAGAACATTATCATCCCATTTGCGGTCAGTGCAATTATCATCCCACTTGCGGTCAATCGATATTTTTAAAAGAAAATTATGTAAGGAGTGACCCCACTTGCGGTCAAAGAAAATTTGATAATTTCTAATAGGTTTATTTAAAATACAATAATAAATTGCGATATTTTTTTTATTTTTTTTTATTATTTTTTTTATGTATACAACAGGTCGCTTGAACCCAATTACAGTATACAATAATTTTTTTTTTAGCTATTATATTGATTCTCGTGACATGTGATAGGTAGCCAATCTATCGCCATTTTATTGTCACGTGAATTCTACACCAGACCAAAGACAGTGTGACAATCACACTGCCATCACCGGGAATCGAACCCGGGACCTTCGATATGGAAGCCAGAGCTCTTACCACTCTGCCACGAGGGTCGTCATATTTGTAACTAACTACCTAACTATCTGGATGTCTCCTCGAAGGGTAAGTAGAATGAACGGGCGCTACATTATTCTTTCCTGACATACTTTTCTCGATTCAACAACATTCATACGTCGTGTCATGCACGCGTAAAAGAAAGACAACAAGTTGTATTCAGTAATTAGGTTCAAGTAACCTGTTGTAACCGTATAACTTGACTCAAAGCGCCATGTTAGAAATCAGCCTAAGAGACAGAGTCAGAAACGATACTGTGAGAGAAAAAACAAAGGTCACTGACATCATCCACCTTGTAGGGAATCTAAAGTGGCAATGGGCAGCTCAGGTAACCATAAGTTCGGAGGAAAAATGAACAAGAAGATTGCTGACTTGGAAATCATGGTCGGCAAAAAGAAATGCAGGGCGACCGCAACTACGGTGGAAGGATGACCTGAACAGACATGTCGGAATAACCTTGATGCAGTCTGCAAAAGACAGAGTGACGTGGAAACAAATGGAGGAGGCCTTTGTCTAAGAGTGGACAGGAATAAGCTGAAGAAAAATAACCTGTTGTATTAAAAAATGTGGAAAGCAACGGGAAACTACCACGTTAAAGACCCAAATGGCATCTCAAGAACCAGAAAAGAGATAATACTTGCTGCAAAAGCAATCTAGTGTTGAAAATGAAAAATAACGATTTGGATTTTGCATCTGTAATGTTCATGACCAATTTAAATACCTTGGAAGCATTATCACTAAAGCGCTTGACCCGGAAATTGAAATAAAATGCAAAATTGAAGTTTCACGAGTTGCATTTTATAAAATAAGAACCTTCTTTTGCAACGATAATCTTAACTTGAAACTCCGACAAAGAATGATTAAATGATATATATGGTCTGTTCTACTAAATGGCTGCGAAACCTGGACTCTGAAAAATAATGTAATGAACCTGTTGGAAGCGATAAAGATGTGTGGATATACCGCAGAATGCTCCGTATACCGTGGACAGATAGGGTCAGTAATGCAGACGTACTGCAGAGAGTCAGAACGAATAGAGAGCTGTTGTTGAGTGTGAAAATTAGAAAGGTTTTCAATAACATATTTAACCCAAGTTATTTGGGTTATGTGCTCAGGGAAAAAAAATACCACCTCCTTTGACTGACATTAATGGGAAAAGTGGAGGAGAGTTGGTAGAAGGCAGCTGTTCTGGTTGCCGAACATCAAAGAGTGGACAGGAATAACAATAGTTAAGAACCTGTTACCAAGTGACGCCGTATAGAGATGCCTTTGCTGCAGTGATCACCAACGTTGGGGGGAACGGCACTGAAAGAAGAAGAATAATGTTTTTGAAATTTTCAAAAGTTAATTGAAATTCAGTACTATTTTAGCCGCCCTATTATATTAAATAACGAGAGTGTACGGATAAACTTTTCAGACATGGAATATAGAACAAACTAATAATGATGTCATAAAAAAACGAATACTAAGGAATACTGAGAATTATCTTATTGGTGTAAGTATGAAAAATTATAAAAATAAATGAGATATTCCTATGCAACATATTCATGGCATTAAAATTAACGTAACGATATTTCATATTTTAAGTTGACATTTAAAACACTTCCGTTTTTATTATAATATATTTAAATAGAAGAATAATTTAGAATTTACATAATAATTACTAAAAATCTTGACGATGCAGTTTTAAATGTTTTTTTTTTTAACTGTGTTAAATTACAAATTTGGTTTTGACCTTCGTGGCAGAGTGGTAAGAGCTCTGACTTTCGTGCCGAAGGCCCCGGGTTTGATTCCCGGCGATGGCAGTGTGATTGTCACATTGTCTTTGGTCTGGTGTAGAATTCACGTGACAATAAAATGGCGATAGATTGGCTACCTATCACATCTCACGAGAATCAATATAATAGCTAAAAAAATAAATTGTATACAGTAATTGGGTTCAAAACGACTTGTATACAAAGAAAAAAAAAGAAAAAAAATACTGTTTTTATTTGAATATGATTCAGCGCTTCTTTAATTAAGCTATGCATAAAATATAATTCAGGATGCATTTAAATAAGCTACACATAATGTATGATTTAGAATGCTTTTAATCAAGCTGTATGCAAAATGTGATTCTACATACTTTTAATTAAGCTATACATAACATAAAATAAGATTTAGGCATGTATCTAATAAAGCAGTACCTTAAATATTATTCAGCTTGCTTTTAATTAAGCTATACATAAAATATAATTCAGAATGCTTTTAAATAAGCTACACATGAAGTATGATTTAGAATGCATTTAATTAAGCTAAACATAGAGTATGATTTGTAAAGCATTTAATTAAGCTGTATGTATGATGTGATTCTGCATGCTTTTAATTAAGCTAAACGTAAAATAAGATTCAACATGTGTTTAATTTAGCAGTACCTAAAATGAAGTTCAGCTTGCTTTTAATTAAGCTATACATAAATCATAATTCACAATGCATTTAATTAAGCTATACATCAAATGTGATTTGGCATGCTTTTAATTAAGCTATTAATAATATGTGATTCTGCGAACTTTTAATTAAGCTATACATAACATAAAATAGGATTCAGCATGTATTTAATTAAGCAGTATCTTGAATGTTATTCAGCTTGCTTTTTTTAGAATGCTTTTAAATTCAGCTAAATATAATGTATGATTTAGAATGCTCACATGGCCGACAAAATTTTTATTATAATTTTGATCTATCCTCAGTTTCAAAACAAGTGGAAGCACCTTAAATACATAATAATAAAGAAAAATTTCATTATTTAAAATGAACTTCTACCTAGAAATTTCAATTAAAAACATTTATTAATTGTTCAAAACACTTTCATTCCCACTGAATTAACTTCTTAAATTTGTAGTCGACACTCTATCAATTTCTCCGACAGAGACAACACAGATTGTTTTACCTACCGGCCACCAGAACCAATCTGCCTCTGGTGACACCGGTGGGAAGAGCAATTAGTCTGCTGAACGCCGTCTCCTCGGCGATCGACGTCTTTCATATTAGTGAAGGTACGTTCAGGAGACAAATACTCTTGACTTTAGAAATTATCTTGTCTACCTAATGTCAAATCATCTATAATGCGTTCCTGGTATTATGTTGTATGTATATAATATTTGACCTGTACTCAATAGATGCCTTAAACATTTTCCTGTTTGTAATGTCTTTTGAGTTAATAAACCGATTTGATTTGAATCATATAGAGATTTATCTGAGAGATCTTTTTTTAAAGCTCAATTATATTATTTTAAAGTTCTTGCTGGTTAAGTGCTTAATTACAGCTAATTTAGAAAACGGTGGATACGTGTAACACACATTAAATAAACACAAAAGTCCGGATCGTCCATGTCAACATGTGCAACATCGAAAAAAACATTATGTGTTATTACATTACGTGCTAAATTAAAAAAAAACGGTGGATACGTGGAACTTAAAATAAAAAGACAATATGTGCACCATCTAAAAAGAACATTTTGTGTTAAATTATTTTTATTTTGTTATTTTTTTTTATATCATTGTATTTTATATTATTTGTTTTAGATTTATTTTGTGGGTGTTGGACTATCAAAGTGTGCGCGGGAGATGCCTATTGGTGGCGATGAGGTTCGCAACCCATCACACCGCGTCTCCCGCGGGGCGAAAAGAGAAGTTCATTCTTTCTGCCTACCCTTTCAGAGAGACGGCGTGATGGTTAGTTAGTTAGTTATCTTTTTTTTACTGCTTTTATACTACTTTCATCCTTATTTTGCCAGTTCCATATTTCACTACCATATTCCATGTAAGAAGTATGTGTATATAGTAATATTTATAAATAATATTACTATTTACACATACTTATATAATAGTATAATAGTAATGTGTTATTAGAGGCTATTTGGTTTATAGTATATTTATTAAGTACACGTGTGTTTTAACAAAGCGGATTTGATTGGAGCCTGGCGAGGGTTGCTGTAACAGGAACTCTCCACGTGTCAACCCGAACCGAACATTTGTCTAAGGGTAGTTTCCAATTTCTAAGTAAACCTACGACCCCCGATTCTTCGCCCATGCGATGTTTGCAGACAGGGCGTGGCTATTAGGGAATTTATTTTTAGTAATAAAATATAAGATTCTCAATAAATTACCGATATTGTCGTATGAAGCACTTAATTTGTGATTAAATATAATATTAATACACTTTAAATTTGTTTTTACGGCACTCTATTTTTTTAATTTTTCCCGTAGCCATTTTCCAAATTTTAAATTAGTTTAAATAATCCCTTAAAATTTAAAACATTGTAATAATATCACAATTTATTTGTATTCACTGAAAATGTCGCGACAGCTGTTTCGTCAACATCGGTTGGCGAAACAGCTGTTGCGACATTCTTAGCGAATAAAAATAAATTGTGATATTATAACAGTGTTATTAATTTTAACCGTAATAATGTTGAAGTATCATAGTGTTTCGGCAAAAACAATGGACTATTTAATCCATTAAAATTAGACTGCCCTGTCTGCCTCTAGAATATTAATTTGAATGTCTCAATGGTATTTTTCTAATGCTTATGACTCGCCGTTCTACCATACTTATTGGCCTCGTGCACATTTTCTCTTATCCCTCTTCCCCCCATTTTATATTCAAATATATTGCGTTGTTTTATGATTCTATATTTAGTGTTTTTTTAACCCTGACTAATCTTTGGCGGAAGCAAAGCTGGTTGGATGTTAAAAAATAAAATCGTGTAAAACAAATCAAATATGTAGTTGTCAAGATATAGACCATGCCTAGTGTGACAACTACAGTCCATAAACTTTTTTGGTAAATTATTGTTATAACATGTCAAATAAATAAATAAATAAATATCACATTTGATTAAAAAAAAAGATCAAAATTAAAATGAGGCTGGATGAAAAATAACGAACGATATGCATTATATTATATAAAAAAAATCTAAGATTTTTTTTTTTTTTTTTTTTTCAAAAAAGACTAATATCAAGGATTTACATCAATGATATTAGAATTTATTTTACAATATTCAATGTGAGCAGAAAATAGCTAAATAAAATTTTGTTGCATCAAGTTCAATAGATTAAACATGTGATGAAATTTTAATATATTGGTATAAAAGTAATGGAGCCTAGTGTGTTCTTGAAGAAGTATAGCCAGGTGATGAAAGCTTCGGTTGTATCAGGATGCTTGAATAAAATAATATGGAAAAGCAAGACATGCAGCTGAAGAGTAAAGTCCGAATTTACAAAACCTTTGTCAGACCAACAATGGCATATGCCACAGAGTTGAAAACCCTGAGAAAAATAGCAGGCAGGACTCTACGCGTCAGAATGAGAAACATCACCATCAGAGAAATGTATCCAGGATGTCGTTAAATATGGGAAACAGAGAAAAAGATATTGGAGGGACTATATGGAGAGAATGGATACATAAAGATTACCACACTTCGCCCTACATGGTGAACCAGAGGGGAGACGGATGCCTGGAAGACCCCCCTAAGAGATAGATATACAGCTGGTAGTCCACATCGTGGGAGGCAGGAAACTCTACACACAACAGGCCCTAGCGGCCTTCAACCAGTATATGAAGAAGTTAAAGAACTTCGATTACAAATATACCAGCAGCTATCTCCGAACACCTAAAGAACACTGTTTGGGACAATAAGCATATGCTAGTGAAAAGCAAAGTTCGGATTTATAAAACATGCATCAGGCCTACAATGACTTACGGAATCGAAGCAAAAACAGACACTGTCAGAACCAAACATATCCTAAGAGTAGGAGAAATGAAAACATTTCGATATATCGTGGGTAGAACCATTAGAGAAAGGATACCCAACGAAGAGATTTGCAGATCCTCCAAAATTGATAACATATTGTACGAAGTGAGATGGAGTAGGTAGAGAAGACGATTCTAGAGGGACCATATCGATAGGACGGCTCCGATTTCTAAGATCGTGATCAATCAAACAAATCCATCAAATCAGTTTATTTTCTCAAAAGATATTACAAACAACAATTATAGTTTAAGACATCTATTGAGAACAGGTAAAACATAAAAAAATACATAATACCAGGAACGCATGAGAGATGGTTCGACATTAGGAATACATAATACTCTCCAAAGTCAAGAGTATTTGTCTTCTGAACGTACTTTCACGAATATGAAAGACGTTGATCTCCGAAGCAATCATGTTCAGCAGTTTGATTGCTCTCCCCACCGGCATCACCAGAGGCAGGTTGGTTCTGCATGCTGGGAGATAAAACAGTCTGTGCTGACGTTGTCGAAGATAACCATCTTCGCGAGTGATACACAATACTCTAGAGGCTCGTCGACCACCAGGTCGACCACCAAAGAGATGAAGTGAAAGCTGGACGTCTTCATCACAGGAAAAAATAAGATATCCTGTATAAACAGATTGCAAGATCTAAAATAAGGTGAGGAATAATAAGTATTATAGTTATAAAGTATTACAATATAAATTTTTCATACACTCGCGATGTACTCACTTTGTGGTTAGACACTTTAAATATTAACGTATAAAAAATAAACGAAACGCTTCTACAAACCACATTCTATCATTCCGTGGTTAAAATACAAAGAGCTTTATTTATTTTTCTCATAGATAATTAAAATGAAATATGACCTATCGACGGTAATATATTATTGATACTAAAATTTTCTTTAAAAGTAAAAACAAAAAATATATTCCGTTTAATTTTCTTGAATTTACTTTTAGTTTTGACAGGTTTCAACAGCTGTGCTTTCGTTTGATAGTATACAGAAAAACGTATTTATGTCCGACCTGATGATGGAAGCGAAACGTCGAAACAGCTAGAAGTTAGTAGAAGGATCGTCACAGATCGTCAGATCTATTAAAAGAAAAACAGAAAAAGATTGGCAGAAAAAAATTAAATAAAATTAATCATAAATTTACAAATATATTAACAGTTTAAGGTATCTATTTGAAAACATGTACGAGTAAAATATCAGGCACGCATGAGAGATGGTTCGACTTTAGAAAGACAACATACTCTCTAAAGTCAAGAGTATTTGTCTTTTAAACGTACTTTCACTAATATAAAATATGTCAATCTTCGAGGAGATCGTGTTCAGTAGACTTATTGCTCTTCCCACCGGTGTCACCAGAGGCTGGTTTGTTCTGGTGGCCGGTGGTAAAAACAATCTATGTTGGCGCTGTCGGAACTATCTTTCAGGAACAAATAATTCGAATACTCTCCAGTACGGCCAAGTTTTCGAAATATCCCGTAATCAATCTAAAAAATGGGTTACGAGAAACCCATCTCTTCGAAGTTGCAGAGAGTTGGTCCCCAGCATTCCCAAAAGGAGACTGCACTGCTGACTTGGAGACCGTGGACGGCAAAGAGGAGTGCAGGGCGACCGCAACTACGGTGGAAGGATGATCTGAACAGACACGTCGGAATAACCTGGATGCAGTCTGCACAGGACAGAGTGACATGGAAGCGAATGGAAGAGGCCTTTGTGTAGGAGTGGACGGGAATAGGCTGAGGAACAAGAAGAAGAAGAAGAAGATTCTCAAAAGGAATACTGTAGAATAACGGAAAACTACCATACTCCATGTGTCTATAGCTACCGTGTCATACTTAGGTATTATCCATTATATTGTATTACGAGTATATGTATTGTATATAACTGGGTGGTGGTCTAGGGATCATAAAGCTTGGCTCCTGGTCCAAAAGACTTAGGTCAAATTGCGGTTTATTTTCCATTATAATGGGCTATTATTTCTGCTCACAGTGGAGATTATGTAACAAATTCTAAAACTATTGTTTTAAATCATTGATTAACGCATACTTTTTTTTAAATAAAAAAATAACATATTGCATTAAAGAAAACGAACCTAATGTTATATGGATGAAAGTAGGATAAATACCATAGAAATGAGATCACTTAATATAATGTTGTAATTACATAAAGTGTGCGCTTAACCCAACCAATGACAGGTCATAAGTCATGTAAACACCTTGATCATCCATATTCAGTTTCCAGTTTGCGTCTTCGTCTCTATTGAGATACAATTAAAATTTGAATTAACCACCCACCATGGGTGAAAATCCAGGATTCGTGTACAAGTATAAGTATACATTCACTAAAAAATAATATAATGTGTTGAAATCAGTGTATGATAGGGTGCCGAATGAAATTATAAGAAGCGAATTTAGTGCGATGAACAAAATATTGAAAGGATCATAAAAAAGGTTAGGACACATGCTAATAATTAATAAATAAAGAATCGTAAAAAAGTATATGTTCATGATGTAAGCAAAACTAAGAAGAGAGGAAGACAGAGGAAAACATGGCACGATCAAATAAATTAAATATTGAATCTCGGCCACGCGAGGAGTCGGACAAATCAACAAATTAATTAACAGTATACAACGTACACTATATTACAAAACGTATAGTTTGAGATAAATTAATTCATAGTATATAGTTTAACTAAAAATAATAGAGTCAAATAATATAGACCTAAAACTGAGAATACTCCTGAGAACCTATATATGGAGTGTCTTGATGTACGGCTGCGAGACATGGTGCCTATCCGAAAGGGATAAGCGGAGACTAGAGGCTTTTGAGATGTGGTCCTATAGAAGAATATTAGGAATTTCCTGGAGAGACCACATCACGAATGAGGAAGTTCTTCAAGGAATCGAAGGAGGAAGGCACCCTTCTCAGGACCTTGTCCGAAAGGCGTGCAAGATGGATCGGCCATGTAATACGTCAAGAAGGTCTCTTGCATGCCATAATGGAGGGTATGACCGAGGGGACAAACTCTAGGGGACGCCCACGCCGAAAGTACCTGGAGGACCTGTTGGTGGACGTGCGTGACATAATAATATATGCAGATTTCAAAAGAGCCGCACAAGACAGGGAAGAATGGAAGAGGATAATAGAGGAAATTGCTGCAAACCAATCCCAGGATTGATACCAGAGAAGAAGAGTTTAACATAAAGAAATTATTAATGAATGCGAAAATGGCCGTTCACAATGGAGTTCTGGTCGCAACCTTTATGTATTGAAGCGAAGTATGGAACTGGAAGTAGATGTATGAGGACAGGAATAAATGCGGTAGAGATGAGGTCCTTAAGACGTATGTGTAGTAGAATGATGTACGACAGAATTTCAAACGCTGATATAATAAAGGAGTGTATATTTGAAGAAGGTATTATGCACAAAATTATGAAAGGATGGAGAAAGAATGGTTCAGAAAGTATACATTAACGATGTAATTGGAGTACAAATTGATCAAATTAATCAAAATTTAAAGGTTGCATAACTCGATGTATGAATGTTGAGAAATCGAGAGAAGTATATCAGAAAAAAAAACTGTGTGGCGGTCTATAATTCTGCCTACCCATTCGGACAGACGGCGTGATGGTTAGTTAGTTAGTTTTGAATAACTTCTGTACAAATAAGACTATTTAAATAACTTCTGAACATTACATTAAATAAATCAAATGAAAATTATTTAAATCGGGAGTTAAAGAGTTTAAGAAAACCAAGAGTAAGAACTTACCAGAAAGGCCGTCAAAAGATGGAGAGATAGCTGGACATCATTATCCCAGGATAGCTCACCGTCATAAACAGGTCACACGACCTAAACTGAGAGGAAGACGAAGAAGGAAGTTAATATAATACATAGATATATAATAAATGATAATTAAATAAAACGATGTTTTTTAACTACTTCCACTTTTGCCTGGCGACCGGGCCGCTGGCAAATAAAGACAAAATGGAAGCGAAAGCAAACATCGTTTTATTTAATTATTTAAAATGAACTTCCATCAACGATGGTGCGAATGATGGTGTCATGAACAAAAATAATGAAAGGATCATTAAGATGGTTTGGACATATGGAAAGAATGAATGAAGAAAGAATGGTAAAAAAATTATATGTTAGTGATGTAAATGGTACCAGAAATAGAGGAAGACCAAGGAAAACGTGGCACGATCAAATAAATCAAATATTGAATGTCGGCCATGTGAGGAGTCAGAGAAATCGACGCGCGTGCATGACACGATGTATGAATGTTGAGGAAGCGAGAGAAATATGTCAGGAAAGAAAGGGGTGGCAGTCCATTCTTTCTGCCTACCCCTTCGGGGAGACGGCGTGATGGTTAGTTAGTTAGTTTTTTAACTTCCATCAAGAGATTTCAGTTAAATCATTTGATTATATAATAAATGTCTATCAAATTATACGGAACACAAAGAGCACCTTTAATAAATGATATAAATGAATAAAATAGCAAATACAACTAGAGTTATTTTCATCCATCTTTTGCCTGTTTTATGCTTCACTCCGTACATAAGAGTCGGTACAACGTTTTTTTTCCTCAAACACAAAATTGTAATGGGCATACTCAAAAGAATTTTTAAGGAAAATTAATATTAACCAACATTAACATCACCATAAAACAAGAAAGAAAAATACAATTAGGCTCCCATTAAAAAAAACAAATCTCAGAATTCCTTTTATTATATAAGGCACCTAATATGTATGAAGAAATTCCGGAGGACGTAAAAAGTGAGTAGAAAATGAACAGATTTAGAAAAGAAATAAACAAATATGTAACCAAAATGTAATCTTTTATTAATATCCATGAATATTATTATCGAAGCATGGAACTGGCAAAAGGAGGATGAAAGTCGAATAAATGCAGCAGAAATGAGATCTCTAAGACGAATGTGTGGATACTCTGTGTATGATGGTGTGTCGAATGAAAATATAAGAAGTGAACGCGGTGCGAATTACGGTGTTATGAACAAAATAATGAAAGGACCATTAAGATGGTTTGGACATATGGAAAGAATGAATGAAGAAAGAATGGTAAAAAAAATATATGTTAATGACGTAAATGGAACCAGAAATAGAGGAAGACCGAGGAAAACGTGGCTTGATCAAATAAATCAAATATTAAACGTCGACCACGTGAGGAGTCGGAAAAATCGACGCGCGTGTATGACACGATGTAATGTTGAGGAAGCGAGAGAAATATGTCTGGAAAGAAAAGTGTGGCAGTCCATTATTTCTGACCACCCCTTCGGGAAGACGGCGTGATGGTTAGTGCGTTAGTTAGATTATTAGTCTAAATTCTTTAAACTTTTTTAATTAGAACATGTGTTTATCAAATTAAATCAAATCAAATCAGTTTTTAATCTCTAAAGACTTTACAAACAATACCAATGTCTATTGAGTACAGGTAACATATAATACATACAATATAATACCAGGAACGCATGAGAGATGGTTAAACATTAGGAAAACAAGATACTCTCTAAAGTCAAGAGTATTTGTCTTTTAAACGTATTTTCACTTATAGGAAAGACGCCGATCTCTGAGGAGAGCAGACTAATTGCCCATCCCATCGGTATCACACACAATATCACAGATCTTCTTTCGAGTCTGCTCCAAATCAATGCGTTATATAGGACTCTGAGTTTATGTACATTTGTACTATTTCAAGGAAATAAACAACAACAACAACAAACCATCACGCCG
>JAHDVF020000038.1:0-128034 GCA_022606425.2 Lepidostoma basale | reverse complement strand
TGCTAAACAATCATTCTTCACAGATGCCGCTGGTAGGTGGATTGTATAAGATTAATCTTAACAATTAATTAGTACAATCAAATCTACATAGATGGCTAGCTGGAACTGACACGTGAAAATAAGTGTGAATTTGGAGTATATATACAACTTCCAAAATGTATCTTGCATGATCATAATAACAATGGTGGAATGGGGAATGTTGTAATTACATAAAGCGTGCGCTTAACCCAACCAATGACAGGTCATAAGTCCTGTAAACACCTTGATGATCCATGTTCAGTTTCCAGTTTGTTTCTTCGTCTCTATTGAGATACAATAAAAATTTAACACCCTGATGATGGAGGCCGCAAGGGCCTCCGAAACGTTGGTGGAGGGAACACGGTTTCACCCCGAAAAAATATTCCTATATATGTTAACCGTGGAAATTTAAGTTCTTACTTGACGAGCCTCTATGGGGAGGATATCTTCAATTCTTTGGCGTATAAAATAGGAGTGTTTACTCCAGGCGACTTCTATACAGTGCGCTAGGATGCGGTAGCCTCTTCGCATTGTGTTAATAAAGTAGTTGGCTAAATGCTAAACAATCATTCTTCACAGATGCCGCTGGTAGGTGGATTGTATAAGATTAATCTTAACAATTAATTAGTACAATCAAATCTACATAGATGGCTAGCTGGAACTGACACGTGAAAATAAGTGTGAATTTGGAGTATATATACAACTTCCAAAATGTATCTTGCATGATCATAATAACAATGGTGGAATGGGGAATGTTGTAATTACATAAAGCGTGCGCTTAACCCAACCAATGACAGGTCATAAGTCCTGTAAACACCTTGATCATCCATGTTCAGTTTCCAGTTTGTTTCTTCGTCTCTATTGAGATACAATAAAATTTAACACCCTGATGATGGAGGCCGCAAGGGCCTCCGAAACGTTGGTGGAGGGAACACGGTTTCACCCCGAAAAATATTCCTATATATGTTAACCGTGGAAATTTAAGTTCTTACTTGACGAGCCTCTATGGGGAGGATATCTTCAATTCTTTGGCGTATAAAATAGGAGTGTTTACTCCAGGCGACTTCTATACAGTGCGCTAGGAGGCGGTAGCCTCTTCGCATTGTGTTAATAAAGTAGTTGGCTAAATGCTAAACAATCATTCTTCACAGATGCCGCTGGTAGGTGGATTGTATAAGATTAATCTTAACAATTAATTAGTACAATCAAATCTACATAGATGGCTAGCTGGAACTGACACGTGAAAATAAGTGTGAATTTGGAGTATATATACAACTTCCAAAAATGTATCTTGCATGATCATAATAACAATGGTGGAATGGGGAATGTTGTAATTACATAAAGCGTGCGCTTAACCCAACCAATGACAGGTCATAAGTCCTGTAAACACCTTGATCATCCATGTTCAGTTTCCAGTTTGTTTCTTCGTCTCTATTGAGATACAATAAAAATTTAACACCCTGATGATGGAGGCCGCAAGGGCCTCCGAAACGTTGGTGGAGGGAACACGGTTTCACCCCGAAAAATATTCCTATATATGTTAACCGTGGAAATTTAAGTTCTTACTTGACGAGCCTCTATGGGGAGGATATCTTCAATTCTTTGGCGTATAAAATAGGAGTGTTTACTCCAGGCGACTTCTATACAGTGCGCTAGGAGGCGGTAGCCTCTTCGCATTGTGTTAATAAAGTAGTTGGCTAAATGCTAAACAATCATTCTTCACAGATGCCGCTGGTAGGTGGATTGTATAAGATTAATCTTAACAATTAATTAGTACAATCAAATCTACATAGATGGCTAGCTGGAACTGACACGTGAAAATAAGTGTGAATTTGGAGTATATATACAACTTCCAAAAATGTATCTTGCATGATCATAATAACAATGGTGGAATGGGGAATGTTGTAATTACATAAAGCGTGCGCTTAACCCAACCAATGACAGGTCATAAGTCCTGTAAACACCTTGATGATCCATGTTCAGTTTCCAGTTTGTTTCTTCGTCTCTATTGAGATACAATAAAAATTTAACACCCTGATGATGGAGGCCGCAAGGGCCTCCGAAACGTTGGTGGAGGGAACACGGTTTCACCCCGAAAAAATATTCCTTTAAAATTTGATTAATTTGGTCATGCCATGTTTTCCTCGGTCTGCCTCGACTCCGTACTCCATTCACATCATCAACGTATACTTTCTTAACCATTATTTTTCCATCCATGCGTTCCATATTTCCGAACCAACGCAGCAATCCTTTCATAATTTTGTTCATAATACCTTCTTCCGCTCTACATTCCTTTCTTATATCAGCATTTGAAATTCTGTCGTATATCGTTATACCACACATACGTCTTAGGGACCTCATCTCTACCGCATTTTTTCTGCTCTCTTCCTTCTTCTGCCAGTTCCATTCTTCGCTTCCATACATTAGGGTTGGGATCAGAACTCCATTGTGAACGGCCGTTTTCGCTTTCATTGATAAATTTTTATTTTCAATAACTATAATTAAAGCTCCATTCACTTTCTTACCCGCACCAACCCTTCTTTCGACGTCACAATCCGTTCGGCCATCCGCTGTGAACATGCTACCTAAATACACAAATTCACTCACCTGCTCCAAATTCTTTTCGTTCACACTTATGTTACAAACTGTCTTTTACAAGGATTAATTGTATCTCAATAGAGACGAAGATGCAAATTGTTTTCTGGGAACAGAAGTTCCCAGAAACTTCTGTTCCCAGAAAACAGAAGCAAATTGTTTTCTGTTCCCAGAAAACAATTTGCATCTTCGTCTCTATTGAGATACAATTAATCCTTGTAAAATAAAAATAATTTATCCGCAATGGGTGAAATCCAGTATTTGTCTACAAGAATTTGTATACATTCAAAATGTTGTTGTATAAATATAACTGGTACATGCAGGCAAAAAATTGGAGAGACATCTCCAGGCGAAATCTAGTACTGTATGATTTGCATAGACTTTCACAGTACATTAATTAAGGTTTTCTGCTTAATGCTTTCTAATCTTAATATAGATGACGCTAGTGTAGAGTGAACATAAAAATGTGAAAATAGGTGTAGAAACCTACCATATATACAAGTTCCAAAAAGTTTGTCAGACGTGGTGGTCATAACGGCGGAATGGGGAATGTTGTTAAACGTGAAGCGATCGCTCAACCCAACCAATGACAGGTCATAAGTCCTGTAAGCGCCTCGGCCACTACCTTCTGTTCCCAGAAAACAATTTGCATCTTCGTCTCTATTGAGATACAATTAATCCTTGTAAAATAAAAATAATTTATCCGCAATGGGTGAAATCCAGTATTTGTCTACAAGAATTTGTATACATTCAAAATGTTGTTACAAACTGTCCTTTGCTCTTCCCTTTCAAAAACCATCACCTTTGACTTTCCGACATTCATCTTTAAATCATTTGACTTCCATACCTCATACATTCTCGACACTAAAACTTGTAATTCGTCCGCACTCTCCGCAACGAGAACGGCATCGTCCGCACAAAGCAGACAGTTTACAGACAGATCACTCATCTTAGCACCAGCATTTATTCCTTTCAGTTATTTCATACACTTGTCCATATACAGATTGAACAACCGTGGAGACATCACGCAGCCCTGCTTAACAACCCTTTGTGATATCAAACCAAGGCGTGATGTCGCCATTTACCCTAACACTGGCAGTGCTTCCTTATGAAATCGTATATTTTTATATTCGATGATTCTCAGGGGGTAATACAACCCTGAAAAATCCCATCCCGAAGACAGTTTTCCATATCGAGCCCTCGTTAGTTAAACTCAGCAGAATCAATTTTTAAAAAATACAAATGCCACCCTAAAGTATTATTAAAGAAAGACAAGCAAATAAAAACAAAATCTCACGGATACATTTGTTAATTTTCTCATAAAGCAGTCGATTACCCTACACTTTATTTTTGATACAATAGAATGAATGTCTTAAGGTAGTAGTCTGGTAACTTAAGCCGATTTTCATGTCTTTTTTGGAGGGCGTTTTTTTGTAGGAAAATAAATATGATTCGTTTTGGAAATTTAGGATGTTTTTATTTACACATTAAAGATACATTTTTTTTTTGGATAAAATTTAATGTTTTATTATTATTATTATTATTAATCGAAGTTGGTACCTCGAAAAAAAAGCGCGTGGGTGGCCCGGGTGATTTTGGCTCTTGATGTTATCTAAAATCAAAAATTCTTGAAAATTCTTAATCTAAAGACATGTCATTTTGGTCGGAACTACAGAAGTTAAATTTCATGGATAAATAACAAAATGGCGGACTTCAAAAAAAAATTCAGCAAAGAAGGGGTTGTAAAATAAAAAGTTGGGGGTGAAAAAATGTCTCGGTAGTTCCGCGAGAATGACATGTCTTTAGATTAAGAATTTTCAATAATTTTTGATTTCAGATGACATCAAGAGCTAAAATAACCTGGGCCACCCGCGCGCTTTTTTTTCGAGGTGCCAATTTCGATTAATAATAATAATAATAATAAACCATTAAATTTTACCAAAAAAAAAATTGTATCTTTAATGTGTAAATAAAAACATCCTAAATTTCCAAAAAGATTCATTTTTATTTTCCTACAAAAAACGCCCTCCAAAAAAGACATGAAAATCGGCTTAAGTTACCAGACTGCTACCTTAAATCCGACGATTAACGGTCCACTACTCCTAGTTCCACGACCTCAGATACCATTTGTGGGCGTCTCTCCGCCTCCGCCATGACTGCAACGACTGCTGGTGACATATTACAGATTCTTTAGCAAGCTTACGAATGATGTACGAGTATATATTGAATGCATACCTTTGGATCTTGTTGACAAGCCCCTGATTTGGCAACTGTTGTTTCCTACGCTCCTCCTTATACTTCCTCATCCTCTCCTCGCGTCCCGCCTCCCCGCCCATGGTTCCAGAACTCATTGTCCTATCGAATTCTTCAAAATCTTCAACATCCAAGTCACAAGATAACTCCCCGCCAGAGAGCGCACCGAGTCCCTCGCGATGTGCTATTGTATTGTATATATCTAAATCTGGAGATCTGTCAACAGGAGAAATCGGGATAAAACTCTGAGGAGAATGTTTCAAATCACTTGTGTCTGGGATACGCGTCTCGATACTGTTGGCTTGCCCTTCGGTAGTTTGCACGGGGACTCTTCTGCCCTTCTTCTTGACCTTCTTGGCCCCCACGCGCCCGGCCGCAGCCTTCGTCAGGTCCTGTGACAGGCGGCTTCTCTTGGCGAGGCCGCTTCCCCAGCACGAGACCGCGCTGCCAGGCTGCGGGTCATCGTCCTGCACGCATGCGCGCCGCTCGGGGAACTCTATGATCTCCCCGAAGCCGCGGGCGATGATCTTGATGTCCTCGAAGAAGGGGCGCTCCTTGATGACCCTGCTGGAGCTAGGGGGAGCAGCGGTCCGGAAGCGCCGCGGCTTGACCGGTCTGAACGCGGAGCATGGTCCGGACGAAACGCTGCTGGGCGCGGGTCTCCGCACGGGCGAGCGACGGCTCTCTTCACGTCGGTGGTCTGCGTGGTCTTGGACGTTTCCTGGAAAATAAACAACAATAATATAATTAATTAATCAAATCAAATCAGTTTATTTCATCAACAGACATTACAAAATTTATTTTTAAGGCATCTATTGAGAACAGGTAAAATAATATATTACTACCAGAAACGCATAAGAGATGGTTCAACATTAGGAAGACAGGATACTCTCCAGAATTAAGAGTATTTGCCTTCTGAACGTACTTTCACTAACATGAAAGACGTCGATCTCCGAGGAGACCGCGTTCAGCAGACTAATTGCTCTTCCCACCGGTGTCACCAGAGGCAAATTGGTTCTGGCGGCCGGTAGGTAAAACAATCTGTGCTGTCGCTGTCGAAGATATCTATCGGGGAGCAAAAAGCCGAACACCCTCCAGTACGGCCGAGTTCTCGAAGTATCCCCTAATTAATCTAAAGAAATGGGTAATTAGATGTCCATCTCTTCGAATTAAAGTTGAATTGAGTCCGAAGATTATGTCCATATGAAAGAGACCAAGAGGCAGAATATTTATTTATTAAATGTAGGGAAACAAATTGATTAAATGTAGGAAAATAGACAAACATACAGTTTAATACATAGGAGGTAACCCACCACTTACCCGAAGCTGTTATAGGACGCAGCGACGCCCTTTCGTCAGCTTCGCTCATACAAACCCTAGACCCGCCCCCGTCCACGCGGGACTTACGGGAACGCGGGAAAACTAGGGAATGCAATAATTAAAAAAAAGCCAAAGGCAAAAGGGTCTACAGGCCACATTTAATCATCGCTTTCATAGAAAATTCTTATTTACAATAACTACAATTAAACCTACAATCACTTTGTCACCCGCACCAATTATTTATTCGACGGCACTGTCCGTTCGGTCAAACGCTGTGAACATGTTACCCAAATACACAAATTTAGTAAACTGCTCCAGATTTTCCTCGTTCAAACGTATGTTTTACTGGGGAGGAAAGAGAACCAAAACGATATAAAGGATATAGGTATCATGTTGATTCTCATATGTGATAGGTAGCTAATTAGTTAATCCACCGCCAGTTAATGTATGTTCCATCATTATTTCAGATCGCAGACGAGCTAGCCAAAAGCTTCTTAGAATCGCGAAAATAAGTGAAGAATAAACAATTTTGTTATTATATTATACCGCATATTGCTTATTGAAACAACTCCAATATACGAGGGTCATCCGGAAAGTAGTACGCGTTTGGGAATATAAAACAATCTAGTATATATGTCGGGGTTAAATGCATAACTCAGATATTTCATGAAGAAATATATGACACGAATAAACACAAAAACGCTGACCCAAGACCTAATTATCAAATTTGATGATTCGTGGGCCCCGAATTCTTCAAGTTGGTCACTAGGTCAGGTCATCGGATCAGATCATCAGATGACGAAACCAAAGCATATAAAAGCAGTACTCCCGAGCACCCAAAACAGCAGTCCACTCTAAACGTCAGTCAACTCTAAACGTCAGCCAGTATCGCGATCTCGAAGAGACACGAGTCTCCACTACCCAGTCTACGTACAAGAAACCTCCGACGACTCCTCGCTCCAGCCACTCGACGATACCGCCCAGCGAGCCCTCATCCTCTACGACTCACCACCCGGACTCCGCCCCGCTGCTATCGACATCCAGCCACGCTCCATCACGAGTATATCATACAGTTACGTGTAATTACTCGTGATCCGCAATAAACGCTGAAACCTCCGCTGTCTTTCAACTCTCACCACCAAACCCCCACATATATAACAAACATGAACGTTTTATTTGTAAAGAACATACCTTAAACTACTTCTCTATATAGTCACCTAGCAAAGTTAAGTATTTGTCGCAACATGTAAAGAGATTTTGTATCCCAGCGTTGTATTCCTCTGCAGCCAGTGTATTGAGATACGTAGTCACAGCTGCTATCAGCTCTTTATCACTTTCAAATTTCTCTCCTACCAAAAATTCCTTAAGTTTTGTAAACATATGGTAATCCGATCTTTCTTAACTAATTCGTCAATTGACTGTTCACATATCGAGAGGATGTGTGACACTGCACTAAGGATGCTGGGCTTCATCGTCCGGACCGGACCGGAAGAGTTTTCAGAGATCCCAATGGACTCAGAGTCCTAATACAACGGATTGGTTCAGAACAGACTCGAAAGTGGCGGCTACTGTATTTGCCAGCGCTCCGCACGGCGTAAACGGGTGCTAGCTTCCGGATGATCCTCGTATAATAACCATACATCAACATCTGTAAACATTTCTTGGAAAACACGTATTTCTTTTTACACTCAATATGTTCATATCAATGCAATACACCTAAAGCACCAAAGTAATGCACGAAGCTGGCAGAATATAGATAAATGAAAGATTAATGGCAGACTATTATTTATTAAAAACCATAAATTACGCGTAACCTCAATTCTTCATCAGAGAACAGTAGTTCAACGTGATCTTCGTAAAACCAGCTAATATACAATCTAAAAACTAACTAACTAACCATCACACCGTGTATCCGAAGGAGTATGCAGAATGAATTATTATACACAAATACAATTATGAAATTTAAAATATACAATGTAAACAATAGACATAAACACAAAATACAAGATAATTAAAAAAATTAAGAACAATAGAAGCAAATATCAAGTTTTTCTGAGGGTAGCCTCACTATCGCGGAAGATGTCCACATTCGAAGAGATGCGGTTTAGAAGGATTAGTGCCCTGCCCACGGGCATTACCTTAGGTAAATTGGTTCTGCACAGTGGCAGGTGAAATAATCTATGTTGCCTTTGTCGCAGATAATTGTCAGGGACAAACAATGTCAAGTCATTCAAAATATCAGAGTTATGTATTCGACCACGAATCGGTTGAAAAAAATTAACACCCAAATGGATAGTTCGTCTAATTTCCAATGATTGGTAGTCCAGCATACCCAGCAAGAAATCAGTTGGGTACAGCCAGGGGTAATAACCGTTTTCTTTAAGGTACAAAAAACGTAAGAACTTTTTCTGTACCTTTTCAATCAACATGCAATGTTTAGCTTCATGCGGTGCCCACACCAGTGTACTAAATTCCAACCGACTTCTTACCAAAGAGTTATACAATAACTTCAGGACTTTTGAATTGGTAAAATCTTTCCCATTCCTAAGAACAAATCCCAAAATCTTATGGGAGTTATTACATACTGATGTAATATGAAGACTGAAAGATAATTTAGTATCGAATGTAACTCCCAAATCTTTCGAAGACGTATTAACATCATTACATCACGAGCCAAATCAACGTAAAGGGTATAGCTATCATTTTGATTCTCGTGACACGTGATAGGTATCATTACATCACGAGCCAAATCAACGTAAAGGGTACAGCTATCATTTTGATTTTCGTGACACGTGATAGGTAGCTAATCTATGGCCATTTTATTTTTATGTGAAATCTATACCAGACCAAAGACAGTGTGGCAATCACACTGCCATCGCCGGGAATCAAACCCAGGACCTTCGGTATGGCAGTCAAAGCACTTACCACTTAGTCACCAAGGTCGTCGAATGAACACTTTTTTTTCCTGACATTCTTCTCTCGATTCCTCAATATTCATACATACAAGCACGTCGATATCTCCGACTCCTCGCGTGGCCGATTTTCAATATTTGAATTATTTGATCGTGCTACGTTCTTCGACATTCCTCCATTTCTAGTTCCGTTTATTAATTATTTCCATGTGTACAAACCATCTTAATGTTCCTTTCGTTATTTTATTATACTAATATACAAGGTATAGTTTTATGAAATTACTAAGTAACTATTAAGAATTAATTATATTTCAATAGAGACGAAGATGTAAATTATTTGGAAACAGAATACGGTGGTCGAGGCGTTTACAGGACTTATGACCTGTGGCGACTACGGTGGACGGATGATCTGAACAGACACGTCGGGATACCCTGGATGCAGTCTGCACAGGACAGAGTGACATAGAAGCGAATGGAGGAGGCTTTCTTTGTACAGGAGTGGACGGGAATATGCTGAGGAAGAAGAAGAAGAGGCATGTTTCGACGGCTTACACCTTCGTCATCGGAAGAACGATATAAGCTGTTTATATCGTTCTCCCGATGATGAAGGTATTAGCCTTCGAAACATGTCGAGAAAAATAAACTCAAAAGTGGAAAAAACAGTGTTTTAATTCATAAAATTCGTCATTATGGAATTTTGAAAAATTAAAAAAAAAATTAAGAAATTAAATTTAATTGCGCGGCAATCGAACGACATTACCGCGTAATTGAATAACTTCAAAAGAGCTAGATTTGCGAGTGTTATTTTACGACATCACTGTCACATCATCCTACTCGTTTTATATATGGCAGAATGACTAAGGAAACGAAGAAGATTTTGAGGGGGGCGCGGGGTGACGGTGATATCGGAGCCTGTCATAACTCCAGCGCTGTCCGTGGGCGAATGATCTCATTATAATATAGAAAAGGACCTATCTCAGGCTTGAGACGAGAGGCGCTAAAAATAATACGCCATAACCCCTAGCGAGATCATCGCATGCCTGTTTAAAAAAAAAAATTCCAGTCGAACTCGGTTATTACGATCACGGAAAAGGCGAGATTCCGGATGTAACGAGGAAATATTCATTGACATTTAATTTATGATTTTCTCCATACACGTTAGGGTAAATGGGGACATCACGCCCTGGTTTGATATCACGAAGGGTGTTAAGCAGGGCTGCGTGATGTCCCCTTGGTTGTTCAATCTGTATATGGACAAGTGTATGAAAGAACTTAAAGGTATAAATGCTGGTGCTAAAATGAGTGATCTGTCTGTAAACTGTCTGCTTTACGCGGACGACGCCGTTCTCGTTGCGGATAGTGCGGACGAATTATAAGTCTTGGTGTCGAGAATGTATGAGGTATGCAAGTCGAACGATTTAATGATGAATGTCGGAAAGTCAAAGGTGTTAGTTTTTGAAAGTGAAGAGCAAATGACAGTTTGTAATATAAGTGTAAATGAAGAGAACTTGGAACAGGTGAGGGAATTTGTGTATTTAGGTAGCATGTTCACAGCGGATGGCCGAACGGACAGTGATATTGAAAGAAGGGTTGGTGCGGGTAACAAAGTGAATGGAGCTTTAAAAGTAGTTATTGGAAACAAGAATTTATCAATGAAAGTGAAAATGGCCGTTCACAATGGTATTTTGGTCCAGACCATTATGCATGTCAAGCGTGAATCTGGCAGAAGAAAGATGAGAGCAGAATAAATGCGGTAGAGATGAGGTCCCTAAGACGTATGTGTGGTAGAATGATGTACGACAGAATCTCCAATGCTGATATTAGAAAGTAATGTAAAGCGAAAAAAGGTATTATGAACAAAATTATGAAAGAATCGCTGCGTTGGTTCGGACATATGGAGCGCATGGGTGAAGAAATAATGGTTAAAAAATATATACGTTAACGATGTAAATGGAGTATGGAGTCGAGATAGACCGAGGTAAACATGGCATGACCAAAATAATCAAATGTTAAAGGTCGGTCATGTTAGAAGCTGGAAGAATCGACGTGCTTGTATGACTCGCTGTATGAATGTGGAGGAACCTAGAGAGGTATGTCAGGATAGATTAGTGTCGCGGTCCATTCTCTCTGCCTACCCCTGCGGGGAAACGGCGTGATGGTTTGTTGTTGTTGTTGTTGTCCATACACGTTTTTTTTTATTGTCTACAACAGGTCTTTATAACCCAATCATTGTATACATTTTACATACCGTAGAAAGGGGATACTTTGCTCCTACGGGGGATAAATTGCTCCAAAATAAAAAAAAGTTTCTGTTTCGTCCAGCCGGTAATCACCTCAGATTTGATAGATTCTAAAAATATTATCAGGTAACACTAATCTTGCTCTACCAACTGCCGTGTGAATTGATTGTCTACGGTCAACCATTTGGACAGTAGCAGTCAAATAAACCACAACCTCGTAGCAATCTCAACGGAATCATTGGAAAAATCGGTTTACACCTTGGACCCTAGTCGTTAGACCCTGGTGAGTGATATATAATTTGAAAGGATATTTTATAATAAAGTAGTGGACATGATAATTTTTACATCGCCGTTAGAGTTTCCGAGATATTTAAGATTTAAAAAAACGGGGATACTTTGCTCCGGTTTTGGGGAAACATTGCTCCAGGAACAATGTTTCCCCAATATACCTACAATTTATTATAAATGTTCGCATTTATTTTAGATCATGCCCAAAACATACGTAAAAAGAGCAGATTCCCGTAATTATAGAGCTTATACTCAAGAAAAGTTGGAAGAATGTCTCCTGGCTGTAAAATCCGGGGTCATGACTCAAAGGAAAGCCTCTGAGTATTTCAAAATACCTAGGCGCACAATAATACTCCGTACTCCGTTCCAATACTTCTTTAAAAAAAAATACTTTTTCATTTGTATTAATTGTCTTAGAATAAATAACACATAATGTATTTAGTGAGCACACGAAAAACTCAATCTCCTTTCATAGATTACACCAACTTCGTTCATCGATAAAACCATTATAGCGATGATCAGTCCATATAGACTTGGGGCGGGATTAAACCATTATTCAGAGAGAAAATCTTGAGCACAACTCATGTTTAACTCATTATAAATTGAATGAAATGATCGTTGGTGGCATCTTTTATATTCGTTTTCTTATTCCAAACGATCGTTACGACCCCTGTCGATTAACTCCATTCAGGTGACTTTATCCGTAGTTTTTCATAAGTACTAAATATATTATTATATTAATTTTATTTTACGAACAAAATTATGAAAGGATCGCTACGTTGGTTCGGACATATGGAACGCATGGAAGGAGAAAGAATGGTTAAGAAAGTATACGTTAATTATGTAAATGAGGTACGAAGTCGGGGCAGCCCGAGGAAAACATGGCATGACAAATTTTAAAGGTTGGTCATGTTAGAAGTCGGAGAAATCGACGTACGTGTATGACTCGTTGTATGAATGTGAAGGGAAAAAAAAGGTTTGCCAGGATAGAGTAGTGTGGCGGTCCATTCTCTCTGCCTACCCCTGAAATATTGCTTCTTACTCTCCCTCGCTTCCTCTTTCCCCTAAAGGGGGGAAGCAAGGCAGACCTAGAGCCACCTGGAGATCAATCAATCAATCAAATCAGTTCATTAACTCGACATTACAAACAGGAAAATGTTTAAGGCATCTATTAAGTACAGGTAAAATATCATAAAAATACAACAAAGTACCAGGAACGTATTAGAGATGGTTCGACATTAGGAATACAAGATACTTTCTAAAGTCAATAGTATTTGTCCCCTGAACGTACTTTCACTAACATGAAAGACGTCGATCTCCGAGGAGACCGCGTTCAGCAGACTAATTGCTCTTCCCACCGGTGTCACCAGAGGCAGATTGGAGATGAACCCTGCAGCACGAGGTTAAAGTAGCAGGCCTCACTTGGGTTGATGTTAAGCATCAGGCATGCGATAGAGTCGGGTGGAGAAGGTTCATTGGCCCTAAGTACCACGGAGGTGTGACAGGACAGAAAGACTCTCCCTCGAAAATAAACATTTCGTAATGTCCTAGTAAGGCGAAACCTGTCAGTATCATGAAATTCAATTCAAATTCTTAAATGTTATGATTTTAAAACACAATTAATTACATGTACTTTACATTTTTTTAGATTGTCGCAACAGCTATTTCGCTTTTTTTTCGAGGTGCCAACTTGGATTACTAATAATAATAAACTATTATATTTTTTCAAAATAATTTTTTTTGTATCTTTAATGTGTAAATAAAAACATCCTAAATTTCCAAAACGATTCATTTTTATTTTCCTACAAAAAAACGCCCTCCAAAAAAGACATGAACATCGGCTTAAATAACGGAGGTTTTCGTCGAATGAACTTCATTACAGGAGCTCAAGTAATACTTGCGGCGGTTCAAGCGAGGTGTCGTAATTCGGTCTCTAATCTGTCTGCCGGGTCACTCTATTATCTGTCATTGTTGGCTCTATATTTAGAAGCGAACGCTAAAATAATAGCAGTCTGACCTCCCAGCGGATCGGGCAGCGGGCATTGCTCGTTTAACAAAGAGGCCGATTAGTAAATAGCCCATTCGCTGAGAAGGTGAGATGCCCTCCAATCTGAATGTCACTATAGGTTAACACTCGCTCTACGGTGCTAAGATCATCCTTTACCCGCCGTGCTGGACTCCAAGTATCCTATGTGTGTTTTAATTAGAACGAAAACTACAATTATTTATTGTGTCTTGAACTTAACTAACTAACCATCACCCCGAAATGGAAGGCAGAAAGAATGGACTGCCACACTTTAACCGATGCGTCACTCCATCCTTCTCTTTTCGCTCCGCGGGAGACACGGCGTGATGGGTTGCGAACCTCATCACCACCAAGAGGCATCTCCCGCGCACACTTCGATCGTCCAACATACACAAAATAAATCTAAAACAAATAATATAAAATACAATGATATAAAATAAAATAACAAAATAAAAATAATTTAACACCAGCAAGAACTTAAAATAATATTGAAGAAATTATTCAAATTGTTATTGGAACAAATGAAAAATTTTTTTTACACCTGTCAAATATTTTTTTATATAAACGAAAAAACAGTCTTGAACTTCTTAGTATAAATTACAAATATGCACACGTCTTGCCCGCGCGACAGTCCTAGCAGGAATTTAAAACCGACACTTCGCGTTTCTAGATACAAGCAAAAAAACGTTAGCAGAATGCGTGTGGCATCAGAATGAATTATAAAAAAGATTTCAAAGAATTAAACAAGCGATGAAGTCCAAAATTAATTAAAAAGTCTTTTAAGATTTTCGGGTCTTGATTGAGCCCAGCGAAATGAAAATGTCGAAATGAGTCGAATTTCCCGAGGAAAGGACTCAATTAAAAGGAAAGTTTCCGAGCAATTAATCGTCAATTGAAAAGGAAAATCGACGAATCAAAAACAATTTAAAAAAATCATCTAGATTATAACTGTCATTGCGTTCTAAGAATAAAATTAATTAAAATTACCAAAAAAAAGGGTCTCATAAAAAATCCTCAAGTTGCTTGAGTAATTACGTAAAAGTTCATTAAAACAAGAATAAAATAATTGTATCTCAATAGAAAAATCTGTCTACCATAATAGTTATACTAAATATTTAAAAAGACATCGACATATCTTCGACAGCGCCAGCACAGACTGTTTTATCTCCCAGCATGCCGAACCAACCTGCCTCTGGTGATGCCGGTGGGGAGAGCAATCAAACTGCTGAACATGATCGCTTCAAAGATCGATGTCTTTCATATTCGTGAAAGTACGTTCAGAAGACAAATACTCTTGACTTTGGAGAGTATCTTGTATTCCTAATGTCGAACCATCTCTCATGCGTTCCTGGTATTATATATTTATTATATTTTACCTATTCTCAATAGATGTCTTAAACTATATAAAATGTTTGTAATATCTTTTGAGAAAATAAACTGATTTGATTTGATTTGAAAAAGTGTTGCACATTCTATATTATATCTATTTATTAATCGAAACATTCTGAGATGAAGGTCCTAAGATCAATTACTGGGAAAACTCTCCGAGATCATGTTAGTAACCCTGACATTAGAAAAATTCCGAAATAGAGGATATCGTTCGGTGGAGTAGATCCAGAAGAAGATACTGGAGAGACCATGTACCCAGAATGGATAGTGACAGACTCGCAAGTACAGCCGCATACTAAATCCCCTCCGAATACCGTTTACCTAGAAGACCACCTAAGAGATGGAGGGACAGCTGGATCCCACCATCCCAGGAAACATGATTCCTGTGCCAAAGATCGTCAGATCTATTAAAAGAAGTAGAAGAAAAAGAAACATGCTTGATTGTATGAATAGCGTCTTTGCTAAACAACTTTTAGAGACTTAAATAATAATTAAATAAAACAATGTTTTTTAACTACTTTCACTTTTGTCTTTATTTCGACAGCGACCGGTTTCGCCAGGCTTGCTGGCATCGACAGACATCGACGTACTGATGCCAGCGAACCTGGCGAAACCGGTCGCTGTCTAAATAAAGACAAAAGTGGAAGTAGTTAAAAAAACATCGTTTTATTTAATTATTATTTAAAATGAACTTCCATCAAGAGATTTCAGTAAAATCATTTGATTATCTATTGTATAGACTTGCCTACAATGGTAGTTTTGTATAGTGTTATGAACAAAATAATGAAAGGGTCATTAAGATGGTTTGGATACATGGAAAGAATGAATGAAGAAAATATGGTAAGGAAAGTGATCGATGTAAATGGAACAAGAAATAGAGGAATATCGAGAAAAACGTGGCACCTTCAAATATACAAAATATAAGTGTCGAATAAGTGAGGTGTTGGAGAAATCGACGTACGTGTTCACAATAATGTGGGGGTCCATTATTATTATTATTATTTTGAATCGCTCTTTACATCATTACAGCATGAGCCAAATCGATAGAAAGGGTATTATAGTTATCATAGTGATTCTCGTGACATGTGATAGGTAGCTAATCTATCGCCATTTTACCGTCACGTGAATTCTACACCAGACCAAAGACAGCGTGACAATCACACTGCCCTCGCCGGGAATCGAACCCGGAACCTTCGGGGTGGCAGTCAATGCACTTACCACTTGGCCACGAAGGTCGTCATTTCTGTCTATCCCTTCGGCGAAACGGCGTTATAGTTAGTAGGTTAGTTATAACGTTAAATAATTAGTAATAATTAGTACAGTATTTTTAATTTGTTTTGTGGGATAAGACATATTTATGAATCACGTTCGATATGTTAAAAAAAGTATTAATTCATATAATTACTCATGATTTTTCTTGAAGGTTTTAACGGTCACTTATCGGGTCCATTTGTGAATCTAAACCATCCAGGAACCCATTCAAACACACACAATAAAATTCATCAAATTCGGTCCAGCCGATTAGAAGGAGTTCAACTACATACGACCGTACAGAATAATAATATATTTATATAAAGATTTAAAACAATGTGAACAGGTGAAAGAATAACGCAACAATTATGACGGAAGCCGATAAAATGTGTAGTTAAAAACAAAAGCAAACCGAGTGAATCTGGTTCATGTCACTATTAAAACCGTCATTGTTTCACGTGAAATGGCCACCATTTCAGTTAAAACAAACACGAATGGAACGTATTGTTCCACAACCGAATTTATTCAAATGGCAAACGTCATCTGTAATTCGAATGGACGTAACTATTTTTTGATACAAAACTAAGTACCTACCTAATTAACAAATTGTTACGCCGATTCTCACTGAAAGTATACAGAATATGGATTTTTTCACTAAATAAATAACCATCACGCCGTTTTAACCGAAGGGTAGGCAGAGAAGATAGACCGCTAGAATGCTCTATTTTAACATACCTCTCGAGTTTCCTCCGTATTCATACGTCGTAATAAGCACACTCGTCGATTTTTTTCGACCTCGAATTGTGCCCGTGATTAATTTGGTCTTCTACGGCTTCTCTTTCGACTCGCACTGCAATAATGGTTAAAATATTTCGTATTTTCGTTCCATATGTCCAAACTAAAAAGAAGAATTGGACTAAGCTAGGCAGCTTTCGGAAACATGAGTTAAATCCTTAAAAACCGGAAAATACTGATCAACCTGAAACGAAAAGTCTATGAAACCTGCGTTCTGCCAGTTGGTACTTCTGGTCTTGAAACTGTTACACTGTCCAAACAAAGTGCCGAGAAACTACGAGTGACCAAAAGAGCCATGGAAAGAACCATGTTAGTAATAAGCCTAAGAGACAGAGTCAGAAACGATACGGTGAGAGAAAAAACAAAGGTCACTGACATAATCCACCGATTGGCAAATCTAAAATGCCAATGGGCAGGTCACGTAGCCAGAAGCTCAGACGGAAAGTGGACAAGAAGACAGCTGACTTGGAGACCGTGGACGGCGAAGAGAAGTGCAGGGCGACCGCAACTACGCTGGAAGGATGATCTGAACAGACACGTCGGAATAACCTGGATGCAGTCTGCACAGGACAGAGTGACATGGAAGCGAATAGAGTAGGCCTTTGTCCAGGAGGATTAATCAAATTTGGCGGCCACATTCGAAGTCGGAAAAATCGACGAGCATGCATGTTACGATGTATGAATGTGAAGGATTCTAGAGAGGTGTGTCAGGACAGAACAGTATGGCGGTCCATCCTCTCTGCCTACTCCTTCGGGGAAACGACTTGGTGTTTGGTTAGTTAGTTAGTTTAAAATCTTAGTTAATCACAACTATAAATCCTAAACGGTATCAAAATTTGAGGTACGGCATTATGAATGACAGGTGGCATTTCACTGAACAGGTAACCTATGGCAGGGAAGAATTAAGTATATAACAATGGAATATTTTATAATTTGAAACAAAGGTATTAATTACAGCTAAAATTTTATAGAGATGGTAAAACGATAGATATTAAATCGATTATAAACGGGTTCGCAGGTCTTTCATTATAAAACGAATTATTAAGTCATTTTAAGAATTGTTTAAAAGAAAACTAACACATAATTGAATACTTCAAAATCCATTGTAAACTGGATATAATTTAAAGAATATCAATAAAGTTTTAATACTTTTGACAGACATTCAGAAAATTATTCGATAAGACTTAATGTGTCAAATCGTTCGAAAGCCAAAAAGTTCCGTAAATCTCCGCAAATTTAAATATTCAGCACCACTTTTGGTAATATTATAAATAATTTTTTTAAATTGAAGACAATATTTAAATGAAAATGTTTAAATGAAATTGTTACGAGTGTCAGATTTGAGGGTCGAAGCGGAGGACAGGAGGAGATGGAGGCGAAGAATACTGGAGGCTAGGGCTCGATTTGGGCTGTAGGGCCATCGAAGAATAAGAAGAAGAAGATTTAAATGAAATAATAGACTGCACACATTTCTTTCTTGACACACACTTCTCTCGTTCCCTCAACATTCATACATCGTGCCAGGCACGTACGGCGATTTCTCCAACTCCTCACGTGGCCTACATTAAATATTTGATTTATTTGATCGTGTAACATTTTCCTCGGTCTTCCTCTATTTCTAGTTCCATTTACATCGTTAACTTATATATTTTTTTAATATTATTTCTTCATTCATTCTTTCAATGTGTCCAAACCATCTTAATGTTAATTTCATTATTTGTTTCATAATACTTTCATTCGCACTGAATTAACTTCTTATATTTGCGTTTGACACTCATACACAGATTTTCACACATTCGTCTAAGAGATCTCATTTCTACTGCATTTAATTTACTTTGATCCTTTCTACTTTCTAATCGATCGCTAATATCAATCAGATGCAGCGTTCACATTAAGATTTAAAACACGTCTTAATGCGCCCTTGAGGTGATTACATCAGAAAACGGGTCTTTAAAAGTTAGTATATTATTATTATTATTATAAGGGTCGGTACAAGAATACAATTTTTGCTACATCAATAATTGAATCAAAACGAGTTGCTATTAGAATAAAACGTAGAAATAAAAATACAAAGTAGAGAACGTAAGAATTAAAAAAATACAAACCCATGATGACGTGTTAATTACAGCTATTGTCACAAAGGAATTTTGAATTTCGAAACACTTTTTTTTAAATACACTCACACAGAAGCTAAATAACATAAGATTCATCTACACGCTGTTGGTTCAAATATTCAGTTGTTCGATTCCATTTTTAATATTTTAAATTAAATGAGCGTGGAGCAATAAAAAAACAACACAAAAAGAATATTAGCATTAAGCCAGATTCATATCTAAGGAGCATACCCAACTAATCCTAGTTGAATTTTCTCCAAACTAATTTATATAGGAGATTTAGTATTACATTGTTATTGACAGATATAAATTGTTTATAAAGGATAAAACATTAATCACATGAATAAAAATTCAATTAAATAATTTCACCACTGCAATTGCGATTAATCGATAAAATTTAATTAAAAAACAAGATAACACACGATGCCTTTAAAAATAATTGAATAAAATTGAAATCACTTGCGTAAACCTTGAACGAACTTTCGAAATCAGAACAGGATGGAAAATGAATGCCAAAGAGGCATAAAATAAATATATTTGCACGTCATTAATCAAGTACTCGCCCACTGCACCGGATCGATTCCCATTGCGATTTCGCAAATGGAACGTCAAATAGTCAATACTCGCGCATCTATTACAATTGATAATCTATGGTTCTAATTCGAAAAATCGAACGTCTCGCACCGGGAGAGTTTTCGCGAGGTGATCCCGCCTACACACCGCGCCGGGACGCGATCGCGGGCGGTTATGCGGCCGGGGAGGGCAGCTCTTCGCGCCCGGCGTCCGCCATTTTCCGCACATTCCATGGCACTTATTGATGGATGAGGAGCGTGCATAATGAGAATGAGCAATGGCCGCGCTCCTCGTTCCCCGGCAGAACTGACAGCATGGGAGTGAAAGAGAGGAGAGCGCGCCAAGAGCAAATGGCGAAAGAATGCGACGAAAGTGCAAGAAACCGTGACGGATTGCATGATGCACGTTTGACATATTACAATTTACAACGACATGTCGGGCAAACGGTGGTGAAAGATAAAAAAATTATTATTCTAGAAGACCTTATCGAGATTCTGGATCTTGTGAAGAAAGTTTTGTTTATATAGAGCACTTAAAAACAACTTAGAACATATGTAGAGTACCAAACAATACATACCTATGGCATCCATTTTGATATTGTATCGACAATAAAATCTTACCAATTGTGAAATTTTATCACAATCTCAAAAATAGAAACAGTGCTTTCACAACAAATTTGTGGGCAAGGAAGGTACTTTAACGGGTTTTGCCATATTTTGGTATTTGGTCTTGGTTTCAACTGCCGTTATATGGACCATGGCAGGCGAAAAACCAATTAGACAACAAGTCGGCTAGATGCAAATGGCAGTAGATCGGTCACACTCTGAGACGGAATCCAGCCTGCATCACTCAGGACGGTCTAGACTGGTCCCCTATGGGGGAAAAGAGGAAGCGAGGCAGACCTAGAGCCACCTGGATAAGAGCCCTGCAGGACGAGGTTAAAGCAGCAGGCCACATGGGATGATGTTAGGCATCAGGCATGCGATAGAGTCGGATGGAGAAGATTCCTCGAGTCCCTATGCCCCAGGAGGTGTGACAGGACAAAAAGAAGGAAAGAAGAAGACGTTTTGGTTTACTCATACAGTTTATAAACGCGAGTAAATTAAGTGCTTAAGTTTGAAATCGTTTTGAAGTATTAAGAACGTCACCTTCTAACTAATAAACTAACTATCACGCCGTTTCCTCGGAGGAATAGGCAGACCACACTGCTCTAACCTAACATAAGACTTCTTCTCGTTCCCTCCTAGCCATTTTCCATTTATTTGAGATCGGCTCTTCTAATTGAAGATCCCCGGCTTCTTGGTCTTTGGCCATCCCGCTGTCGATTTCATGTCGTTTTTGACGGTTGACACCCAAGTTGCTGGAGGCCGGCCCGTCCTGTCTTTCCCGCGTCTAGTTGTAGGGCTTTTTGAAAGATGTGATATTCGTCCCTTCTAAATACATGACCATCTCTCACCATTTCCGTTGCAGGAGTCACTTTGAAGCTTTATCGAATATACATACTCTATTCTTATTATATCGCGGCTGGTTACTCCAGCAGCCCACCTCAATATCATATCTGCCACATGCAGCCTCTGTTCCTCTTGGTATCTTACAGGCCAACATTCCGAATAATAATGATAATTTGGATGATTTGCACAGCGCCGTTTTTATCAAATCAAATCAGTTTATTCACTCAAAAGACATTACAAACAGCAAAATGTTTAAGGCATCTATTGAGTATAGGTAAAATATAAAAATACAACATAATACCAGGAACGCATTAGATATGGTTCGACATTAGGAAGACAAGATACTTTCTAAAGTCGAGAGTATTTGTCCCCTGAACGTTCCTTCACTAATATGAAAGACGTCGATCTCTGAGGAGACCGCGTTCAGCAGACTAATTGCTCTTCCCACCGGTGTCACCAGAGGCAGGTTGATTCTGGCGGCCGATAGGTAAAACAATCTGTGCCGTCGCTGTGCAAGATTTTATGAATTAATCACCTCAAGAAGAAGATTCTGGAGGGACCACATCGTGAGGGTGGACCTATCAATTCCCAAGATCGTAAGCACGAGGCTCCAGAGGGCCGTCGACCACCAAAGATGGAGATAAAGGTGGACGTTTTCATCACAGGACCAAATTTGACAGTGGACATAGAGCTGTGGAGCATGGCTGGTCTCACAGCACTTAGACATTAACTTAGATCTTATGATTTGAAGAGGTTCAGTTCTAATGGCTATTCCTCTTACATCTCTTGGAAATGTGATTTAGTAGTTGTTTTATGCGGAGGCTAGAAGTGTGGCCTGGTTTGTACACATTTCTTTTGGTTTGTATTGATACAATGTTGCAAAATACGACCACTTTCGAAATATAGAAGAACAAGAATATAATAAATGATACAGCTAGTGAAATCAAATACTCGAGATGTAAAATTTATCGATGATTGCACAGATAATAATGATTAATTTCCAAACGGGCAGTGAAGTAAGCACAGTCGCATCATCAGCACGTGATCCTACAACTACTGGATGCACCAAATGACTGCGGATTACTCAACCAGGGCCGTAACGCGCATGCCTGAAGATTCTTTAATACCTTTTTGCAATTATTGCCATCGGCCCATCACACATAATGCAATGGTCATACATTGTAATTGCTTTCACAAATCATAATTCTTTTTTTAAGAATTGAAACACAGTTTTTTCAACTTTTGAGTTAATTATTTTTCTCGACATGTTTCGAAGGGTTTACAGCTTCATCATTCGTAATGAAGACGTCCATCTTTCTCTCCACCTCTTTGGTGGTCGACCTGGTGGTTGGCGGCTCTCTTGGTAGTCCCTCTGTTCCCCCCCCAGGGATAGGAAGAAAGAATGGACCGCCACATTGTTTTTTTCCTGACATACTTCTCTCGATTCCTCAACATTCATACATCCTGTCAAGCACGCACGTCGATTTTTCCGACTCCTCAGCCTTCCTCTATTTCTAGTTACATTTACATCGTTAACGCATACTTTTTTACCATACTTCTTCATTCATTCTTTCCATGTGTCCAAACAAATGAATCTTTCACTATTTTGTTCATAACACTTTTATTCGCACCGCAATCACTTCTTATATTTTCATTCGACAATCTATCATACACAGATTTCACAACACAAACACATTCGTCTAAGAGATCTCATATCTACTGCATTTATTCTACTTTCATCCTTGCTTCCATGCTTCGCTTCCATACGTAAAAATCGGTACAAGAACACTATGTGCACTGCCATTTTAGCTTTTTTTATGACATTTGCATCATTCACTTTGTTGCCTGCCCCAACCCTTCTTTCAATATCCCTCTCCACTCGGACATATTTTGTAAACATCCTACCCTAATACACAAACTCATCTACTTGCTCCAGATTTTCACCATTCACGCTAATGTTGACTGTCATAATTTATTATTTTTCGAATATTTCGAAAGTAGTTATTTTATTATTTAAATATAAGAGTTAAGTTAGCAACATATCGGTAAATGGATATTCCGGCCCTGCGGAAGTTATCGGAAGTGATGCTTGTCCGCTAGCACAAGTGGTGGCCGGTAGAACGGAACGGGCACGCGCAGCGCTGGCGGCCTCCGCGCGCGGTCCGGCGTCCTGCGATGGCCAGCCTAACGTGACCGCGGCAGACACAGACACTACAATACATTAATAAATAAATCAAAATAACAAATAATACCAAAAACTCCATAAGACAATAAGAGATACTGGTATGCATACGCGATAAGAATGGATCCATTCAGACTCCCTCTCATTGTGTTGCACGGCCAACCCCAAAGTAGGCGATTTCGGGCAGACCACCAAAGAGATGGATCGACAGCTGAGAGTCGACCTCGCAGGAGGCCAATTCCTCTTAAGAAACAGGCCACAAAGCCTGCACTAAGAAGAAGGATAATAATAAGACTTATGCAAGGAAATCAAAGTTGCCGACAGCATAGATCGTACAGCTAAATTGAAGTGTCAGTGGCCTGGACATATAGCCAGACAGGGCATTCAATCAATCAAATTAAATCAGTTTATTTTCTCAAAAAAAATTACAAACAACAATTAAAGATTAAATCATTTATTGAGAACAGACAAAATAAAATATATACTACCAAGAACGCATGAAAGATGGTTCGACTCTAGAAATACAAGACTCTCCAAAGTCAATAGTATTTGTCTTCTGAACGTACTTTCACGAATATTAAAGACGTCGATTTCCGAAGCGATCATGTTCAGCAGTTTGATTGCTCTCCCCATCGGCATCACCAGAAGAAGGTTGGTTCTGATAGCTGGGAGATAAAACAGTCTGTGCTGACGCTGTCGAAGATAACCATCCGGAACATAAAGATGGATACCCTCCAAGATGTCGGAATTCTCAAAAAATCCTGTGATAAATCTGAAGAAATGGGTAATGCAGTACCCGATGGACATCCAGAATACTCAAATAGTGCCTTTGGAAGAGAAAGAAGTGTCCGGAGGCCACCTAAAAGATGGACTACATTGCCCGAATGGCTGGAACGACTTGGATGCGGAAGGGACAAGACAGGGACGAGTGGAGGAAAATGGAAGAGACCTATATCCAGGAGTAGAATGAGAAGGCTGAATTAGAAGTAGGAGATGATAGCGAAACATGGAACTGGCAGAAGAAGGATGAGAGCAGAATTAATGACTGAGAGATGAGATCCCTTAGACCTATGTGTATTAAACCAAGGCAAGATACAATTTCAAATGCTGATATCGTAAAGGAATACAGATTTGAAGGCTGTTAAATAAAATTCACGAAGCAAAACGTTGACGTGTCTATTGAAGCCCATTCAATCGTGGCTCAATTGAAAAGATCAAAAACACTTAACCAATTTTGTGGATTATTTTGTGAACGAAGAGAACTTGGAACAGGTAAGGGAATTTGTATATTTAGGTAGCATGTTCACAGCAGATGGCCGAACGGACAGTGACGTCGAAAGAAGGGTTGGTGCGGGTAACAAAGTGAATGGAGCTTTAAGAATAGTTATTGGTGTAGCGGACAGCTCGCGGCATTCGACGCCCCGCCGCCGAATTTAGTATTAAGATATCATTTACTTTAATAAACATATTAAGAAACCTGCGATGAGATGTCTATGGGGAGAAAGTAACTGTTCGTACATTCGTAGAGCGGGCCGGCGGACCGAGCGAGCCGAGCGAGATCGAGAATCTCTAGGGTCACAGCTGGAGATTCTCCCATTCGTTTCGATGGCCGCGAAATTTCGGTCGCTCCCGCCACGGGCTTACGAATTTATGTTACTCCCGCCCCGTATGTCCGAATCTCGAGATTTATTCGTAGGAATATGTGTAAATGTATATTGAATCTAGATTAAATAAATAAGACGGTCGCAGGCGTTAGATAGCGACAGGGCGAGGCGAGAAAGACTGGAGGTGCGTGTTACGTAACGTGAAACTCGGAGAGTTGCGCAATTTGTCCGCGGACCTACTCGCGGCGCAGCCTCCGTCTGCGAGGCGGCGCTGTGAGACGGCCGCGCGAGATAAAAGCCGTGCCGACTCTCCGACCAAACAGAGATCATTCTACAGTCGCCCAAGTTACATCACGTTTACGCACTTCGAGAGTCTTTCTCAAGACTCGCCCGTATCAGCCTGCTACCGTCGTCATTTCATATACAGTTTGCTTTTATTTGGACCTTGGCCACCACTTCCCCGGACTCCGCACCGATTTGCACTACCCAGTGTATCATTACGCCGTTTTCCGGAAGAAGCAACATCTCGTGAAGCAAGCAGCAGTCGGCACCTAAATAAATAATTAGTGTTTCGAGGCAGAGCACTTCCTGTCTCGTACATTTTGGTCCTTCGCGCCGGATCAGCCTTGCCAGCACGAGATGTCGCCTTCGCTTCGTTCCGGCAAAGGAGAGCCCAGTGGACGCACTGGACCTTCCGCTGCCCACGAAGATGCTGCATCCGCAGCCTCCACCGCAGCCTCAGCTGCCGCCGCCGCGTCCGTAGCCGCGCCTTTACAGGCGCCTCCTACGCACGCTGCTCTTTCGGGCCTACAGCCCCCTGCTGCCGCCGTCATCGCCACGGAGCAGCCCAGACCCGACTCCCGGGTCCCCACCAGTGGCCAGACGTCTGCAGCCTGGATGCAGGAGGTCGTGGACCTCGAAGGGCCCTCCTACGCGGAGGACAGATTCCGCCCGACAGCGGAAAGTTCTCAAGTCGCCTACCGTTCGGTCGGTGGGGCCGCCGCCGCGCCGCTGGGCGCCGCGAAGCCGCCGCGCACCCCCAAACCGTGGCCGACGCGAGAATCAGAGGACGAGGAAGATGAGGAGGACTCGGAGCCCTCCTCCATGGATACCATTCGCATGCTGCGAGAGGAACTGCGAGCGCAACGAGAGGAGCTGCGGGCACAGAGGTCGGACGCCAGCGCGGCGGCCGAGCGGCACGCAGCGCAGCTCGCCTCGGCGGCCGAGTCCCACACCGCACAGATCGCGTCGCTAATCCACGCTCTCTCCGATCGACCCCCGACCCCGGAAGTCCTGCCGAACAAGGATTGGCAGGACCCGCGGCAGCAGCCTGCGGCAATTCCGGATGGTGCGCCTACGATGACCAGGACGGGCCGCGAGGGACCACAGCCTCCGGCGTCCTCGCAACCAGGCGCACAGAGAGGAGCGCAGTGGGAAGATTCGCGACCGTGCGCGGTCGGAACGCAGTCCTACACAGGCGCTCCTACCCCGTTTCCGGAGGGAGTGACGCATTACATGCGGGCCGAGCCCTCCGATGCCCGAGGTGTTCCAGCCAGCTACCCGGAGAGGTGGCAAGCGCCCGCGATCGTGGCGCCTGGGCCGGACACCGCCCGATACGAGAGTGATTCGCGCGCAGGCCGCGCCGCGAATCACGCTCCCGAGCTCTCGACGACGGCCACACACACGCTACGGCGCGATACAGTGTCTGGCCGCGAGACCTACGTGCCCCACGGCGGGGCACCGAACGAGCGCGAGATAATTCGCGAGACCGACCCAATCGCCCGTCTTGCGGCCCTGATGACGGAGGCGATACAGGGGTCGCGGAGCGGCAGCACACCGCCGCTCAACTATGCAGACCAGAGTGGGCAGATGGCGACCCTGATGGCCCGGCAGTCCATGGCAAAGGATCTCCCGATCTTCAGCGGCGATCCGATCGAGTGGCCGAGCTGGTTCGCACAGTACCAGCAATCGACGGAGACCTGCGGCCTGACGCACGCGGAGAACTTGATCCGCTTGCAGCGCGCGCTCAGAGGCCGAGCGCGGGAAGCTGTGGCCGCGCTACTCCTACAGCCGGCGCAGGTGCCGGAGATAATCGCCGTTCTAGGCCGCCGCTACGGAGATGCCCACGCGATCGCCAACCTGCTCATGGAACGAGTCCGGAGGCTGCCAGTGCTTCCGGAAAATGCGTCCAACACGCAAGTGATGGACTTCATCTCCACGGTCCAGAACCTCGTCGCGTCCCTGAAGCTGCTCCCAGTGGACTACCTGTCGAACCCGGCCGTCCTGCACGACTTGACAGCGAAGCTGCCTCTCGCGATGCGGATGGATTGGCTGGGGAAATATGCAGACACCGAGGGCCCTGTGACAGTGCATCATTTCGCCGCGCATCTGGGGCGTCTCGCGGACGCCATGTCGAAATGCGGCCTTCCCGTGAGGGCCCCCGCGACCTCGAATCCGCGGCGCGATACAGTGCTCGCGACGTTCGGGATGACCGCCGGGGAGGAGAAAGCAAACCGGAGCGAGAGGGCCCGCAAGCGCCCCGCGAGAGCCGCGAACGCGCCGCAGAACGATTACGCAAACCGACCGCGCGCGGGCGAGACGCGATCCGCCAAAGTGAATTGCGTTATGTGCCACTCGGGGGCCCACAAACTCCGCGAGTGCCCCGAATACGCGCGAAGTGACGTAGACCTGAGGTGGAGCATTATACAGTCAGCCGGCGCGTGTGCACGCTGTATAAGTTTCCACAGAGGGACGTGCGACAGGACATGCAGCTATGCAAACTGCGGCGGAAATCACCATGCCTCGCTGCATTTTGAACAGCGATCGGTGGCCACATGCGCACTCCTACGTACACGCGAACGCGGAGAGGAGGATAAAATCTTCATGAAGGTGGCAGAAGTGAGAGTCAGCGGCCCAAAGGGAGATCTATCAGTGCACGCCTTGCTCGACGAAGGATCTACCGTGACACTGATAGACGCCGCGACCGCGGAGAGCATCGGGGCGACCGGCCCCACGAGAGAGCTCCACTTGCACGGCGCGGTCGGGATGTGTACCGCTGACGATGACTCACGATACGTGAGCCTCACACTCCGCAACAAAGAGGGAAGCGAGTTCGCGTTAGAGGCCCACACCGTTTCCGACCGAGCCTTTCCAGACGAGTTCCTGCCGGACGGGCGCATGGTGACCCCTCGTATACTGGTGGGGATGGATAACGCCCATCTCATCATCACCCGGGAGGTGAAGGAGGAGCAGGGACCAGGCGGAAGGCTACGGTGCCGCACGACCCTAGGATGGATAACGTGCGGCGGACCTCTGTCATCCGGAACCAGGCGGAGTGAGGAGGGACCAAGCGGAGGGAAGACTCCCGACAAGACTCCGAGGCACGGCCTGCAGGGCCCGGTGCAGTGCAGTACGTCGCGAGGAATCCACGACTCCGCTAACGAACGAGAAACGCGAGATGAATTGCGTCTCGCGAACGGAGGGAAGACTCGCGACAAGACTCCGAGGCACGGCCTGCAGGGCCCGGTGCAGTGCAGTACGGCGCGAGGACTCCACGACTCCGCTAACGAGCAAGAGACGCAAGAAGAATTGCGTCTCGCGAACGAAAGAAAGCGCGCCAAAACCGAGACGGCCGCGATTCCCGCCGCCAGACCGGCGCCTCTCTGCGATAGGAGCGCTTACTCGGTGCGCATGCGCGAAACCGATGTACGATCGGCCTGTTGCGACAGACCGACGCTAGCGGACTCTGCCGGCCGCCAGCGAAACATACCGCCGGGCGACACGACGGCGGGAACCTACATCGAGAACGAGATGACGTGTGCCGCGTTCGCCGAACCAGAAACAGACGTCATCCCGGAGGGTGAGACACCTCCGGCGATCGACTACCTCCCGACGGAGGGAGGACCCGATGCATTAGCGCCCTCTGAGCGCTCAATATGCCCTCCTGTCGCTGCCTCGCAGATCGGAATCTCGATCTTGGCTGAGCTAGCAGCCCCCGCTATAGCTGCGGACCCTCCGAGACTAGAGTCCCTCCCGACGGGGGGAGGTCTCGATGCATTGGCGCCCTCCGAGCGCTTAATATTGCATCCTGTCGCTGCCTCGCAGATCGTAACCACGATCTCGGCTGAGCCTGCAGCCCCCGCTATAGCTGCGTACCCTCCGAGACTAGACTCCCTCCCGACGGAGGCAGGTCTCGATGTATTGGCGCCCTCCGAGCGCTTAATATTGCATCCTGCCGCTGCCTCGCAGATCGTTACCGCGATCTCGGCTGAGTGCGCGGCCCTCGCTATAACTGCGGACCCTCCGAGACTAGACTTCCTCCCGACGGAGGGAGGTCGCGAGGTATTGGCGCCCTCCGAGCGCCCAATACTGAATCCTGCCGCTGCCTCGCAGATCGTTACCGCGATCTCGGCTGAGTGCGTGGCCCCCGCTGCCACTATGCAGCCTCTACGCAGCCCGCCAGATGCACAGATGTCAGGGGACATCTCGCCGGTTACCGCAACGACCGAGCTACTGCCACTCTCGCGCCCGCTGCCACCCACTGACGGGATAATCGCGCCCCAGGGAGTTAGCGGCCACGCCGCTATCCCGCCGGCCGCCGTGAAGGCGGCCCCACTCTCCGAGCGTGCGCGCGGCCGCCTCCCGCGCCTCACCCGCGATCACCGCAGCCGGGATCGCGATACAGACGACAGCTCGTCACCGAACCGTTGGCCGCATGCCACCGCCTCTGTAGATCGCACTCGCGATCTGAGTGACGTAAATTGCGTCATCACCGAGCTCGCTGACGCCGGCCGTACCCGCCGGCCCGCCATCTCCGCTGTTTCTGGGCCGCCAACGAACTTCTCGTCGCACCCGCCGACTGCTGTGCTGACTGCTGCAGATTTCTCGCCGACCACATCAGCCATGATCGCCAGCCGCGTAATCGAACCGCGGATCGCCAGGAAAATAACTTGTCTTGGCGACCGTGTATGCGGCCGCCTTTGCAGCTGTGACGTCACCGACGTTCCAGACGCCGGGCGCTTACGATTGGCCGCCATAGCGATAAGGGAGAGCGCTATGCGTGTGACGCATCACATGAGCGGTACCTACAACACGACGATCCTATACTGGCGGATCGAGATCAGCGAGTTCGCTGCCGCAGACAGCAGAAGATGGGCGAACCCGAAAGCGCTTCTCGCGCGACTGATAAGCGATCGGCCGTGGGAGACATATCCGCAGAAAATGATTTCTGCCGACGACGCGCTAGGGCTGTGGACAAGCGCCGTAGGATCCTGGCCCGAACGAGAGGATGATCTGCTAGAGATCAACCGCTGCATCTGGACCGCAGCATGGAGGCTGAGGTACATACGCCTCACGACTCACGTCACGCGCCTAGGACCTGTGACCTCCCGGAGCACCAATCCGGGACCTAACGTGACACTGAGAAGGACGCCCGCACCTAACGCCGCGCGCCTTACAAGCCGCGAGTTAGCTGCGAACCCGAATCGCGACCCGCGGGTTCGCGATCGCATAACCGAGCGAGATATAGAGTTGCGCCTCACACTTGCGACGGCTCCCCAGATGGGGGGAGCATGGGAACTCCCCGCGAGAGCTATGCGGATCACGCTGACAGCCCAGGAGCGAGATCCCCAGGAACGGATGACCAGCCAGCAGCTAGCCGACATACTCTGGCGCCAGTGGCCCCCTGAGTATGAACTCACCGTCGCCGTCTTGCAAGGATGGCACCAGCTGTGGCCTCCCTTGCAGCTTGGAGACCAGAGGCTGCCGACCGACCGCGCGCGGCCGCGCCACCCCTGGCCGCGCGGACGAGTGGTCGCTACCGAACCTGACGCAGACGACCAGACTCGAGAGGAGACGGTGCGGATGAGTACTGCCACCTCTGTGCGACCGACTACCCGGGTCGCACTATTGCGAGCCGCGGAGGGCCCCACGCGGACCTCCCGGACGACCAACCTGACCTCCCACCCTGCGGCGGCGTCTCGACGCCAGCCGCCGAGCCCGGCGCCAACCAGCGCCGCTAAACGCGCGCCCGCGACCTTTGCGGTCCCCGGCGCGGCCCCGTTGCCGACCGCCTCCGCGACCTCGAGCGCGGGGCCCTCCGGACCACCCCCCGTGCCATCCAGAAGAAGAGGATCCGGCCGTCGAGGACTCCGACGCCCCCGAGATGTCCTCCGAGTAGTACAGCGGAGCTGCACGGGGGGAGTGTAGCGGACAGCTCGCGGCATTCGACGCCCCGCCGCCGAATTTAGTATTAAGATATCATTTACTTTAATAAACATATTAAGAAACCTGCGATGAGATGTCTATGGGGAGAAAGTAACTGTTCGTACATTCGTAGAGCGGGCCGGCGGACCGAGCGAGCCGAGCGAGATGGAGAATCTCTAGGGTCACAGCTGGAGATTCTCCCATTCGTTTCGATGGCCGCGAAATTTCGGTCGCTCCCGCCACGGGCTTACGAATTTATGTTACTCCCGCCCCGTATGTCCGAATCTCGAGATTTATTCGTAGGAATATGTGTAAATGTATATTGAATCTAGATTAAATAAATAAGACGGTCGCAGGCGTTAGATAGCGACAGGGCGAGGCGAGAAAGACTGGAGGTGCGTGTTACGTAACGTGAAACTCGGAGAGTTGCGCAATTTGTCCGCGGACCTACTCGCGGCGCAGCCTCCGTCTGCGAGGCGGCGCTGTGAGACGGCCGCGCGAGATAAAAGCCGTGCCGACTCTCCGACCAAACAGAGATCATTCTACAGTCGCCCATCAAATCATGAATCTAGCATCAAATTTGAGAATTCACTTCGATATCTTGGTGTTCAGGTCGATGTGTCGCTCTCTTTCCTTGGGCACGTCAAGGCTGTGTCGGAGAGGTCTGCGAATTTGTTTATGCAGGTCCGGCGTTTGAGTACTGCGTCCTGGGGCCTTCGAACGCCAGCGGCTCGTCTACTATACCAAGCCGTGTATGTGTCAAGAATCACATACGCGGCAAGAGTGTGGTCGGGACGTCTGGCTACTCGGACGGTATCCTCGGCGCTGCTTAGAGGCCAACGCATACCTCTTCTTGCACTGACCGGTGCTTACAGGACTGCGGCCTCAGTGGCGCTTCCAGTTATAGGGGGAGTTCTTCCTGCCGACCTGGAAGTGCTTGAGGCCGTTGCTAAGAGGCGCCTTAAGCGGGGTGAGAGTGTGACCCATCTGGGTATTACATTCAACTCCGATGAGGATGGTTTCACCGCCCTGTGCAGGGGCTTAAGAGAGGTTTCTCTGTCGGCATGGCAGGAAAGATGGAACATCTCTCCTAGAGGAAGGTGGACTTACTCCTTCTTCCCCTCTGTGACTGGGAGGATGGGTAGTGAGTGGCTGCGATTGGACCATCACGTTGTGCAGATGCTTTCGGGGCACGGCAATTTCCGTGCCAGGCTCCATGATCTTAGTCTGGCGCCGGACCCGGAGTGTGTGTGCGGCGGGGGGCCCCAGACGGCCCACCATATCCTCTGGGAGTGCTGTCTCTTGCAGAGTGATAGAGATATCATGATTGAGAATGTGACAGTGGATCATCGACCAATTTGGAATAGTGACTTAACAAGTAGCGATAAAAATTTCAGTTGCCTTCGTACTTTTATTCGTGCGTGGACAAAACTTTTTAGTGAAATGGATGTGTAATTTATTTACTCCCCTATGTCTTCTCGTGCCGTGTTGTTGTTTCTATAAATTATTTGGCATTATTTGTTAAAAATTGTCTTTGTTTTTGGTTGTGTTATTATTGCTATTATGATTACTTTGATAGTTATAAATAAATGATTATTATTATCTTTGTCTTTGGTTATGTTATTATTATGGTATTATTGCTATTATAATTATTGTGATAATTATGAATAGTATGTTCGCTATGATTGTTACAATAGTTTTGTGCATTTTAGTTTTGTTTTCTGTTTCTGCGTCCCTGAGTTGCTGCTCATGGATGTTGCCACTGGCTCCTGTTCATTGCCTTGTATTTGACCGGAAGTCTACACTGCCCCTTGGTGGGTGTGTTCTGATATACTTTTCTGTTTATAATGTGTCTTTTATAAATACTGTTTTTTTTTAATTAATTTCTGCTCTTTCTAAAACCTGTCCTCTATCCATCCCATCCCAATTTATTCATTCTTACTTAACATCTTCCCGCCTCTCTCATACACCATCTTCTTCTTGTTTTAAAATTTAGTTTGTTATATATTTGTCCTATTGTGTATTGTGAATTAATGTGTGTTTTATATCATTTTAATGTGTTGTTTTTTTTTTTTTACTAATTTAAGGTGTGCTTTATATAATATTTACTTCTGATTTTATTTCATAATAAAGAGATGTGAGGCCGCGCGGGAGATATATAAGGTTAAAAGAATAGATTAAATGTGGTCTGTCACCCTTTTGATTGATGACAAGAAAAGGCTAAATTAAATTAACGTAAGTCCCGGATGGACAAGGAACAGGCCTAGATAGTGCAGCGAGACTGACGAAAGGGCGTCGCTGCGTCCTATAACAGTCTCGGGTGGTGGTGGGAACCTTATATACAGTCGCCCAAGTTACATCACGTTTACGCACTTCGAGAGTCTTTCTCAAGACTCGCCCGTATCAGCCTGCTACCGTCGTCATTTCATATACAGTTTGCTTTTATTTGGACCTTGGCCACCACTTCCCCGGACTCCGCACCGATTTGCACTACCCAGTGTATCATTACGCCGTTTTCCGGAAGAAGCAACATCTCGTGAAGCAAGCAGCAGTCGGCACCTAAATAAATAATTAGTGTTTCGAGGCAGAGCACTTCCTGTCTCGTACAATTGGTAACAAGAATTTATCAATGAAAGCGAAAACGGCAGTTCACAATGGAGTTCTGGTTCCATCCTTAATGTATGGAAGCGAAGCATGGAATTGGCAGAGAAGGATGAAAGCAGAATAAATGCGGTAGAGATGAGGTCTCTAAAAAGTATTTTTGGTAGAACGATATAAGACAGAAACTCAAATGCTGATATAAGAAAGGAATGTAGAGCGGAAGAAGGTATTATAAACAAAATTATGAAAGGATCGCTGCGATGGTTCGGACATATGGAATGCATAGATGAAGAAAGAATGGTTAAGAAGGTATACGTTAATGATGGAGTACGGAGTCGAGGCAAACCGAGGAAAACATGGCAAGACCCAATTAATCCAATTTTAAAGGTTGGTCATGTTAGAAGTCGGAGAAATCGACGTGCGTGTATGACTCGTTGTATGAATGTGGAGGCATCTAGAGAGATTTGCCAGGATAGAGTAGTGTGGCGGTCCATTATCACTATCTATCCCTGCGGGGAAAAGGCGTGATGGTTTGTTTGTCCACTTCTTTTCAAGCTACGTTTCATTTCCCACGAAAATGTCTACAAAATGGCAAATGAAAACATGTATTATTACAATCTATCAAATTCATTGCGATAAGATATAATCAAATAGGGTCTCGATAGCCGTAAGCAATAGGCTGATAAACTGGGTGGAATTTTTTTTATCAAAATGAGTCAACTGTTTGAAAAAGAAGACATTTGAACGTCTGAGAGATACGAAATAAAATATAATTTAATACGTTATTTATTGTTTCTTCAACACTGATGTACAAAAGTGTGCCGAGAAACTACGAGTGACCCAAAGAGCCATGTTAGGAATAAGCCTAAGAGACAGAGTCAGAAACGATGAGAGAAAAACAAATGTCACTGACATCACCCACCGGGTGGCGACTCTAAAATGGCAACGGACAGGTCACGGAGCCATAAGCTCAGACGAAAAATGGACAAGAAGACTGCTGACTTGGAAACCGTGGACGGCATAGAGAAGTGCAGGGCGACCGCAACTACGCTGGAAGGGTGATCTGAACAGACATGTCGGAATAACCTGGATGCAGTCTGCACAAGACAGAGTGCCATGGAAGTGAATTGAGGAGGCCTATGTCCAGGAGTGAACGGGAATAGGGTAAGGAAGAAGAAGAAGTAAAATTAAAAGGGATCCCTGAGATGGTCATATGGAACGAATTGACGAGAGAAAAATAGAAGAAGAAGACCAAGACCAAATTAATCAAATACTAAAAGGCGGCCACATTTGAAGTCGGAAAAGTATACGAACGTGTATGTTACGATGTATGAAAGTGGAGGATACTAGAGGGGTATTGTCAGGTAAAAATGGTATTCTTCCGTACATATAGTTTCTAGGCACATTGTTTGAACAATGTTACAGTTTCAAGACCATGAGTATCAACTGGCAGAACACAGGCTTCACAGACTTTTCGTTTCAGATGTTTGCTCATCCATGTATCCAAAAGTTGCCCAGCTTAGTCCAATTCTTCTCTTGAGCTCTGTGGTTTGGTTATCTCGGCCTAATGTTACTTATGATGCAACATTATGATGATGGGATCAAAACATTTTTGACAGTATAAAACGTATATTGATCGCAAAATTCATAATTTAAAGCCGTGCCACACAGTTTTAAACAACCTCTCCACATCGGTCTGCACTGGCGGTTTAAAACTGTGTAGACACTTGTTTGAAACCAAAATTCGTTTGACCTTCAACAACATTTGTGGATGGACGCGCATAGTATGCGTGTTGTAAACTGTTGTAAACACGCATTCCACATGTGGGGCTCCACATTCCACCAAGGTCACCCTTGTGGAGAGCTTGTTTCAAACAGTGTGGCACGGCCTTTAGAAGTTCTGAAGTATGCCGCAAATATACGAATATGTGAATCCATATTGAAAAAGAGTTATTTTTGTTAGTCAGTGAATTCAGTTGTCTCGGCGATGATCTGTTTCGAATGCGACATTGAGGTCGAATTAAAACAGCCGCCGCGGAGTTAATGGACCAGAGCCGCAGACGATGACACTTCTCTCCATACCGGAGCATCCGAGCAATGCAAGTCGCAAGGTGCACGGCCCGCCTGTTCGATTCGCCAATCAGAGCGGAACCCCACCTGTGCTTCGGGCGCGAAACAAGTGGGAAAAAAGAGTCAGCGGCTATCCCAGCTGTGATTAGAACCCGAAATGAATCAATAAAAATCGTTGATAATCAAATCTCATACTCAAAGAGGCCACAAAATGATTATATGTTACTTGGAGCAGGTGGGTGAATTTGTGTATTTGAGGGTATTATTTGCAAACCCGGCACACTCCACCAACAATCAAAAGTAAGATATGAATTGGGTCTTATTCATAATACATTTGCACACAATTTTTATTGATTTTCAGTTTCAGGATGAAAGTAGAATAAATGCAGTAGAATTGAGATCTCTAAGACGAATGTGTGGTAAATCTGTATATGATAGAGTGTCAGATGCGAGTAAAAGAAGAGAATGCGGTGCGAATGAAAGTGTTATGAACTATATAATAAAAGGGTCGTTAAGATGGTTTGGACACATGGAAAGAATGAGTGAAGAGAGAATGGCGAAGAAGGTATATGTAAACGACTTGAACGGAGCTAGAAATAGAGGAAGGCCGAGGAAAACGTGGCACGATCAAATCAATCAAATATTGAATGTCGGTGACGTGAGGAGTCGGAGAAATCGACGTGCGTGCATGACAAGATTTTTTCATTTTCATTTATTTATTTAAATATATCCTAAGCATTACATAATTATTTTCCAATACACTAAGGATACATGTTGGAGATACACAATAATAAGTAAAACATAATAAAATAATAAAAAGAGCGAGAAACATAAGATACATGACAAATTAATAAAATCTTAGCCAGACTATCACAAAACACGTCAAATTCAGAGGTGATACGATTTAGCAAAGATGTATGAATGTAAAGATGTATGTCAGGACAGAACAGTGTGGCGGTCCATTCTTTCTGCCTACCCCTCCGGGTAAGTTAGTTAGTTAGTTTAACCTACATTGAGATTCTCAAGCTGAGATGCTGTGTAATGTGGGACTTTATTTTGCAAAAATACTCCAGCTAATAGACATTTCGCTTAACAACGAGGCTATTTATAAAGAACCCTTTCCGTCTTACGCATTAATAACGTGAATATCGAAATACATCAGCGAAATAGGTCGCACCGCACGTGACCGAGCGAAACCCGATAGGCTCCGCAGGATATCAATTCCGAATCTACGTGTTGCGACACCAACCATACACGCGCTAACGTAACCGTAATACGAAGGGCCCGGTCTTGGGTTACGCGGCTGACCACCGAGAAAATTACCACTTGCGAAATCCCACGGAATATTGTGGAACGAACATACATTAAGATAGATAACGGTATTGAAATTTAACACTCCGTTAAAAATTAAACTAACTAACCATCACGCCGTCTCTTCGAAAGGGTAACAGAAAGGATGGACTGCCACACTTTTACTGATGCGGCACTCCATCCTTCTCTTTTCGCCCCGCGGGAGACGCGGTGTGATGGGCTGCGAACCTCATCGCCACCAATAGGCATCTCCCGCGCACACTTCGAACGTCCAACACCCATAAAATAAATCTAAAACAAATAGTATAAAATACAATGATATAAAATAAAATAACAAAATAAAAATAATTTAACACAAAATGTTCTTTTTAAATGGTGCACATATTGACTATTTAATTTATGTTCCACGAATCCACCGTTTTTTAAATTTAGCACATAATGTTTTTTTCGATGTTGCACATGTTGACATGGACGATCCGGACTTTTGTGGTAAAAATTAAAATTATTATTATTATTAAATTATAAATAAAACACTTGTTTTTTACCACTTGAGTATTATATTTTACACGACTAGTTTCGGAAGCTACAGATGGTTCCATCTACAGGTTTCAATATAAACTCTACAAGTTTATATTGAAACTTGTAGATGGAAGCATCTGTAGCTTCCGAAACTAGTCGTGTAAAATATAATACTCAAGTGGTATAAAACAAGTGTTTTATTTATAATTTAATCATGTCCTACCACAAAGTGAATGCCGAAACAATAAATAACATTATTATTATTATTTTATTGAATCGCTCTTTTACATATCGAATACAGATTTTTTTTATGTTTTTGCAAAGTGTAACCGTTGAGCTTAACAACCCTTATATCAAAATATATAATAGTATTTTCATCGTGGCGATGGGGTTAGCAACCCATCACACCGCGTCTCCCGCGGTGCGAAAAGAGAAGGATGGAGTGCCGCATTGGTTAAAGTGTGGTAGTCTATTATTTCTGCCCTCCCTTTCGGGGAGACGGCGTGATGGTTAGTTAGTTAGTTAGTTATAATAGTATTTTCATAAAAACATAATAAAAACAGTATTTTTTCGAGCGTCTAAGCCAGAATGATCCCTTAATAATTGGTAATACTAATTTGGCAAAGGGGACGTTGAAATTAACTCTGAACAAGCGTATTGCGTGTCATACTATTTCTTGAAAGATACGCGCGGTATTCAGCATAACAGTGAAAACGGATCGCCTCACGTTTTATTATGAACGTATTTTCGCTTAAATCACGTTTTTCACAAGGACAGATAGTCCATTACTTTTCCCAAGTATCACGAATGCACAATATTTAGACCATGCTCGTTCAAAACATTGCCACATATGCGAGAATGCCTTTAGTTAATTATTCAGCTCTGTGAATACAAATCAAATCAGCACGAGTCATACGTGATATTATGCGATTTCATTAATTATTTGTGTTAAGCAATATATATCTATGAGAGTAGGCTGACTTTTCGTGCACATGTTGAGAGGATTTGTGGCACTGCACTGAAGATGTTGGGCTTCATCGTCCGGACCGGCAGAGTTTTCAGGGATCCCAATGTGCTCAGAGTCCTATTCAACGCATTGGTTCGGAGCAGACTCGAAAGTGGTTCTGTGATATGGAGTCCTCACGAGGCGAGATATTCCGTTATGCTGGAGAGGGTTCAGAAAAAAATTCTGAGGTATCTCTAGGGGAGTATGGTAGCTATCCTTGGCTCTATCCCAGGGCATTTCTTTTGGGAATGCTCGGAACCAATTCTCTACAGCTTCGAAGAGATGGACATCTAATTACCCATTTCTTTAGATTAATTAGGGGATACTTCGAGAACTCGGCCGTACTGAAGGGTGTTCGGCTTTTTGCCCCCGATAGATATCTCCGACAGCGACAGCACAGATTGTTTTACCTACCGGCCGCCAGAACCAATCTGCCTCTGGTGACACCGGTGGTAAGAGCAATTAGTCTGATGAACGCTCGTCTCCTTGGAGATCGACGTCTTTCATGTTAGTGAAAGCACGTTCAGAAGGCAAATACTCTTAATTCTGGAGAGTATCCTGTCTTCCTAATGTTGAACCATCTCTTATGCGTTTCTGGTAGTATACTATATATAATATATTATTTTACCTGTTCTCAATAGATGCCTTAAAAATAAATTTTGTAATGTCTGTTGATGAAATAAACTGATTTGATTTGATTTGATAATATTATATTTATTTACAACCTAATAGAATGGCAGTGCACAATGGTGTTCTTCTACCGACCCTTATGTATGGAAGCAAAGCATGGAACTGGCAAAAGAAGGATGAAAGTAGAATAAATGCAGTAGAAATGAGATCTCTTAGACGAATGTGTGGATACTCTGTGTATGATAGAGTGTCGAATGAAAATATAATAAGTGAATGCGATGCGAATGATGGTGTCATGAACAAAATAATGAAAGGATCATTAAGATGGTTTGGACATATGGAAAGAATGAATGAAGAAAGAATGGTAAAAAAATTATATGTTGATGGTGTAAATGGAACCAGAAATAGAGGAAGACCGAGGAAAACGTGGCACGATCAAATAAATCAAATATTGAATGTCTGCCATGTGAGGAGTCAGATAAATCGACGCGCGTGCATGACACGATGTATGAATGTTGAGGAAGCGAGAGAAATATGTCAGGAAAGAAAAGTTTGGCAGTCAATTCTTTCTGCCTACCCCTTCGGGGAGACGGCGTGATGGTTAGTTAGTTAGTTTTATTTACAACGTATCTTTTTTTAACTCTGAAAAACGACGTGATGGTAAGTTAGTTAGTTGTGTTGTTTTTTTAACAACATTCTGAACTTGTTTTTGAATGTATACAAATACTTATAAACAAATACTGGATTTTACCCATTGCGGGTTAATCATTTTTAAGGATTAATTGTATATCAATAGAGACGAAGACATATGAAGTGTTTTAACATAGAAGCATATACACAAGTTCCAAAAATTTGTCAGACGTGGTGGTCGTAAGAAGGGAATGGGGAATGTTGTTAACATAAAGTGATCGCTTAACCCAACCAATGACAGGTCATAAGTCCTGTAAACGCCTCGACTACCATATTCTGTTTCAAAAAAATAATAATAACAATTTACATCTTCGTCTCTATTGAGATACAATTAACATTTTGAATGTATACAAATACTTGTAGACGAATACTGGATTTTACCCATTGCAGGTTATCATTTTTTAAGGATTAATTGTATCTCAATAGAGACGAAGATGCAAATTGAAAACAGAATATGATGGTCGAGGCGTTTACACGACTTATGACCTGTCATCGGTTGGGTTAAGCGCACGCTTGATGTAATACAACATTCCCCATTCCGCCCTTCTTACGACCACCACGTCTGACAAATTTTTGGAAGATGTATATTAGGGTGTCCCTTATATGGGCAAAAAAAAATTTTTTTGAATTATTGAATCGCATACCCCCTAATTGTGTTTAATAGTCTACTTGTTACCCAAATACAGAATTTCAACTTCCTACGTTAATTCTAACCCGTGCCGACTTGCCCTCAAAGTTTTAGAAAATAGGTGATTTAAGTGTCTCTTAAATGTAGTTGTAGATGATCACTTAAAACCATTATGTTAGATAAATATTAATGAAAACACATATTTATAAAATGTTCTTCATGTAATTATCAAAAAAGATCCAAATTTATATTTATTTACTTGGATATTTCCTCTTCAAAGTCTCTTTTTTTACAGTCTGTGCTAATTTTTCTATGTTCTTGCACACAACATAATATGAACTGCTTATGTTCTTCATCTGCGGTAGTCAAATCATGAAAGTCTGTCATTAGATTAACAGATCTTTCAGTTGTGTCATTAACTGCTTTTAAGCTAGTAAACTTATTTTTAGCTTCCACAAACGTCGCGCTGTCTTTCTATGAAGATACAATTTATTGAAGGAAATTACTATCAAGTTTCAGTTGTGAAATTAAATCTTTACTCTTGACAGAAAAAAAATCACTCAAAGATTTCCATGAAACAAGATAACAAATACTTGTAGTACCTATAAATAAAACAAATAAGTTCTAAATTAAATACCAGATTAAACACTACTTACGTACCATATAGAGACCCAGACATCTGTTCCTTCGATGGAACATATTTCTTTCCCGAATCACCAAAACTTTAGTTTCCTTTAGTCTGCTCATCAACGTTGTCATCAAAAATTAAAAGGACAGCTATTTCCACTGACAAGTCCCACAAATGTTGACTGAACTTCTTTAAAGCCGCTTTGGAAATTTGCCAACATCTTCGTAATCTTTTAAGGTCTTTCAAAAACAAATATCTTGATTCTGAGCTTTTATCGCTAAACTACATTCAAGCCAGGGCTTTACATAAACTGCCACAATAAATAAACAAACATCTCGTAAAGCTTGTTTGCCTTTAGCGCACATTTTAAACTAGGAATGCAGCAAAAGTATTTTTAAGAAGTAAATAGCTCTTGCCATCCATCGTGCTTGATGCATTGGGCCAGCAGGTCTGATTTTTATTTTATTTTCATTGCCTCCACCCAGAAAAACAATAGCAAGCTCAATAAGTTCTCTATAATCATCTCGTACAATCGATTTTGCGATTCAAATACACTTTTGAGCATCAGTTCTTATATATGATGGCGGCCAGCAAAGAGTAACAAACCTCTTTCTAGTTTTTGCACACAAGTTCCATTCAAGCATCCTGTATAAGATGCTGTCGTATCGCAATACATTCAAGAGCATCGGCGTGTGCGGTATCAAATAAATTATCTAATTCAAGTTGAAAGTTCTCTTCGTGGCGCCTATGTAAGTCCTGAATCTTCTTGCTATTTTTTGCAGTTCTCGTCAAACCTGATAAAGATCCACTAATTTCTCAATATAATTACGAACAGCTCTGGTAGGTATTCTAGCCTTTTTTCAGAATATATTGCATTGCAGAATGACAAGATTTGCGTTTTCATTAACAGTCGAATTAACTTCACGTATGTTGAAAAATATAACTGCGAGAACTTGACGATTAGATAGTTGTTTACACCTGTTATTTGGTGATTTACTTCACCAACTAAGAAAATACTTTTTTGATTGCTTCTTAGTTCCACTGACATCTTCGAAATATAAAACAATCCGTGGTTACTACCCGACAAGCCGAAACTAATTGATAATGACAACGACAACGAGCCGCTTCTGTGACGTAATTTGTATGGGACATCTTTACGCGCAAGTCGGCACGGGTTACACTATTCCGAATAAGGAAAAAACTTGGTTTCGGATGTTTTAGGTCCAAATGAATAAAACAATTGCCTATGCATTGTAAAATTAAAACTTTGAAAAATAAGGGACACCCTAATGTATATATGCTACAATGTTGGGATACACTTCACATTTTTTAGTTCAATCTACACTAGCGCCATCTACTAAGATTGGTTGTAAGCATTGTAAGCAATGTTATTTTATACTCGTTATATAAAAACTAACTTACCATCACGCCGTCTCCCCGAAGGGATAGGCAGAAAGAATGGACTGCCACACTTTTCTTTCGTGACATTTTTCTCTCGATTCCTCAATATTCATACATCTTTTCATGCACGCGCGTCGATTTCTCTGACTCCTCACGTGGCCAACATTCAGTATTTGATTTATTTGGTCGTGCCACGTTTTCCTCGGTGTTCCTCTATTTCTAGTTCCATTTACATCGTTAACCTATACTTTTTTAAGCATTCTTTTTTCATTTATTCTTTCCATGTGTCCAAACCATCTTAATAATTCTTTCATTATTTTGTGCAAAACACCATCATTCGCATCGCATCGTTATATATGACTAACTAACCATCACGCCGTCTCCTCGAAAGCGTAGGCAGAAAGACTTGACCGCCACACTTTAACCGATGCGGCACTCCATCCTTCTCTTTTCACCCCCGCGGAGACGCGGTGTGATGGGTTGCGAACCTCATCGCCACCAATAGGCATCTCCCGCGCAGATCGTTCAACGTCTACTCTATTATATTATCTAATTAACTTATCGTTATATATATTGTTTTTAATATTTATAAATTCATGATCCATGAATAGAGTCAGATTTATTTATAACATAAAATGCCAAACTGTTCATACAAATAAAAAAAAGATAAAATCAAAGAAAAACATAAGAATCATAAATACCGAGATTCAAGCGAGCGGTAGTGTTGGCTTGATCAAAATGCATCGAGCTTTAACTTTATAAGCAGATTATAATGATTTATTTTATTATTAAACATGCATCTTTATTAACACGGCTATGCCGTCAAGTTGAAATGCTGCTTTTGTGTATAAGATACGAAAAATATTGGGTCCAAGGTTACCGTGTCTGCCAAAATCACGGACTCGAGATAAAAACTTATGCACTTTACAGATGATAAAGAGTTATGTAAATGAAAAAGAGGACAGTAAAGATGACAGAGCAAAAGCGGTATATAATAAAAGGTTAATAGAAATAATTCGTTTGAGCCGAGATAACCAAACTCCAGAGCTAAATAAGAAGAATTGGACTAAGCTGGGCAGCTTTCGGATACATAAAACCGGAAAATACCGATCAACCTGAAACGAAAAGTCTACGAAACCTGCGTTCTGCCAGTTGGTACTTATGGTCTTGAAACTGTTACATTGTCCAAGCAAAGTGCCGAGAAACTGCGAGTGACCCAAAGAGCCACGGAAAGAGCCATGTTAGGAATAAGCCTAAGAGACAGAGTCAGAAATGATACGGTGAGAGAAAGAACAAGGGTCACTGACATCATCCACCGGGTGGCGACTCTAAAATGGCAATGGGCAGGTCACGTAGCCAGAAGCTCAGATAAAAAGTGGACAAGAAGAGTGCTGACTTGGAGACCGTGGACGGCAAAGAGAAGTGCATGGCGACCGTAACTATGGTGGAAGGATGATCTGAACAGACACGTCGTAATAACTTGGATGCAGTCTGCACAGGACAGAGTGACATGGAAGCGAATGGAGGAAGCCTTTGTCCAGGAGTGGACGGGAATAGGCTGAGGAAGAAGAATAAGAGATAATCAATAAATTAGCAAAGATGGTAGTGCACAATGGGGTTCTAGCGCCGACCATTACGTATGGAAGTAAAGCTTGTAGTTGGCAGAAGGATTAAGGGGTTACAACCACCTGAAATTAAAAAAAAATCAGAGGAGATCTAAAGAAATCAGAGGACATCACAGTAACAATAGAAAACCTCATGTATGGTTCAGGAATCGCAGGCTAAATGTATTTTTTTTTATATTTTATATATAAACGCTGACGTCATACTTTTTTTTCTATTGCATTTTTCTCGAAACTACTTCTTTCAAAACGGTCTACACGGTACCTCCCGATCTACTCACCCGATTTGGTTGAAATTTACAATATTAATTTTTCATAATATTATCTACAACGCGACGTAGATTTTTTTGATTGGGTGTCATTGGTTGAGTCATTGGGTGAGCTTGTGTGTCACGATGTGTGTATATAGAAGAAGCGAGAGATTTGTCAGGATAGAACAGCGGGTCGGTCCATCCTCGATGCCTACCCCTCTGGGGAAATGGTGTGTTAGTTTTGTTCAATCGTGAATGAAACATCAAACAATACAATAAAATGCAAAAAATTCACACACGTCTTGCCCGCGCTACAGTCTTTGCAGTCACTCGGCATCCATCGCCTTACACGAAGTACTAAAAATATTTATTTAAATAATATTTTTAGTACATCTTAGTTACATGGATAATTGTGAAATTGAGAAAATATGTTAATTATGCATGAATAGTTCAAATCGATTCGTTTAGAGGAAAACATAATAGACGGCACTGGGAAACAATGGTGAATTGTAAAATGTATTTACTGATGTATGGGAAGACGATGGAAGTGTAATGTTCCGCGACCGGAATCACAAAGGTCGGATGATAGCATGTATCCGTTGACGAATCAAAGGACAAATGCCAAAATAAAAAAACACTCAACAATTATTTATGAATGATGGTGTTATGAACAAAATAAAGAAAGGATCATTAAGATGGTTTGGACACATGGGAAGAACGAATGTAGAGAAAATGGTAAAAAAATATATAAGTTAACGACGTAAATGGAACTAGAATTAGAGGAAGTTCGAGTAAAACGTGGCACGACCAAATAAATCAAATACTGAATGTCGGCCACGTGAGGAGTCGGAGAAATCGACCCGCGTGCATGACACAATGTACGAATGTTGAGGAAGCGAGAGAAATATGTCAGGAAAGAAAAATTTTGAGGAGACGACGTGATGATTAATTATTTATTTGCTTTGCTCTTTAACGATTGCATTACCTTATGAAACTAATTTGAGGTATCTGGCTCTATGATGAAAAACTCCATATTAAATAATTAATACCAATGAAAACGTCTGCTTTCTAGAAGTTTTATTATATTTTATGTATATACATTATCAAATGTAGGGAAAAATTAAACGCGCTGCTGTTTAAATACACGAGTTAAAGGAGCAGAATATAATAATTAAGGTAATTGACGTGCCCCAATTAATTGTTGAAAATAATAAGGGAATAAACCCTTGAATACAGGAAAATATTACCTGGAACTACTCAATAAGTTTTTTAATTTTTTTTTAAGAAATATATTAAATAGTCCATTGTTTTGGCCGAAACACTATGATATTTTTGCATGGAATGACACCAGCTTACATATCTGAACTCTGCATCAACGAGAACCTGAATGCTAGACAGTCTATATTGCGATCAGCAAGTCTTCTGCGATCGGTAGATTGACTGTGCCAAAACGCTGTCCAAGCACAAACTTTGGCGACCGAGCCTTCGCGGTAGCTGGCCCTTCAGCTTGGAACAGTCTTCCAGCAGACCTTAAGTGCATTGAGAATCAATCAGAGTTTAGATCGAGACTCAAAACACACCTTTTCAAATTATCATTTCCTGGCAGGAAGGGCTGATCGACTTCGTCAGGTGCAGCCCTCATACTAAATAAGTTTTTATTTTTGTTATCATTATTATTGTTATTATCTATAATAATTGATAAAACGGAGCATCTTCTTCAGCGCCCTTGAGATGAGTAATTCATAAAAATGGCGCTCTATAAATTATCCAATTTATTATTATTATTATATATTTTAACATTTTATAACTGTTAATTTGAGCAAGAACTTCAAAATTATATCAAAGAAATTATTCAAATTGACTTAGGAACAAATACACAAAGATTCGAAAAATTACGAAAATTTGACATTTGATATATATTTTTGTAACACCTGATGATGTCAACATTGGTTGATGAAACAGCTGTCGTAAATTAAAATAAATACAATTTGTGATATAAAACAAAGTTTTTGAATTAACAGTTAAAGAAATATACTACTCAGAGTTTTCTCTTGTTGCGAGTTTTTTTATGATAATGACGAAAAAAAAACATGTGTTTTAAAATTGAGGGTTGATACGTTTTACTTCATCGGGAATATTCCCAACAAAATTTCAAACTTTTCTTACGTATTGGTAAAAAAAACGCAATTCTCGGATTAGTCTCATACATTTCCTAAACCCAGAAAAAAGTAGTTTAGTAGACTAATAACACCAGTAACTTAGAAAATGTATAAAAAGTTATTCTGGAATAAGGCACTAAAATAGAGAAAACGTTAAAGGGGCGTATCTCTATTTTCACTATTTAGAATTATTAAAGCTAGAATGGCAGTGCACAATGGTGTTCTTCTACCGACCCTTATGTATGGAAGCGAAGCATGGAACTGGCAAAAGAAGGATGAAAGTAGAATAAATGCAGTAGAAATGAGATCTCTTAGACGAATGTGTGGATACTCTGTGTATCATAGAGTGTCGAATGAAAATATAAGAAGTGAATGCGGTGCGAATGATGGTGTCATGAACGAAATAATGAAAGGATCATTAAGATGGTTTGGACATATGGAAAGAATGAATGAAGAGAGAATGGTAATAAAATTATATGTAAATGATGTAAATGGAACCAGAAATAGAGGAAGTCCGAGGAAAACGTGGCACGATCAAATAAATCAAATATTGAATGTCGGCCATGTGAGGAGTCAGAGAAATCGACGCGCGTGCATGACACGATGTATGAATGTTGAGGAATCGAAAGAAATATGTCAGGAAAGAAAATTGTGGCAGTCCATTCTTTCTGCCTACCCCTTCGAGGAGACGGCGTGATGGTTAGTTAGTTAGTTTATCTCTATTTTCACTATTTAGAATTATTAAAAAAAATTACTATTAGTAATTTAAAAAAAAGAATTAACTAACCATCACACCAGAAAGAATGGACTGCCCCGCTGTTCTTTCCTAGAATATTTCATCCAATTCCTCAACATTCATATATCCTGTCATGCATGCATATCAATTTCTCCAAAATCTCGCGTGGCCCACATTTAATATTATATTTATTTAGTCTTACCACGCTTTCCTCGCTGGTGAGCTTGCATGACCACATAAGGAATGAAGAAATCAGACGCCGCACCAGGGTTGCTGACGTCATGAACCGAATGGCTAAATTGAAATGGCAATGGGCTGGACACTTGGCTAGACAGGGTGGCAAGAGATGGGCACCCAGGATACTCAGTTGGAGACCATGGGCAAATAGGCGAAGTGTCGGAAGGCCACCGATGAGATGGACCGATGATATTGTAAAAAGGGTTGGAAAATCTTCGATACAAAGGGGCCAGGATAGTGACGAGTGGAAGAAATTGGAAGAGGCCTATATCCAGCAGTGGAGGGAAGAAGGCTAGCAAAGAAGAAGAAGAAGACGTTTCCTCGGTCTTCCTCTATTTCTTGTTACATTTACATCGTTAACATCATCATTCATCATCATGTTTACAAGAGATGGGAGAGTGGAGAGGGATATTGAAAGAAGGGTTGGGGCAGGCAACAAAGTGAATGGTGCACTTAAAGTTGTCATCGCAAACAAAAACCTATCCAAAAAAGCTAGAATGGCAGTGCACAATGGTTTTCTTCTACCGACCCTTATGTATGGAAGCGAAGCATGGAACTGGCAAAGGAAGGATGAAATTAGAATAAATGCAGTAGAAATGAGATCTCTTAGACGAATGTGTGGATATTCTGTGTATGATAGAGTGTCGAATGAAAATATAAGAAGTGAATGCGGTGCGAATGATGGTGTCATGAACAAAATAATGAAAGGATCATTAAGATGGTTTGGACATATGGAAAGAATGAATGAAGAAAGAATGGTAAAAAAATTATATGTTAATGATGTAAATGGTACCAGAAATAGAGGAAGACCGAGGAAAACGTGGCACGATCAAATAAATCAAATATTGAATGTCGGCCATGTGAGGAGTCAGAGAAATCGACGCGCGTGCATGACACGATGTATGAATGTTGAGGAAGCGAGAGAAATATGTCAGGAAAGAAAAGTGTGGCAGTCCATTCTTTCTGCCTACCCCTTCGGGGAGACGGCGTGATGGTTAGTTAGTTAGTTAGTTTTTTCAATGTGTCCAAACCATCTAAATTACTAAAAACTAACTAACTAAATAACCATCACGCCGTCTCCCCGAAGGGGTAGGCAGAAAGAATGGACTGCCGCACTTTGACCGATGCGGCACTCCGTCCTTCTCTTTTTGCCTACGCGGGAGACGCGGTGTGATGGGTTGCGAACCTCATTGCCACCAACGGGCATCTTAGTAACCCTTTCATTATTTTGTTCATAACACTTTCATTCGCACTGCACTTACTTCTTCTCCGGAGACCCAGACTTGAAAGTACAGAGAAATGTGTTTTTTATAGAGGATTCAAATTATTTAACGAATTGCCAAATGAGGTATGACAATAAAACTTTTTTTTCTGATTTTGAAAATTTGGTTTGGTTCATATGGTGCTCCCGTCAATTTGGAGATATTTCGTGTATAAGTGAATTGTTTTGGTCTATTTGATTATTGCCGCTCTTTATGATAGTCATTTGTGACAAAAAATACGTTTTTACTGTTTTGGTGTTAAAATAATATAAGTTTTTTCGTTTATAAAAAGAATTTTGACAGGTGTAAAAATAAATTTTTCATTTGTTCCAATGACAATTTGAATAAATTCTTCAATAATATTTTTAAGTTCTTGCTGGTGTTAGATTGTTTTAAGTGCCTAATTACAGTAAATTTAAAAAAACAGTGGATAACGTGGAATAAAAATTAAATAAACAATGTCCGGATCGTCCAGCTGACGACAAGTGCACCATCTAAAATAACATTATGTGTTAAATTATTTTTCTTTGTTATTTTATTTTATATCATTGTTTTAGATTTATTATGTAGACGTTGAACGATCGAAGTATGCGCGGGAGATGCCTTTTGGTGGCGATGAGGTTCGCAACCCATCACACCGCGTCTCTCGCGATGGCGAAAAGAGAAGGATGGAGTGCCGCATCGATTAAAGTGTGGCAGTCCATTCTTTCTGCCTACCCTTTCGGGGAGACGGCGTGATGGTTAGTTAGTTAGTTTAGGTATGACATGCCGGTTCTCTTGCGATCTATCGTCGAAAATGCTTTAAATATGTTGTCAGTACCGATGTTTAAGGTTTGTGTTGTTTTTTTCATTTGTGTTTTTTATATTATAAAATGTAGTTTTATGAGTTGTAAAATGTTTTTGTAATTTTTACTACTTTATTAAATAAATAATATCATTTCTCATTTCTACTGCATTTATTATACTTTTATCTTTTGTTTGTCAGTTCCATTAAATGAAGGTAATCGAAATACACCTCTGTGAATTGCAATATTCGCGGTTGACTCGCTCATGTGGAATTATAAGTACCATTAACCCCGTAAAAGAATAAAAAAAGCGCTTATGTAAGCAAATCCAGAGTAGTCTTAACTCTTTACCTGAAACGCAAATTTTATTAGGTTATAAATGTTTATGTGTCGGTTATTATACAAAGCAAATCAGACATAGGAACTATCTCGTGGTTTCAAGTTAATTTTGGCATATGACAAGAATAGAGATGCTTAAATTCATAAAAAAAAAAAAAACCATCACGCCGTTTCCTCGCACGGGTAAGCAGATGGAATTTAATTAAAAAAAAAAAAAATTAATTTATTTATTTATTTAAATCATAAACATTACAGTATATAACCAAAGCGCTTATGACTATACAGGTAGGATACAAAAACAAAAAAAAAAACTATTTTAAACAGTAAATACGATAGAAGTATGAGAGGAATAGAAAAGTGTGGCGGTCCATTCTTTCTGCCTGCACCTCCGGGGAGACGGTTTGATGGTTACTTAGGTGTCATAAAAGAGTAAGTTTATAACAGTTTCACCAGTCTGTCGGTTCCAGCTTGCCTGGCGAAACCGGTCGCTGTCAAAAATAAACTTGATAAGTGAAATAAGTTAATTAAAAACACATAGATCGATTTAAAAATAGTTATTGGAAACAAAAATTTATCAATGAAAGCGAAAACGGCCGTTCACAATGGAGTTTTGGTCCCAACCCTAATGTATGGAAGTGAAGCATGGAACTGGCAGAAAAAGCATGAGAGCAGAATAGATGCGGTCGAGATGAGGTCCCTAAGACGTATGTGTGGTAGAACGATATACGACAGAATCTCAAATGCTGATATAAGAGCGGAAGAAGATATTATGAACAAAATTATGAAAGGATCGCTGCGTTGGTTCGGACATATGGAACGCATGGATAGAGAAAGAATGGTTAAGAAAGTAAACCTGGCATGACAAAATTAATCAAATCTTAAAGGTTGGTCATGTTAGAAGTCGGAGGAATCGACGTGCGTGTATGACTCGTTGTATGAATGTGGAGGAATCTAGAGAGGTGTGCCAGGATAGAGTAGTGTGGCGGTATATTCTCTCAGCCTACCCCTGCGGGGAAACGGCGTGATGGTTTGTTTGTTTGTATCGATTGATTTGATAAATTATGATTTCAATTCACGTGTTGTGGAAAATTTTCATACTAAGAATAATTTTACGTACAAAATAATTTATCGTGTTTGTCTTCGCACCATCTGTATAATTAATTTATGATCCTTTGTTAAGTAATAAAATAATATTTATGTTTTCTTACGTAGAAATACGTAATACATTATGTAAATCTGCACACACACGTGCAGAATTATGCTCATCAATATTGGCATAAATGTTTCGTGTGGGCATACGTAAATTATCACGTTTCATATAAAAACATACGCTTCATATCTAATTTCTATTCATTAACATACACCCATTTCACATACCATTCATGCAGTTTTACTGTGAGGACGAGCAGAGATAAAAGTTCGCTTCATACTTCAATAATAATAATGAACCAATCATCACACCGTTTCTCCACAGGGGTAGGCAGATAGAATGGACCGCCACACTTTTCCATTCTGACACACGTCACTAGTTTCCTCCACATTCATACAACTAGTCATACACGCAGTTCGATTAATTTGGCCAAATGAAATATAACGAATATTTTTTTTTTGTGAATGTATACTTATACTTGTACACGAATCCTGCTAAAAATTAATCTCCATAGATGGCGTTAGTGTGTGGATTATATAGATTAATCATAAAAAGATTAACATGTGTAATCAAATCTACATAGATGGCCAATTGAAACTGACATGTGAAGATAAGTATAGACTTGTAGCATATATACAACCTCTAAAAATTTGTCTTACATGGTCATAAAGAAAATAGGTGGAATGGGGAATGTTGTAATTACATAAAGCGTGCGCTTAACCCAACCAATGACAGGTCATAAGTCCTGTAAACACCTTGATCAACCATATTCAGTTTCCAGTTTGCATCTTCGTCTCTATTGAGATACAATTAAAATTTCATGAAATATAACGACGTTTTTTTAACTACTTCCATTTTTTGCTGTATTTCGACAGCGACCGGTTACGCCAGGCTCGCTGGCATCTACAGATTGGTGTTGGTGATTCTATGCAAAAATAAAAATGCTGGCCTCTCTTATTTATTTATTTATTTCTATTATACACAAATGAGATATAATACACGAAAAACATTTAGACGACTCGTTTGGACACGAAACAGTGTAAAAAAATTACCATATTAAACTAAAAAATAATATACGAGTAGGTACCTCAATAGGATCCCAAATAAGTCGACGTCAGTGAGGCAGCACTCTTTGCAGAATTTGTAATATATTTTTTATGAACACCGCCTCACTGACACTAAAAATGTCCAAATCCGAAACGATTAAATTCAACATCCGAATTGCTCTTCCTACTGACTTCCTAATGTCGAACCATCTCTCATGCGTTTCTGGTAGTATACTATGTACAATATATTATTTGACCTGTTCTCAATAGAAAACTGTTCCCTTAAGCCTTAATTTTGTAATGCCTTTTGATGAAATATAATGATTTGAATTGACGTCGGCGCTGCCGCAGGTAACTATCAGGAACAAAATTACCTGTTTGCTCCAGAACATGGGGGTTCTTAAATAGAGACCTGAATTTTTATTGTTACGTGAATTCTGTACCAGACCAAATACAGTGTGACAATCACACTATCATCGCCGGGAATCGAACCTGGGACCTTCGGGGTAACAATCAACTTACTTTACAACTTACAACTCGGCCACGAAGGTCGTCAATGTCAGTATAGGCCTAACGCATGTTTTGTATATTCTAATCCTACTGTCATTTCTTACGTGCAACTTTAATTCAGCATTTTATTTCAATATCCTAAAAAAGCGCTAAAGGGGGTCTACGTGACAAAAAAGTTTGAGAGCCTCTGGTGCAGGCGATTTTTGTATTTTGCGAAATTCCGATAACGCAGGAAATGCCCGACCTCAAACGCGGACGTGCCCACAGCGATAAGATTGGTTCCTTCCAACAGTATCAATGCTTTTAAATTTCCAGTGGTAAAAATAATAAAACTTGTTTTTAATACATGAGTACTCGATTCAAAGTGTTTATTTCGATACACTTTATAGTAGAGTTACAATGGAATAAAGTAAACAATAAGTTAGAATGATTTACGGAAATAAATGAGATAAGAAAATTGTTATGTGACGTATATGGTAAAATGGTGTGTGATTAAGGTGACCATTTATTTTCCCCCAAACCTGAACACCGAAAAAAGGTAGGTCTTCTTCTTATTTTTGTCCTGTCACACCTCCGTGGTGCATAGGGCCTCTAGGAACCTTCTCCACCCGACTCTATTGCATGCCTGATGCCTAACATCATCCCAAGTGAGGCCTGCTGCCTTAACCTCGTCCTGCAGGGTTCTTCTCCAGGTGGCTCTAGGTCTGCCTCGCTTTCTGATCCACTGCCATTTGCGTCTAGCGATTTGTTCTCTAATTGGCTTTTCGCCTGCCATGGTCCAGAGAACGGCATTTGACACTGTTTGGGGCCAATAGATTTTGAATATTGAGCGAAGGCACCTATTTATAAACACCTGGAGTTTACCAATAACGTCCGCAGTAGGCTTCCAAGTCTCACATCCATACAGCAGTACGCTTTTAAGTCTACTGCTGAATACTTGGAGCTTGAGCTTTCTCGAAATGATACCGGAGCGCCATACAGGGCGAAGCATATCGAAAGCTCCCCTTGCCTTGTCTAGGTACTGAATAATAATAATAATAAATTTGGACAACTTTCATAGCGCTGTTTTCGCAAAATTTCCAAAATTAACATTTTTGAAGCTAAGTGTTCACACACAAGAAATTTTAATCACATCGACTCTGTAAACTTCAGATCAACGAGTATGTTTTCTCATCAGATATCTTTTATCTATGGTCAGATGCATTATCAAATCAAATCAAATCAGTTTATTTACTCTAAGGACATTTATTTAATCAAATAATAAAATAAAACGATTTATTGACTTCTTCCACTTACTGACTTTATTTCGACAGCAAACCGGTTTCGCCAGGCCAACTGGCATCAACAGATTGGAACTGGCATCAACGTCTGTCCAATCTGTCGTTGCCAGCTAGGCTGGCACAACCGTTGGCTATCGAAATAAAGAAAATCAGTGGGAGTTATTAATAAAAAAACATCGTTTTATTTCAGAATTATTTAAAATGAACTTCCATCACGAGATTTCAATGAAATCGTTCAATTTTATAGGTCGGCCATGTTAGAAGTCGAAACAATCTACTTGCGTTTATGACTCGCTGAGGGGTCATCTATGAGAGAAGATTAACCTTTCACGCTCATGTTGAGAGAATTTGTGGCATATCGCTGAAGATGTTGGGCTTCATCATTCGGACCGGAAGGGTTTTCAGAGATCCCAATGTGCTGAGAGTACTATACAATTCATTGGTTCGGAGCAGACTCGAAAGTGGTTCTGTGATATGGAGTCCGCACGAGGCGAGATATTCCCTTATGCTGGAGAGGGTTCAGAAAAAAATTCTGAGGTATCTCTACATGAAGGAGTATGGTAGCTATCCATGGCTCTATCCCACGGCGTTTCTTTTGGGAATGTTGGGGTCTAATTCTCTGCAGCTTCGAAGAGACGGGTTTCTCATAACCCATTTCTTTAGACTAATTAGGGGATATTTTGAAAACTCAGCCGTGCTGGAGGGTGTAGGTCTTTTTGTTCCCGACAGATATCTCCGACAGCGCCAGCATAGATTGATTTACCTACCCGCCGCCCGAACCAACCTGGCTCTGGTGACACCGGTGGGAAGAGCAATTAATCTGCGGAACGCTGTCTCCTCGGAGATCGACGTCTTTCATATCAGTGAAAGTACGTTCGGAAGGCAAATACTCTTAACTCTGGAGAGTATCCTGTCTTCCTAATGTTGAACCATCTCTCATGCGTTTCTGGTAGTATACTATACACAATATATTATTTTACCTGTTCTCAATAGATGCCTTAAAAATTAATTTTGTAATGACTGTTGATGAAATAAACTGATTTGATGAATGTGATAGGATCTAGTCTAGAGTGTTGGATCAGGATAGAGTAATATGGCGGCCCATTCTCTTTCTCCCTTTCGGAGAAACGGCGTGATGGTGTTGTTGTCGTACTTTATAGTAAAGTCACAATGGAATATAAATAAACAAATAAGAATGATTTACGGTAATAAGTGAGATAACAAAAACTATATGTGACGTAGGTATGGTAGGTATTATTAACGTAAATGTAACATACGTATATTCTCTTCTCGTGACGTAATCGCCGTACGACTTGGACTTGGATCGTCTGGCTAACACTGATTCACCTCTTGTGGCTATTCCTCTTACGTCTGATGGTAACAATGTTGGAAAGGTGATTTGGTGTGTTGTTGGTTTGTGCGGCATGGTTTGTGTGGCATGTGAGAGTTACTCTGTAGGAGGATCGATTGTGGGCGCTTGTGCCGGCTGGGGATGTTTGGGTCTCAATTTGATAGGTCGTTTATCGTGGGTCATCACTGCAAATATAAATATTTTAACTAAAGCAATGATCGCAGTATCTAATGGGGTTCTAGTGCCAACCCTTACGTATGGAAATTAAGCTTGGAGCTAGCAAAAGGGATGAAAGTAGGATAAATGCCGTAAAATGAGATCACTGAGAAGAATGTGCGGGAAAACGATATATGATAGAATATCGAAAGACGAAATAAGGAAGAAATGTAAGGCAAATGATTACATCATAAGTGAAATTAAAAAAGGATCACTCAGATGGTTTGGACTTGGATGAAAGAAGAATGGTTAAAATGTTTTAAATAAGCAATGTGAGTGAAAAGAGAAGTCGTGGAAGACCAAGAAAAGCATGGCATGACCATGGTCGTGCATCGCTTGGTGCACCTTCATGGACCAGGATCACACAACTGCACCTAGAATCGGGAATCCCTATGATAGATGAATTCATTCAGATACATGCCGAACGTTTTTATAAAGGACTCCCTTCACATGCTAACCCCACCATAAAAACTACCTAACTAACAAACTAAGCATCACGCCGTTTCCCGGAGCTTCTAGATTCCTCTACATTCACACATCGTAACATGCACGCTCAACGATTTTTCCGACTTCGAATGTCTTTTCATAATTCGGTCACGCCATGCTTTTCTCGTTGGCTCTTTCTCTTTTCTCGGTGTTAATTTTTATTTTTGGTCTCTAACTTTCTCAAATTTCATGATTCCCATACAGATAGAAAGGTCATCCACACAAGAAAAATGTGAACTATACTCGTACACACCCCCGAGGTGAATAAAATAAAAAGTGCATCTAGCAAAAATTACGTAAAATTGTTTGGGGTTGCTGTCCTTAGCCAAAAAACTCCCCAACAAACGTGGGGTGGGTCCAAAGTCCTGAATCCTAAGCCAAGGGTGGCACTGTAACGGATAAATATTTAATATTTATTTTTGGTCTGTAATCACATTATTTATCGTTTATTGAAAATGGTGTAAAACATTCTATATCTATCACATTCTTCTCAGTGATCTCAATTCTACTGTGATCTCAATTATTTCATCCTCCTTTTGCCAGATCCAAACTTTACTTTCATACAACATAAATGTTGGTACTATAATAAAAATATTAATTAGGCTAATTTGTATAGCGCCGTTTTCGTGAATAGCTAACCTCAAGGGCGCTTTGACTATGTTTTTAGTCATGAGAGCTGCATGTGACATCAGCAATCAGATAACCGTTGCTTACATTTTATGGGATATTTTGAAAAGGTGAGTTTTTAGGTGAGATTTAAAGTCTGTCGGATTGTCAACGCATCTGAGGCGTGCAGGAAACATATTCCAGGCGGACGGACCTGCCACTGCGAAAGCCCGATCTCCGAAATTTGTCCGGGGGTTGCGCTTTGGCTCAACTAATATGCTTTTGCCGAGGAGTTTGCTGATCGAAGCGTAGATTGCCGCAAGCTAGGGCTATCAGCAACACAAAGTTCAGATATGTAGGCTGGTGCCATTCCGTGAAGCGCTTTAAAAACCGTCCAGCATACTAGAACTCCGTTATGTACTGTCATATTTCCTTCAGTGGATATATTTCTGTTTTATACGTATACAGTGAAAGTTATAATAAATATTTAAATAAACTGTTGATAGTTATAATGTTCGATAAATTGTTTTTTTTAATTATCGCTAGATGTCATCTGATGTGCGTAACGGGTTTTTATTTATTTGCAAACATGGATATGTGCGAGTTCTCGTTTTGGGTCTGAAACTAAGAATAAAAAAAAGAAAGGTGATGCCATAAATAATTATTGTATAGCTTTCTAGAAATAAGAAAATGACGTTTAATCTTTTTAAATCTGCGGTAGTTATTTATTATTTCTTGTACAATGATGTAAAACTCCATGTTAAATAAATAATACGAATGAAAACGTTAGTTTTCTACAAATTTTATAAAAACTGGTCAAAATTAAAAAGCATATAAAAATTGGAGAGTTTTCTCCAGGCGTTGTCTAGTAATGTGTAATAATTGGGTTGATAGCGTTTCACATTACATTAATAAAGATTTTCTGCTTAATGCTTACATCTAGTCTCGATAGATGGCACTAGTGTAGATTGAACTAAAATATGTGAAATGTTTCTCAACATGGTAGCATATATACATCTTTCAAATAATTGTCAGACGTGGTGTAGAAGGACGGAATGGGGAATGTTGTATTACATAAAGCGATCGCTTAACCCAACCAATGACAGGTCATAAGACCTGTACGCCTCGACCACCATATTTAGTTTCCAAAATATTTACATATTCGTCTCTATTGAGGTACAATTAATTCTAAATGATACACCCGTAATGGATAAAATCCAGTATTTGTCTACAAGTATTTGTATACATTCAAAAAACAAAATGTTGTATAAATATATTGTTCGTTTGTATTGTATTGATTTTTAAACGCGTTTTTTTATTAGTCTTTCTTTAATCAGTTTTTATTAAATATTTACATCTGAAAATGGGGGTACCCTCCGAAATAATACGTGTTTTTTTTTTTTTTTTTTAATATTTTGTGGATTGTAAACAAAGTAATTTTCAATTTCCAAAGTGTATTATTATGGAATTACACAGTGTTAATGCCTTAGCTTTGCATAAATTTATATCGTCTGCTTAAATTCTATTGTTGGTACAACCCTGCCGTACCTCCGAGAGCAAATGAGACTTTTCCCGTTCCACCCTGATGCAGCCAAGGTCGGGAGCCGGAGCGGGTTCGTCTGGGCCGCGACCCCAGTTCACTGGACGAAGATTCGACAGAACACGTCCATCAAATCCCGTAACAAATGTGAAATTTTGCGAAATGAGATGAAAGTTATATTTTGTTTGACAACGAATCGTGTTTTTGAGACGAGTAAAATAGCTTCGCTACAGAGTTGATTCAGAGTCCAAAATAAGGAATTTTTTTTTTATTATAAAAAGATTTAAGTAAACTAACTAACTTAATGAAAGTGTTATGAACAAAATAAGGAAAGGGTCATTAAGATGGTTTGGACACATGGAAAGAATGAGTGAAGACAGAATGGTAAAAAAGGTATATGTAAACGGCGTGAACGGAGCTAGAAATAGAGGAAGGCCGAGGAAAACGTGGCACGATCAAATCAATCAAATATTGAATGTCGGACACGTGAGGAGTCGGAGAAATCGACGTGCGTGCATGACATGATGTATAATGTTTATAAAATGATGTTTAAAGTTGTTGTTAAGTACCGATGTTTAAAGTACCGATTTTTTAAGGATTATGTTGTTTTTTTCATTGTTTTTTTTTATATAATTAATTGCTTATATAATGTTGTTTTATAAGTACCGATGTTTTTAAGGGTTTTTTTGTTGTTTTTTTTTAATATTATTAATTGTTTATAAAATTTTATTTTATAAGTGTAAAATGTTTCTGTAATTTTTTATAACTTTATTAAATAAATAAATAATTGTTGAGGAAGCGAGAGAAATATGTCAGGAGAGAAAAGTTTGTCAGTCCATTATTTCTGCCTACCCCTTCGGGGAGACGGCGTGATGGTTAGTTAATTTTTTTTTCATCCTTATTTTACCAGTTCCATGCTATGCTTCCATCCACGAGGTTCGTCACAAGAACACCATTGTGTGTGTTTTTTTTAAACTATTTTGATAAAATATTCGATAAGCGTTAAAAATATACGATTTTTATATTCCGAGGAGTGGCCCAGTCGTAATGTATAATTATACCGAATGCGGAATCGATAGACAAATCAAACCAATAATTTACCGTTTAAACCTGCGCAAAAAAGCGCCAAATTCGCCGTCCCGCTATTGGCCGAGAAACAAACAAAAAGCGCACTCGTCGTTTAGCCAATGGGGACGCGAGATTCAAACTGTCGACCGACAGCCTAAGGCCGAATTCCATTTGGATGACTTCAAATTTCAAATATCGGAAATAAGTTTTGACAATTTATGTTTATTTTATATATATTATACAAAACCGTTATTTGAAAACAAAAGGAACTATACGTGCCTTTGTTTGGGCGGAAAAACCCAGAAACATGTAATCAGGTAATAACAAGATAAGCACTACATAATGGAGTTCTAGTGCCAACCCTTATGCATAGAAGTGAAGCTTGGAGCTGGCAAGAAAATGAAAAAAGTAGGTTAAATGTCGTAGAAATAAGATCACTGAGAATAATGTGTGGGAAGACGATATATGATAGAATACCGAACGACGAAATAAGGAAGTAATGTAAGGCAGATGATTGCATCACAAATAAAACGACGACCTTCGTGGCAGAGTGGCAAGAGCTCTGATTGCCATACCAAAGGTTCCGTGTTCGATTCCCGGCGATGGCAGTGTTATTGTCACACTGTATTTGGTGTGGTGTAGAATTCTCGTGACAATAAAATGGCGATAGATTAGCTACCTATCACATGTCACGAGAATCGATATATCAGCTTAAAAACAAATTGTATAGAGTAATTGAATTCAAGCGACCTGTTGTATACGTAAAAAATAAATAAATAAAATAATAATAAATAAAATTTAAAAAAGGGTCCCTGAGATGGTTTGAACAAATTAAACGAATTGACGAGAAGAGAATGGTTTAAATGCTGTATACAAGCAGTGCGAGTGGAAAGAGAAGTCGCGGAAGACCAAGGAAAGCATGGCATGACCAAATTAATCAAATACTGAAAGGCGGCCACATTCGAAGTCGGAAAAATGCGTGCATGTTACGATGTATGAATGTGGAGGAAGTTAGAGAGGTATGTCAGGACAGAACGGTATGGCGGTCCATCCCTTCAAAGAGTAGACGAATAATGTCCTTGAAAACATCAAAGAGTAGACAGGAATAATGTCCTGGCTGGAAAACATCAAAGAGTAGACAGGAATAATGTCCTGGCTGGAAAACATCAAAGAGTAGACAGGAATAATGTCCTGGCTGGAAAACATCAAAGAGTAGACAGGAATCAAAGAGTAGACAGGAATATAATGTCCTGGCCGGAAAACATCAAAGAGTAGACAGGAATAATGTCCTGGCTGGAAAACATCAAAGAGTAGACAGGAATAATGTCCTGGCTGGAAAACATCAAAGAGTAGACAGGAATAATGTCCTGGCTGGAAAACATCAAAGAGTAGACAAGAATAATGTCCTGGCTGGAAAACATCAAAGAGTAGACAGGAATACGCAGGGTGGAGGAGTTGTTCCGACTGGCACAGGTCAGAGAGGCCTACGCCAGAGAATACTACGTCGGGGTGACCTGACATGGCCCTTTAAGAAGAATAATAACAGTGTTCCAAAATTAAAACATTTAATAATGTTGTATCATAGTGTTTCGTAACGGATTATCTAGAGTTAGTAATCACAATAAAGGGAAATAGCTGTAAGACAGTTTATTCCATATTCAAACAAGGAAGTCCGCGATGTTTGAAGTGCAGTCAGCTGTTCCAAACGGTCATGGGCGCCAACCTTCCAAGGCCGCCGGACAGAGCCATCTAACGCACGTGACTAACCTATCAACGGGCTGCGGTCTCCGTTAGTGTGACGTCTAGCCCACTTGCATTTCAGCTAATTCAAATCTCTTGTTCATTCTGATCATTCAAATTTCCTGCATTTCTGAATAATCAAATATCCTGCTCATTCTGATCATTCAAATCTCCTGCTCGTTCTGATCATTCAAATATCCTGCTCATTCTGATCATTCAATTCTCTTGTTCATTGTGATCATTCAAATTTCCTGCATTTCTGAACAATCAAATATCCTGCTCATTCTGACCATTCAAATCTCTTGTTCATTCTGATCATTCAAATATCCTGCTCATTCTGATCATTCAATTCTCTTGTTCATTGTGATCATTCAAATTTCCTGCATTTCTGAACAATCAAATATCCTGCTCATTCTGACCATTCAAATCTCTTGTTCATTCTGATCATTCAAATATCCTGCTCATTCTGATCATTCAATTCTCTTGTTCATTGTGATCATTCAAATTTCCTGCATTTCTGAACAATCAAATATCCTGCTCATTCTGACCATTCAAATCTCTTGTTCATTCTGATCATTCAAATATCCTGCTCATTCTGATCATTCAATTCTCTTGTTCATTGTGATCATTCAAATTTCCTGCATTTCTGAACAATCAAATATCCTGCTCATTCTGATCATTCAAATCTCTTGTTCATTTTGATCATAGAAATCTCCTGCATTTCTGATCAATCAAATATCCTGCTCATTCTGATCATTAAAATCTCTTGTTCATTCTGATCATTTAAATGTCCTGCATTTCTGATCAGTCAAATATCCTGCTCATTCTGATCATCCAATTTTCTTTGTTCATTGTGATCATTCAAATTTCCTGCACTTCTGATCAATCAAATATCCTGCTCATTCTAATCATTGAAATATCCTGCATTTCTGATCATTCAAATCCCCTGCATTTCTGATCATTCAAATATCCTGCTCATTCTGATCATTCAAATCTTCATTAGATATCTTTCATTTGCGTACTAACGAACTAACCCACTAACCATCACGCCGTTTCTCCGGAGAGGTCGGCAGAGAAAGGACTGCCACAGTGCTCTATCCTGACATACCCCTCGAGTTTTCTAACTAATTAACTAACCATCACGCCGTCTCTCCGAAGAGGTAGGCAGAAAGGTCTTTTTCTCTGACTTCTCACGTAGCCGGCATTCAATATTTGATGTATTTGATCGTGCCACGTTTTCCTCGGTCTTCCTCTATTTTTAGTTCCATTTACACCGTTAACATATAATGTTTTTACCATTCTTTCTTCAGTCATTATTTCCATGTGTTTGAACCATCTTAATGATCCTTTCATTATTTTGTTCATAACACCATCATACACAGAGTATCCACACATTCGTCTAAGAGATCTCATTTCTACTGCATTTATTCTACTTTCATCCTTCTTTTGCCAGTTCCATGCTTCGCTTTCATACACAAGGGTCGAGTTTTATCCATATTTATACATCGCAACATGCACACTGGTCGATTTTTCCGACTTCGAATGTAGTCGCTTTTCAATAATTGATTCATTTGGTCATGCCATGCGGTCCGCGGTCGTTCTCGGCTTCTTTTTCCATTCACACTGCTTGCATTTAACTTTTTAATCCTTCTTTACTCATCCATTCGTTATGTATGTCAAAACCGTCTAAAACACAAACAAAACCACCATCACGCCGTCTCTAAATAAATAATTGACGAATTCTTAATTAATAAATAGTTAGTTTAAGTTTAAAATTACTTTACGTCGTCTAGTTCTAGAAAAAAATAATCATGGAAAAGAAATATTTAAAATGACAGTTACAAATGCTTCATTTGCAGAAACCGTTTAACGTTTTTACGCCATTTTGAATGTTCAAAGAACATTATTCAAATTTGAAAATTCGTTAATGCGTGAATGCCAGAGTTGGGATTTGAGTGAAAGACGTTTAATTACCAGAGGGATACAAATATGAATTTAAATGTAATAACCCGAGTTATATACGCACGGGGGTGGTTTTGGAAGGGATAATTAAGATTCTGGGAAAAGGGTAAAATCTCCAGTAATAGGAAGAACCGAAATCATTTTTTAAGCGTAGGTTTTCTCAATAATGCTGGTAAAAAAAACCTTCGAAACGTGTAGGGAAAAATAAATAGAAAAATCGAAATAACAGTGCTCTATTCATTGCTCCTTGTACAATGATGTAAAACTCCATATTAAATTATTAATACGAATGTAAACGTCTATTTTCTAGAAGTTTTATTCTTCTTCTTCTTCTTTGTTAGCCTTCTTCCCTCCACTGCTGGATATAGGCCTCTTCCAATTTCTTCCACTCGTCTCTATCCTGCCCCCTTTGTATCCAAGATTTTCCAACCCTTTTGACAATATCATCGGTCCATCTCATCGGTGGCCTTCCGACACTTCGCCTGTTTTCCCATGGTGTCCAACTGAGTATCCTGGGTGCCCATCTGTTGCCACCCTGTCTAGCCAAGTGTCTAGCCCATTGCCATTTCAATTTTGCCACTCGGTCCATGACGTCAGCAACCCTGGTGCGGCGTCTGATTTCTTCATTTCTTATGCGGTCACGCAAGCTCACACCAAGTATCTGTCATTCCATGGACCTCTGTGTACACTTGAGCCTGTGGACACTTTTTGCTGTAAGAGTTGTCGTCTCTAGTCCGTATGTCATCATGGGCAGTATACACATGTCGTAGACTTTTCTTTTGAGACAAACCGGTATTTCATCATTTTCAAAGACATGTGACAGTTTACCAAATGCAGCTCAACCCAGTCCAACTCTTCGAGGTAGCTCTGCAGTTTGATTCTCTTTTTTGATTTTATGACCGAGATACACATACTCTTTCACACTTTCTATCTTATTTCCCTCTATAATAATGTTTTTATTTGTTGGACTTATCTTTGTTTTGTCAATATTCATTTCTAGTCAAATTTTATTGGATGCAATGTGTAGTTCTCTGATCATTTTTATATATTTAAATTATAATAGTAAACACGATTGTTTAGTAGTTTTTTCTTTTTCTCTTCTTCTTATTCTTAGTGTAGGCCTAGTGGCCTGTTTCTTAAGAGAAATTGGCCTCCTGCAAAGTCGACTCCCAGCTGTCGATCCATCTCTTTGGTGGTCTGCCCGGGGGTCGTCTACCTTGGGGCTGGCCGTGCAACACAATAAAGGGGAGTCCGGATGGATCCATTCTCCTTATTTGTGCATACCGGTATCTTCTCCTATGTCTTCCCCACCTAACGACATCCTCGACCTCGCATATCTCCCATATCCGTGTATTCCTTATCCTCTCTTATATCTGACTTGCCAGATATATATCTGAGCGTCTTCATTTCTGACACTCTGAGCGCGCATTATTTATATAATTTATATAAATTAAATCCAAGTAAAACCACTAAACAATTGTGTTTACTATTATGAAGCAATAAAGGAGTTTTATAAAACTAATACCTCAACCATCATAAGTTTTATTATAATTTATTTTATGGAAAGGCTAAATTGATACATTTGATAATGCCTTTACAAGGCGAAACTCGTCATTCTCATAAAATATAATAAAACTTCTAGAAAATAGACCTTCTCATTCGTATTTATTAGTTAGATATTCTGGATAATCTCATTTCTATGTCTATAAAATATAAGTTTCTTATAAACTTACTAACCAACACACCACCTCCCGAAGGGGTCAGCGGAAAGAATGAACCACAACCCTGTTCTTTTGTTGACATACTTGTTTCAGTTCCTAAGCATTCTATATTTTTTGTTTTTAATATATTTTGATAAAATATACTGATTTGATTTGAACATTCATACATCGTGTCGTGCACGCACGTCAATATCTCCGACTCCTCACGAGGTCGACATTCAATATTATCGTGCAGCGTTTACCTCGGTCTTCCACTATTTTTAGTTCTGTTTACATCGTTAATACATACTTTCTTTACGATTCTTTCTTCATTCATTTTTTTGTGTTCAAACCGTCGTTTATAACACAATTTGTCTTTATTTTGACAGCGACCGGTTTCGCCAGGCTCGCTGGAATCGACAGACCAGTCTAGGATGTAGTTAAAAAAACATCGTTTTATTTCATGATTATTTAAAATGAGCTTCCATCAAAAGATTTCAGTTAAATCATTTGATTATCTTCAAACCCTATTATTGATCCTTTCATTATTTCGTTCTTAACTCTTTCATTCGCACTGCATTCACTTCTTATATTTACATTATTAAGTTTATTTATTATTTTAACCCTTAAAGGGCGTAAGTCACCTCTGACGTTACAACAGAACTTTGTCGCTGCGGTCGTATGGCACATGTGAGATGACACGATGAATCATGTTGAAACTTGTTGTCTGTGATATCTGCGCCTAATTATAATACTTAGCAAGTTGAATATTACCAATACAATGGAGCGATTATCATACTCAGAACCTTTTTTAAATTAAATATTAATAACTAACTAACTAACCATCACGCCGTCTCCCCGAAGGGGTAGGCAGAAAGAATGGACTGCCACACTTTTCTTTCCTGAAATATTTCTCTCGCTTCCTCAACATTCATACATCGTGTCGTGCACGCGCGTCGATTTCTCTTTCACTCCTCACATGGCCGACATTCAATATTTGATTTATTTTATCGTGCCACGTTTTCCTCGGTCTTCCTCTATTTCAGGTTCCATTTACATCATTAACATATAATTTTTTTACCATTCTTTCTTCATTCATTCTTTCCATATGTCCAAACCATCTTAATGATCCTTTCATTATTATGTTCATGACACCATCATTCGCACCGCATTCACTTCTTATATTTTCATTCGACACTCTATCATACACAGAGTATCCACACTTTCGTCTAAGAGATCTTATTTCTGCTGTATTTATAATTAATAGAATAATATATTAAAAAGTTACAAAAGCTAGCGTCCGATAAGGGTCAATAACTGGCACGAATACCTATAGGGCAGGTCATGGGTCCTATAACACGCGGACTCCAACAATTGTGGCAAATTCAATGCAAAATTGTGTATGGAGCTTTGAATCTGCGAATTTCATTCAAAAATGAATTTCTTAACACACTCCTTCGTATATTTTACCACTTTTTAATGAGGTCTGGGACGAATAAATGAATTCGTATGTCTAAATTTCGTTTACAAGAGATATATGATATGAATTGATATTGGAAGAGGGTCACATTACTTTCGGTGCCGTGTCAGGTCCCCCCCAACGTTGGCGATCACTATAGCAAAGGCATCTCTATCCTGCGCCACTTTAGAACAGGTTCTAAACCCTAGTTATTCCTGTCCACTCTTTGATGTTCCGCAGCCAGGACAGCTGCCTTCTACCAACTCCCCGACGTCCCTCCACTTTACCCATTAATATCAGTCGAAGGAGGTGACATTTTTCTCTCCTTAACACATGACCCAAATATGAGACCTTTCTAATTTTCACACTCGACAACAGATCTCTATTGCCTCTGGCTCTCTGTAGTACGTCTGCATTACTGACCCTATCGGTCCACGGTATACGGAGCATTCTGCGGTAAATCCACATCTCGAACGCTTCCAACCGGTTCATTACATTCACATTCAGAGTCCAGGTTTCGCAGCCATATAGTAGAACAAACCATATAACATTTAATCATTCTTTGTCGGAGTTTCAAGTTAAGATCATCGTTCCAAAATAATGTTCTCATTTTATTCAAATCAAATCAAATCAGTTTATTAACTCAAAAGACATTACAGGAAAATGTTTAAGGCATCTATTGAGTACAGGTAAAATATTATAAAAATACAACAAAGTACCAGGAACGCATTAGAGATGGTTCGACATTAGGAAGACAACATACTTTCTAAAGTCAAGAGTATTTGTCCCCTGAACGTACCTTCACTAATATAAAAGACGTCGATCTCCGAGGAGACCGCGTTCAGCAGACTAATTGCTCTTCCCACCGGTGTCACCAGAGGCAGATTGGTTCTGGTGGCCGGTAGGTAAAACAATCTGTGCTGTCGCTGTCGGAGAAATATATCAGGGACAAAAAGACCAACACCCTCTAGCACGGCCGAGTTCTCAAAATATCCCCTGATTAATTTAAAGAAATGGGTTATGAGATGCCCATCTCTTCGAAGCTGTAAAGAATTGGTTCCGAGCATTCCTAAAAGAAATGCACCTCGTGCAACTTCATATTACTGCATCTATTAAATTCCGCTGCGAATCGTGTAAATGAAATATACTTTTTATTTAATAGATCTGACAATCTGTGGCACAGAAAACATGCCCCCTGGGATGATGAGGTCCAGCTGTCCCTCCATCACTTAAGCGGTCTTTCAGGTAGACGGTCTCCGGATGGGATTTAGTAAGCGACTGTATTTGCGAGTCTGTCACTATCAATTCTGGCTATATGGTCCCTCCAATGGCAGAAACAATACGGTGAAAGAAAAAACAAAGGTCACTGACATCATCCACTGTGTAGCGACTCTAAAGTGGAAATGGTCACGTAGCCAGAAGCTCGGAGGAAAAATGGACAAGAAGACTGCTGACTTGGAGACCGTGGACGGCAAAGAGAAGTGTAGGGCGACCGCAACTACGGTGGAAGGATGACCTGAACAGACATGTCGGAATAACCTGGATGCAGTCTGCACAAGACAGATTGGCGTGAAATCGAATGGAGGAGCCCTTTGTTCATGAGTGGATGGGAATAGGCTGCAGAAGAAGAAGATGAAGAGGGAAAAATTAGTGACAGTTTCGACGTCATATTTGATATTTCCATTTTTATAGTGCATTTTTTTAATGCATTATCTACAAAGATAAAGTATTGTTATAAATGCCGTTATGATATTTTTATGTATAATAGCGTGATGATATTTGCATTGTTATTAACACGAAGCACTCGTCATTTACGAAGTAAGAGCCGAGTGCGGCCGAAGTATGTCGTACCTTTTGACTCACATCGCCGCTCACCTGCGATCAACTTGTATCATGACGTCAGTCTCCGGAATTTAAACAAGGAATGCTTTTGTTCGAAAATATTCCGTTGATATTTTAAATCGGAATTCATCAACTATTCTAGAAGATTACAGCGTATTCTATGCACTTATTCGATTTTTAAATTAAATTAAAAAAATGATTCAAATTAAATCAAATCAGTTTATTTACTCAAAAGACATTACAAACAGCATAAATGTTTAAGGCATCTATTGAGTGCAGGTAAAATATTATATACATTCAACATAATACCAGGAACGCACTAGAGATGGTTCGACATTAGGAAGACAAGATGCTTTCAAAAGTGGAGAGTACTTGTCCCTTGAACGTACTTTCACTAATATGAAAGACGTCGATCTCCGAGGAGACCGCGTTCGGCAGAATAATTGCTCTTCCCACCGGTGTCACCAGAGGCAGATTGGTCCTGGCGGCCGGTAGGTAAAACAATCTGTGCTGTCGGAGATATCCATCAGGAACTAAAATACCAACACCCTCTAGAACGGCCGAGTTCTCGTAATATACCCTGATTAATTTAAAGAAATGGGTTATTAGATGCTCATCTCTTCGAAGCTGTAAAGAATTGGTTCCGAGCTTTCCCAAAAGAAATGCCGTGGGATAGAACCACCTCAGAAATTTGTAGATTCGTATCCTGGAGAACTTTTTAGTAAAAATACGAAGCCGCGTGAAAATTAAATAATTAATATTGATAATACGTTGTAGGTATATTTAATATTTAAAAGTAGAGTAGGTAGATGAAAGTAGAATAAATGCAGTAGAAATGAGATTTCTTATACGAATGTGTAGAAAAATCTGTGTATGATAAGAGTGTCGAATGAAAATATAAGAAGTGAAAGCTATGCGAATGAATGTGTTGTGAACAAAATAATGAAAGGATCATTAAGATGGTTCGGACACATGGAAATAACGAATGAAAAAAGAATGGTAAAGAAAGTATGTGTAAACGATGTAAACGGAACTTTCAATAGAGGAAGACCAAGGGAAACGTGGCACGATCAAATAAATCAAATATCAAATGTCGGCCACGTGAAGAGTCGGAGATATCGACGTGCGTGCTTGACACGATGTGTGAATGTTGAGGAAACAGTGTGGCGGTCCATTATCTCTGCCTACCCCTTCGGAGAGACTGCGTGTTGGTAAGTTAGTTAGTGTATTTATCCTAAGTATTGAAAAATAAAATGAAAAATGTAAAAAAATATATTATAGATTAAAAAAAATATTAAGAAATTTACATTGTATAATGTGATCGAAACAATTGCTAACAAAGTAACCACTATGCCGTTTCCGCGGGGGGAGAGTAGGCAGAGAATATGGATCGCCATACTGTTCTATCCTGACATAATTCTCGCGAATCTACTACATTCACACATCATGACATGCACGCTCGTCGATTGACGAACTTGACGCATTTCAGTAATTGATTAATTTGGTCAAGCCATGTCTTCATTGTCCTTCCTCGACTTCTTAATCCATTCACACTACTTGTATGTATATTTTTAACCATTCTTCCCTAATCCATTCGCTTCATATGTCCAAACCATCTTAGTGACCCTTTCATAATATTATTTATCACACATTCATCCGCCTTACATTCCTTTCTTGCTTCATCATTAGATATTCTATCATACATTGTTTTTCCGCACATTATTCTTAGTTACCTCATTTCTACTGCATTTATCCTTCTTTTGCCAACTCCAAGCTTCACTTCCATACGTAAGGGTCGGCACTAGAACTTCATTGTGCACTGCCATCTTTGGTTCAATCGATATATTTCTATTTGCGGTAATGATTTGTGTGATGATTTGCGGTATTTTGTTTCCAACTCCAACCCTCCTTTCGATATCTTTCTCCATTTTTCCATCTCTTGTGTACATGCTTCTCAGATAAATAAATTCGTTAAGTTGCTCTAATTTCTCACCGGTTGCGATTTGCGTAAAACAAAACAAAAGTGAAATTAAAAATGAATCCAGAAACGAGAGCACAATTATGACATCGATAATAAAGCACATCGTGGAATATTTTATCTTTAATGCACTGAACCAGGTGTCGGCAACCATCGGTACGAAACACGCGTAATAAAAAAGCGAAAATTTCTAAAAATATAAAAAATGCTAAAACTACACAGTTAACAACATTTTGAATGTTTACAAATTCTTCTAGACAAATACTGGATTTAACCCATTGCGGATAAATTATTTTTTTATAAGGATTAATTGTATCTCAATAGAGACGAAAATGTAAATTGTTTTTCTGGGAACAGAATGTGGTGGCCGAGGCGCTTACAGGACTTATGACCTGCCATTGGTTGGGATGAGCGATCGCTTTATGTTTAACAACATTCCCCATTCCATAAAATAAGCGAAACTAATCGGTTATAAATATAACACAGCCAATCAAAATATTATTCTATGACCCCTGAATAATTGACATTATTACTCTTATTATTTATTGTTTTTTAAACATAATAAATTAATTAATAAAAATGAAAACGTCTGTTTTCCAGGAGTTTTAATACGGGAATGACATGTTTCACGCACGTCATATTATGTTTCCCGATATAGTTAAAATCGGGTGGTCTAGGGGATAGAATGCTTGGCTCCTGATCCAGGGGACATGGGTTCGAGCCTGGACACGACCAGATTCCTTCTTCATAATAATAAGCTATTTTCCGCTCATATTGAAGGTTGTAAAATAAATTCTAATATCATTGATTTAAACCTTTGGTGTTAGTCTTTATTTTAAAAAAAACGAGCGAGAGAGAGAGAGAGAGGGGGAGGGAGAGGGAGAGAGGGGGAGAGGGAGAGAGGGGGAGAAAAGGAGGGGAGAGAGGGAAGAGAGTAAGAGGGGGAGAGATAAAGAGGCGGGGAGAGAAACAGAGGGGGAAAGAGAAAAAGGGGGGAGACAGAAAAAAAGAGGGAGAGAGATAGAATAAATTAAAGTAAAAATAATTAAATATGCCTGTATGACTCGTTATATGAATGTGAAGGAATCTAGAGAGGTATGTCAGGATAAAGAATAGTGGCGGTCCATTCTCTCTGCCTACCCTGCTGAAGACACGGCATGATTTAATAGTGAGGTGTTACTTTTTTTTTTCCTTGTATACAACAGGTTGTTTGAACCCAATTACTGTATACAATTTATTTTAGCTATTATATTGATTCTCATGACATGTGATAGGTAGCCAATCAATCGCCATTTTTTGTCACGAGAATTCTACACCAGACCAAAGACAGTGTGACAATCACACTGCCATCGCCGGGAATCGAACTCGGGACCTTCGGTATGGAAGTCAGAGCTGTTACCACTCTGCCACGAAGGTCCTCATTATATGGTCATCATAAGGTCGTCGTCATATCCATAATTACTATAAAATAAAGGTTTTGAATCCCTGTTTTAGAACATGAAGCTGGGTTCCCACGGGTGTGTGACTCGACTCCCGGTTAAGCAACTAGTTACATAATGGTACATTGAATAATAAGAGTGATAACCAGGTATTATACTAGAGTGGTAATTGCATACTAATTTATGCATTCGCGCGATATATCATACTCATTATGAAATTCACCATTATAATTATCAGAATTATAAATCAGACAGACGCATCGGAAATGCGAAAACATTTTACAAACAACATAACTAACTAACTAACTAACCATCACGCCGTCTCCCCGAAGGGGTAGGCAGAAAGAATGGACTGCCACACTTTTCTTTCCTGACATATTTTTCTCGCTTCCTCAACATTCATACATCGTGTCATGCACGCGCGTCGATTTCTCTTTCACTCCTCACATGGCCGACATTCAATATTTGATTTATTTGATCGTGCCACGTTTTCCTGGGTCTTCCTCTATTTCTGGTTCCATTTACATCGTTAATATATGTTTTTTTTACCATTCTTTCTTTCCATATGTCCAAACCATCTTAATGATCCTTTCGTTATTTTGTTCATATCACCATCATTCGCACCGCATTCACTTCTTATATTTTCATTCGACACACTATCATACACAGAGTATCCACACATTCGTCGAAGAGATCTCATTTCTACTGCATTTATTCTACTTTCATCCTTCTTTTGCCAGTTTCATGCTTCGCTTCCATACATAAGGGTCGGTAGAAGAACACCAGTGTGCACTACCATTCTAGCTTTTTTGGATAGGTTTTTGTTTGCGATGACAACTTTAAAACATAATTTTTTATATACAGTCACAGCCATTATTCACCGCGTAGCGACTCTATAATGGCAATGGGCAGGTCACGCAGTCAGAAGTTCAGACGAAAAATGAGCATAAAGACTGCTGACTTGGAGACTATGAACCGCAATGAGAAGTGCAGGGTCATCGCAATTACGGTAGAAGGATGACCTGAACGGACACTTTGCATAACCTGGATGCCGTATGCATGAGACAGAGTGGCGTGGAAGCAAATAGAGCCTTTGTCCTGAAGTGGAAGGAAATAAGCTGAAGCTGATAGATAATTTAACACACATATACTTATATACTTATATACACATACGCATGGAACTGGCAAAAGAAGGATGAAAGTAGAATAAATGCAGTAGAAATGAGATCTCTTAGACGAATGTGTGGATACTCTGTGTACGATAGAGTGTCGAATGAAAATATAAGAAGTGAATGCGGTGCGAATGATGGTGTTATGAACAAAATAATGAGTATCATTGAGATGGTTTGGACACATGAAAAGAATGAATGAAGAAAGAATAGTAAAACAATTATATGTTAACGATGTAAATGGAACTAGAAATAGAGGTAGACCGAGGAAAACGTGGCACGATCAAATAAATCAAATATTGTCGGCCACGTAAGGAGTCAGATAAATTGAAGTGCGTGCATGACACGATATATGAATGTTGAGGAAGCGAGAGAAATATGTCAGAAAAAAAATTGTGCCAGTCCATTATTTCTGCCTAGCCCTTTGGAGAAACGGCGTGATGGTTAGTTAGTTAGTTAGTTTTTTTTATTTTTATATTTTGTTTAACCTCATTTTGTCATAGTTTGACTTCAATATCAATTCATACTGTCGTCTGTTAACTGTTGACTACTATTTTATATTTGTGGTAACATGTAATTAGCCTCACTTTATTTTTTCTCTGTGTTTTTTTTTCTATTATAATACATATTGTTGATATCGCTGTATGTTACCCTTAATACATAAATAAATAAATAGCTCTCAGGTACTTTTTTCTTCGATGTTTTATAGGATGTTATTAGTTATATTTAAAAATAGAAAGAAAAGAAAACTGTAAATTTTTTCATCTAACGGACACTCGAGACAACGTTAGACTAAGCTTATATATTTAGCGAGTCACTGGCAATTACCTAGAATTATTTTTAAACAAAAAAATATAATATCACTCCGTCTTCCTAACACACTTCTCTCGTTTTTTTCAAATATTCATTCATCGTGTCATGCACACATTTCGATTTCTCACGTTTTATATTCTAGGAATTTAAGAAGACATTTAATATTCAATCGATTTTTTCGTGACACGTTTTCCTCGGTATTTCCGTATTTTTTATTTGGTTTACATCGTTTATATATATACTTTCTTTATCATTCATTCTTCATTCATGTTTTTCATATGTCCAAACCATTTTAATACCTAACCTAATAATTTATTATTATTTTGTTCATAAAACTTTCAATCGCACTGCATTCTCTTCTTATATTTGCATTTGACAGTGTATCATATACAGATTTACCACACACTCGTCTAAGAGATCTACTGCATTTATTATTTCGTCCATATTTTGCCAGCTCCATGCTATAAAATGAACACTATTGTTCACTGACATCTTAGTTTTTTTTTATAGACTTTTGTTTCAGAAAAAGTAGTTTCACTTTATAAATCCTGCTAATACAATATTTAATATCCACAGAAGCAAAGATGGCAGTACACAATGGAGTTCTAGTCCCAACCCTCGTGTATGGAAGTGAAGCTTGGAGCTGGCAAAAGAAGGATGAGAGCAGGATAAACGCCGTGGAAATGAGATCACTAAGAAGAATATGCGGGAAAACGTTGTGTGATAGAATACCGAACGATGAAACAAGAAAGAAATGTAAGGCAGATGACTGCATCATGGATAAAATTAAAAAAGGATCCCTGAGATGGTTTAGACATATGAAACGAATGGATTAGAGTAGAAATGTTAAAAAGTTGTACACAAGCAGCGTGAGTGGAAAAAGAAGCCGAGGACGACCGAGGAAAACATGGCATGACCAAATTAATCAATTACTAAAAGGCGGTCACATTCGAAGTCGGAATAATCGACGTGCGTGCATGGTACGATGTATGAATGTAGAGGAAGTCCGAGAGGTATGCCAGGACAGAGCATTGTGGCGATCCATCCTCTCTGCCTACCACTCCGGCGAAATGGCGTGATGGTCATTTTAGTTAGCAAATACATTAAAACATTATTTATTTATAGTGTATATCTTTTTCTATACTCGTATTTTGTATTATGATTAAAATATTTTTAAGAGTATATTATTCTGCCGATGATGATGGGTGCTATATTCAAAACAAATCAGTTTATTAACTCAACAGACATTACAAAAATTATTTTTAAGGCATCTATTGAGAACAGGTAAAATAATATATTATGTATAGTATACTACCAGAAACGCATAAGAGATGGTTCAACATTAGGAAGACAGGATACTCTCCAGAATTAAGAGTATTTGCCCTCTGAACGTACTTTCACTAACATGAAAGTCGTCGATCTCCGAGGAGACCGCGTTCAGCAGACTAATTGCTCTTCCCACCGGTGTCACCAGAGGCAGATTGGTTCTGGCGGCCGGTAGGTAAAACAATCTGTGCTGTCGCTGTCGGAGATATCTATCTGGGACAAAAGGCCGAACACCCTCCAGTACGGCCGAGTTCTCGAAGTATCCCCTAATTAATCTAAAGAAATGGGTAATTAGATGTCCATCTCTTCGAAGCTGTAGAGAATTGGTTCCGAGCATTCCCAAAAGAAATGCCGTGGGATAGAGCCACGGATAGCTACCATACTCCCTCATGTAGAGATACCTCAGAAATTTTTTCTGAACCCTCTCCAGCATAACGGAATATCTCGCCTCGTGGGGACTCCTTATCACAGAACCACTTTCGAGTCTGCTCCGAACCAATGCGTTGTATAGGACTCTGAGCACATTGGGATCTCTGAAAACTCTGCCGGTCCGGACGATGAAGCCCAACATGTTCAGTGCAGTATGGATAAATAGTCAACTAATTGTATATAAGAAAGTGTTTTGATTTATAAGAAATCAATTTTATGGAATTATATACTGTAAATGCACTATGCTTATCAAAAATGCATCACGCATTGAAGGCAGCAAGACTTTTAGGTCACGTTGACAGTCTGCAAGCATCATCAGCACACAGAAGACACCTGACAGAGATATATAGTATTTACAATTTGTTAAAGTATTACCGTGTTAAAAACGCTTCTAGTTTATCTATAAAATGAACAAAAATGATTAGCGACAATTTGATGACAATATTTTCGTTTTTATATGACAGAAGTTGGCATAAGAACGCTACATATTATCTTTCTATCGATGTTTATCTTCATTTTTATAGATATCGATAAAAATTCAATTTGTAAATATGACGATATTACGATAGAAATATATTTTAATCTGCAAGTTAACATATATAAATGCATTATGCATTGATAGCCAAAGATAAATTGACAAAAAAAAACACAATTTTTAAAGATTAAAATCTATTAAAAGATTGCTCTATGATTAGTCAATGTTTTTTAGTAATTAGAAATAATAAATAATTACATTTTAAAACGACGTTTGCTTTGATAGATATACTTGTATGTAAATACGAAATTCAATACACCGTGTAAACCAATGATTCATCTCGTATTGGAGTGAACTCTACCTTTCTGGACCGGAAAATCTGGTATTTATAACATCCCAGGCACAGGTTAATGTTTCAACGAACAGAATGCAAGCAATCACTTGTAATTTACAATTTATTTACATACTTACAGGGCGCAAAATCTTGTCTACCGTCTGCGAAGATCGTTGGCACAATAATAACCTCAATAAAACAACAAAATATCACTAAAAAGTTAATGCATCACATGTGTTATCAAATTATTCAAGTAAACACGATGTGTTTGAACGCGAAAATTATGATTGTGTCTGCTAATTCATAAATATCCACTCACTAAACAAATAAACAACAAAACACTGTCAGATTGATTGTCACGTTTCGGAAGACGCTCGCCTAATACACAGCTGTCATTCCGAGTAATCACATCGTACCGACACTTTTATCAAAGAGACAAGAGAAGATTATGTCAAACGAAGAACGTCGTTTCATTTTCTCAAAATAAATCAGCTGTTATAGAGAAATTCAGGACATAGCTGGCTTCGGGCGGTTTGAATGCCAATATTTGAGGTCGACTCTCCGCGGCGTCCTTTCTGGGTCTCGAGCACTTGCCCCGATTCGAGAGTCAATGGACGTGAATTTGGCAGTTAACCACGGTTTGATATCACATTTAAGTTGCACTAAAACGACTCGGAGCAATGTCGAAGGCGGTTGGCGAATGACAGTTGCAGCGCGACAATATTCCTAGCTGATAACAACGGCCACCGATCCAGCCGAACATTTGTAACTACACCACCTGTCGGCTGAAATGTCAATTAAAACAAAAAGGCCAAAAAATCACATTTCTATCCCCACTTTTTGTTTATTGTTAAAATTCTTTCGTTCCTACTCATCTAGCTTTTAATCCTTGACGAAATCCAGTAAATGCTTTATTTAGAAACGTTTTATCCTACGAGAAAACACAAAATGTGTTATTATTACGTAAATTGAATATTGTCAAAACGAAGTATATTGTACATTACGAAACAATATGCAAATCGTTTCTCTGTTATTCATACATATTTCCCTCAGTGCTGATATTATCGGAGCACTTTATTTCATTAACTTACCATAGAATAGAATGCTTTGCTTTTAATTTTGTTTACAACAAATATGAGAGTACTGACCTATGTAACTATAAAATTTATTGGAACATCAAGCCATCTGTTGGCTATTTGCATAACATTTCTCTCGTCAGCTGATTTTATTTCAGTGTCAAAACGTCAAACCCGAGTGCGGTCGGTAAAACAGAAATTTATATTATATTATAACCAACTTTTATTGGTAGATGGCGTTAAACAACTGCAGTGTTTTGATTTCACGAATTATTAAAAAAAAAACTGAATCAATCATACTTTTTTAAAGGAAATTAATTACTTTATTAACACCTGTTTATTAGAATTATTATTCAAAAAAATTTAACAGAAAAATAATTCCTAATATATATTAAAATTCAATGAAGAGTAAACTAATTTAAAAAAAAATATTTACAATTATCGATACCTACCTATATAATAATACTTCGATTTGAGATCTGTAGTAAAATAAATGTTCAAAGATTTCACCTGCTTTTAGAACAATGGCATGGTATTTAAAATATTGTATTCCACTGATAAAATATTCATTTTTAATAATTCTGAATTATATCATTTCAGTGTTGAAGGTTTAAATTTATTGAAAGAAATCTTATGTTAGATTTGCTTACTGTTGTTTTTGTCATATCTTAGGTAGAACTTAAGTAAATGTATTATTTATGGGCAGTTTTATTACGCAAAATGCATGTTTTCATAAAATTGTAAGAGTTTTATTAAAAATACATTATTTATATTGTTTACATTTACATTTTTATTTATATTGTCCTCTAAATTGTTTTTAGTTGTTTTATTTTACATATTTTCATAAACCGTTATTTTTCTCATTGAAAACAATATGTTCACTTCATACCAGGATCATCGTAGTATAATTTTTTATTCTCTGTGTTAATTAATGTCTTACCTTGATGTTATAATGATTAATAAATGTCTTACCTTTTTACAAACCTGAAGAGAACATGTATATACAGACTTTTCCTCCATTAGAATCAAATTTGAATATTAAATGAGCTAGTACTATGTACATTTAATATGTTTTATATTTTACGCACAATCCAATATTCTGAAACAATTTTTTTGGCAAGGATAAAATCTGTATGTTTGTAAGCAACAAAAGTCTTCAGTGCTGTCAAGTTATCACTACTAAAACACAAATGCATTCTATGTTATAATCAACACAATCAGTAGGCAAACTCAATAAATAATAAAAATTGTATTATTTGAAGCTTCTTTATTTAGTAAAATACTTTATTTATGGTTAATACAATAAAAATAAATAAAAGGTACATAGAGGTAAACTTATAATACTTTTTTATGACACAGATTAGAACTACAATATTTTGCATCGTCGCCAAGAGATGTCGCCGTTGCGCGCGCCTCGGGTGAAACTAACTGGCTTTTATCTGCATTTACACAATACCTATAATCAGACATGGCTATATTAAAGACATAAAAAGTGGAATGATAAATAATCAAGAAATAATCAGGGGACCCCTACAACAGATACTTCTTAATGCCTAAAGGCACAAGAAGAAATAATTCATAATCAATAAAAAAAATGACAAGAACTCTCTATAAACAAGAACATATATATAATTTTAAAGACAGAAAAGAAATAATGAACAAAATCATTCAGAATACATAAAAAAGAACATCATTTTGTTTATGACATTTAATATTGGGGTGTAATTAATATAAAGAAATTTGATTGAAAAGTGAAATGACATGATTTGAAAGGGTATTTAAATGATACAAAGGGCTTGAATTGGACGTAAATTTATGAAAGATTGTTATGGAACCATTCACTCACACTTTTGTTTAATTTTTTGTCTATAAAAAGCGTGCAGAATTAGCCAATGATCAGAGCAACATTTAGGTGATATACTAATGCAATCGTACGACTTGCACAATGAAGGAATGATATTATAACAACATGTGTCAAACAGTTTAGTAAAGTCAGACATTACTTCTGTGTTCATCGCTCTAAAATTATATCTGTTGAGTAACTAAAAAAATATTCATTTAAGTGAATGTTGGTTTGTGAGATGCGCATTTTGAATTTAGCCAATACATTCAAATCAATATGACACTTTTATCTTACATGAAATCATGTGTAAAATTAATGCAACTATTAGATACAAAATGAATTTTTATAGATTTTTTTTTTAATGTATACAAATACGTGTAGACAAATACCTACTGGATTTTTACCCATTTGCGGGTTAATCATTTTTAAGGATTAATTGTATCTCAATAGAAATTATCTTAATAGATGGCGCTAGTGTAGGTTGACCTACAAACAGTGAAGTTATTAAAAAAATAGTAACATATCGCACGTTGAAAACAAAAGTGACACTATACAAAAATCTTCATTTTTCAGTACGGTCATTTAAAGTTTTGGCTGCTTGTTAACGTAATTAAAATCAACTAGATTCTGATAGAATAATATTTAAACTAATATATAAAACAACAACATTAGATATATTTCTACTCACAGTCAAGTTATTGACCTCACAAAAACTTTAAATGACCGTACTGAAAAATTGTGATTTTTGTATAGTGTCACTTTTGTTTTCAACGTGCGATATATACAAGTTCCAAAAAAAATTGTCAGACGTGGTGTCGTAAGAAGGGCGGAATGGGGAATGTTGTTAACATAAAGTGATCGTTTAACCCAACCAACCGGGTGGTGGTCTAGGGGATAGAACGCTTGGCTCCTGATCCAGGGGACATGGGTTCAAGCCTGGACACGACCAGATTCCTTCTTCATAATAATGAGCTATTTTCTGCTCACATTGAGGATTGTAAAATAAATTCTAATATCATTGATGTAAATCCTTGATATTAATCTTTTTTTTTTTTTTTTTAAAAACCAATGACAGGTCATAAGTCCTGTAAACGCCTCGACTACCATATTCTGTTTGCAAAAAAAAAAAAATTTACATCTTCGTCTCTACTGAGATGCAATTAATCCTTAAAAAGTTTATTTTATACCAATTGCAAACTGTATTTTTTTTGGTGAAATAGAATTTAGCAAGCTTTCTTTAACAGGAATTAACTGATTTCAAATTTGAATGTAAAGAAATTGTGTTTATCTATAGTAAGGAAGAAAACTTTTTGATATTCAACGCAAAGAACTATTTATGAATGAATAACTTATGTTGGAAAATGGATCTTAAAATAATTAATTAAATAATATCCTTGTATGTTTTAACAATTACTTGAGTATTTGTATGTAGCCGCATAATTTATTATTTTTAAGGTTCAAATATATATAATGAATGTTTCATTATGTCAAATGATATCTATTGATAATATTAAACTTGTTTTAGGTCATGAAAGTGGAGAGACCAATCAAATTGTTGAACGTGAAATATTTATTTTGTATTTATACAAACTTCGTAGACGGTAATTTTTTATATTAATAAAACAATTTTTAGAAAACAAATTCTTGAGAATATTATGTTTTTCTTTTATTTACAAAATTGATGACTTAGAAACACATTTAATATGCTATTGTCACATAAAACATGGAATTTCCCTATAATCACTGAATATAAATAATCAATGCAATTATGTGTAGTGTAAACAGATATTTTGATCTGTTTAACTTGGAAGGCTGTTATAATATCAAAATTTATTTATTTAATTACTATGAAACTGTATTCATGGATGAAGAAAGAATGGTTAAGAAAGTATACGTTAATGATTTTAATGGAGTACGGAGTCCAGGTAGACCGAGGAAAACATGACATGACCAAATTAATCAAATTTTAATGTTTGGTCATGTTAGAAGTCGGAAGAATCGACGTGCGTGTATGACTCATTGTATGAATGTGATAGAGTAGTGTGGCGGTCCATTCTCTCTGCCTACCCCTGCGGATAAACGGCGTGATGGTTTGTTTGTTTGAAATTGTGGCAACAACTGTATCGCTAACCTGTTTTTTATTGCAATACCGAGTATGCCGCCATTGTTTAAATAGAAATTGAATAAATAAATTATGATATTATTACAGTGTTTCAAATTAAACAGTTTAAAATGTTGAAGTATCATAGAGTTTTCACCAAAACAATGGACAATCTAATCTGATATTTTAAAGCGATTAACTAACAGAAGGAACTCTTTACAAAAACGTTCCAACAGGATGTTTTTATAATATTATTCAATCAATTATTACAAACTAACTCTCTTGCGACACAAACTATGATAAATAATACAAAAACAACATTTAAAAATCTGATAATTTTTTCATTCAAAGGTTTAAAAATTGCAATAATAAATTAAATCAAATTCATAAAACTTCTTTTAAAATACTGATATTTACAATCTAGTTTTCTACATTTGGCACCGATTTGATACAAAATATTAAGTGTATATAAAAAAATCTTTTATATATTTATAATTTTATTTTATTTATATTATATACATGCATATTAATACAACACATTCGTATTTCATTAAAAACCCAAGAAAAAGAACATTGAAATGGTTTTTAACTCTTTACACTTAAATGCCACCATAGAAACATCATAAGGTATTTTAGTTCTCAAAATCATTTAACTTCGAATCATATTTGTACAATCTATTATGGAAGGTTATTAAATTTGACAAAAATCTAGAAAGTAGACACTTTCTCCATACTTAAATAAATTACATATCATTGGTTCCAGAAGTAAGAAGATATGTGCAGTGTGTTTAACCTTTAGCACTCCAATGTCGAGTGTGACTCGACATAGTATTTCTTACACCTACTCCTATGTCGACCTAGACTTGACATTATAGGAAGCTGTATTTAAAATTAAATACGAATAATAATTATAATACACTATAGACCTCCCTAATACAGCTGTAAAGAAGTGGAAAAAAAGTAATGTGGGTATTATGAAAAAACCCTGAAAGTACTTCCACTCGATATGTTCCCATTACATCTCCCCTCTCCTCAATCCTAATTATACCCCTTCCACTTTTATACATTATTCGATCTCCATTTAATATATAAGTGACCACTCTGTTTTATTTGATTGTAAAAATTGTATACGTTGATAAAGGTTACTTGTAACCGAAATATGTCTGAGTTCAGTGAAAATAAAAAGTTTTGTAATACAAAGTATAATTATATTTATTCAAATATGAATCCACAACACAAAGTGAAGGCGAATATAGAATAAATTACTCATTGTATTTCCATTTCATTTCATAACAAAATTAAAATATTATAATTTTCTCTTATGGAATGCTTCATTTTGATGGTATGTACGTACAAAAAAATGTTGAGTGCAAAGAGTTTAAAAAAACGTATATTTTTTTCTTGGGCTTTCATATTATTTATACAAAAAAGCAATGGTACCTAAAAGCTAGTAAAATATAATTTTAAATCATGGTTATGTAGTTGTGTGATCAGAATAAATCATAAAAATATGTAAACAATTTAATACAAACTGAACTATTATATAATATTTATCTATAATTGAAGGCAGAAATAATTGGCTGTCACACTTTTTCATTTTTACACGGTTCTCTAGATCAGATTGTTCCGGTCTTTAATATGGCTGACTACAGGGCTATTTTGAAGCTTTGCAAATGTTTTGTTTTGTATGGTCATCACATTTAAAATTAGAAAATAATAAAGGAGCCTGCCAGAGATTATATTGAAACTTAAAATGCACCTTTTCAAATAATTATATTCTGATGCGAATCTTGATTGATTGCTTAAGGCACAGCCCTCATACTAAATATGTATAGTTTATAACTTGGTTATAATATGGAGTATTTTTCCATTGCCTTTGAGATGATAAATCATGAAATGTGTAATTTTAACAAATCGGTATTGTTTATATTAAATTGACAGTTTAAACGAAGTACTCTGATCATTTCACCTACAACAACCTAAAAATATTGAAAATATATTAACATAAAATGCACAAGACATTAAACCAACACATTTTGACACTTAAGGACTCTACGTAGGATGGCACAAGACTCTTCATTATAATTAAGAAGTGATTACTAATCAACTTCAGACCTTGAGACAACTAAATTCATTGTTTCAGACACACCTCTTCGCACATTTCCATAAAAATTACATTGACTAATTAAGGACACTGGCATACAAATAACTGTGTTTAAAACACATCACATTCACAAATTAAAATAAACATTCATTCGTCTCTCATTTAGGTCTCATTCTTAGCATTCATAAACAATTTTCTTCCCTCATATTCCAACTGGATAACAAAAAATGTGCTAATAATCACATTTCCTCAACAAATCAGTATATAAACAACATATATTGTAGATAAGAAATTAAAATATGTAAAAACTAGTTCATATGAATTCATAAATGATAATAAAAACTATATTAATTCAAAAGAACAGAAAGAAAACAGTGCCTTACCACAATAACTGTGTAATGGCTGAATATAATAAAAAATGACATTACATATAATATGGTGCACCATTTTCAAAGTTCTATCTTACAAGGATAGTCTCAAATATTCACAAATTATCCATAGCAAACTGTAATTTTATATACAATTATTCTAAAACAAATTAATTAAAAGATGTTTTGTCACCACTGTCTACTTTTAAAATCCATTTGACATAACTATTGATATATTTGTTTTATTGTATGTGCCTTGATCCTAGTACAGTGTTAGTCATTGAAAATAAGAAATTTAGGTTATGTAACAAGATGTGTTGGTTCATTTTTAGTACAAGAACACAGACAAGACAGCACAGATACAGATTACAACATCAGCATAGCAATAATGATAATAACGGCCAGCAAAATTCCCAACGATGTAAGAACATCCAAGCCAGCAAGCTCTTGGGTGCAAATCAGTGAGGAGTAGCATGCTAGCATCAACATGTTGGCATCGTGGTACCAAGTTCGTGGCTTGCAAGGACTCAAACCATCGCATGAACCTGTCAAATAGAAGCAAATTTGAAGTCAAGCGGTGAAAGCAATGGTATGAGGAATGCGGGAACTGTGGTGTGGAGATTAATCAAAATACTGGTGTTTGATCGCATTCATTAATATAACATAGATTGAAAGTTAATTTTACACATTGGGTGTTTTGTCCACAATTATAAATGAAGATTTGTTATTTAACAAATTGGGTGTATTGTCCACAAGATGTGATGTCCACACAGTGTATTGTCCACAATTGAAAGTAAAGGTTTATTAATTATACAAAAAAATTACTATTCTTGGCAAAATAATCACAAGGTTCGAATATGAATTCACAAAACAATGGCGAATATAGAAGAAGAAAAAAGAGAGAAATAATGATACAATAAATGGATTCATTCAAACGTGTATGTTTTATGAAATGATATTATGAATAAAATGATATTTTAAATATTAATATAACAATATCCCTGCAATAGAGTACAATATAAGATAAAACTCCCGAAACATTACGATAGATGCTTTTGATCAACCACTAAATTAATGGGATGGACAACAGACTAGACATTCACAAACAAACCTAGTGTCACACCATGCTTATGGAGGGTGGGCCTTACCTTTGTTTGCATTATCCGTCGAGGACTGCCGTCTGTTTCTCCGCCAAGGGACTCCGACACTAGTTGACGTTTCGGCGGGCAATACTACTTGAGAGGGAGCCGGACCCTTCGCTTTGGGATCATTCTCCTCCAACGACAACTTTCTCAAGTTCTGGTTGGCAGTTTTTACAAGTCTCGGCGAACTCAGTTCTGTATGGCTTTCTTGTTTGTGATCTGACTTTGTGCAAGATGGTTTTGGTTCATCTTTAATGTTGAAGATCATAGCGAGTTCCTCGGAAGAGTTGTATTCCGGAGATGCTCGGCTTTCTCCGACCTTGTCGTCTTCTGGTAACGATTCATCAATGGAGGACTCTTTAGAATAATCAACTAATTTTTTACTCTCAATTTTCTGGTCTTGTACTGCAGTTGTATTTAAGTTGAGTTTTTCGTTAACTTGTCCGATTCCATCCAACAATTCGCTTATTCCTTTTCTTAAATCATCAAAGCTTTGCATGTTATTAATTGTCTCCAGATTGGCTTGCGAAGAGAGTATTTTTGGTGATGTACATCTGGGTTTTGAAAAAGATTTCAAATCAGAATTCAAGAAGTCGTATTTTGCATTTGAATGACTAACTAAAGTAGACTTTAATTGGTTTGTTGTGTTGTCTATTTTGTTAAACGTCGGAGACATGCGATTGTCATTCAAATCAATTTCACACTGGTTACCCAAATACTTGAATTTCATGCTTTCTTCTTCGAAGATATTTTGTTTTTCAGAATTATTTTTCAATTTGCAACCGACGATTTTCAATTGATTTGATATGGCTATTAAACTATCTTCGGTATGTTTACCTGTGTTATCCAATTCTTTGCGTTTGTCATCAAATGGTTTGTTTTTCGGAATACTTGAAACTATAACGACAGAGCTGACATTTTTATTATTGGTTTCATCCGATAAGTCAGTTTTCTTTTGCCTCGAAAATTCTTCCATCTTTTCTTTAATGTGTGCGGGTATGGTTCCTTTTACTTTGATATTTGAAGAGGATTGAGCGATATGACTGCTCAAACTCGCTTTCACTTCGTTAATATTTGAAGGTTCACTGACATCTTTACTCGGTTCAGAAGTAGTGATTTTGTGAACGTCCGGTGAAGAATCAGGTATACTTTTTAGCTCGGTTATTTTCTTTTCAATTTCAAATGGCTTTATATTATGTGTGAGTTTATTACTAGATGCTAGTTTGGATAGCTTATCTTTTTGTATCTCTTCTAAAGCAATATCAAGTTTAGCTGTAGTCTCTTTAGCTTCCTGGGCTAGAGTGTCCAATTCATCTTCAATGGCTTTATTTTCTAATGAATTTGCAGTTGATTTTTCATAGCTACTGGATGATTTCTTCGGCTCTACTGGTTTGACAGAAACTTCAATTTCTTTTCGCAATTTTAAGTGTGGTATTTGGAAATCTTTACATTTAACTTCAGAGGCTACAACTATTTTAGGTTTCACCTCGACAGGTGTTTCGCTCAGTTGTTGAGAGGATTTGAAATTTTTTGGAAGTCTTCCACTTTTACCGTATTCTAATACAGCTTCTGGCAGATCAGGGATGCTTTGGGCTTTTTCAAGAGATCTTTCATTGTACAGATCTAAAGCATCGTCTATTTCTCGCTGGATAAGAGTGAAAATGTTGGCCGAGAGAGATCTCACCGCTCGCTTCTTCTTAATAACGTGATTGTCGAATATTTTAGACGGTCGGCTCAAGTTGGTGTTGTCGCTAGTGTTATTGAATATGCAATTTGGATTTTCTTTATTGACGGGCGACGGGTTCTTGGAATCTTTTCTCAACGTTCGATAAGCTAAATCGTCGGCTACTATATCAGGAGACTCTTGAGGTATGAATCGAGATCTCCGTTTGGTATCAGGCACTGCATGCAGATAGTCACTGTTGGGAGCCGGTGAAATAGGACCTATTGGTATCCCGAATGGTGGCTGCGGATCTTCTATTTTCAGATAATTATTTGCTTGGCGAATATTTCTAACGACGACATCGTCCAACAGCACGTCTGGTTCCGAAGAATCTACATCATCTGTTTTTTTATTTGTAGTTAAAGAATCTACGAGATCTTGGGTGGCGAGCATGTAGCTTATTGAAGTGACGTCTTTAGACTTTGGCCTCTCGTTTGGATTCATCCTTCTATAGGCCATGTCATCGTGGACTTTATCGGGAATACTGGACTGCCTATTGGGTAAGGATCCTCTTCTATTCATGTCGTTACTGACAGTATCTGAAGTGCTAGGGAATCTAAAATAGTTTTCGTTGGAAGAGTAGGGAAGGGCTTCTGCAGTTTTTGGAGCCAATACTGCACTTTCTCGACGTTCAGCCCTATCCAGAAGATCCTCGTCACCGAGGCCGAGACTATTGTAGATGGCCTCCAGTTCGGAGAGGGCGTCCTCTAAATTACTGGATTTTCTTCTTCCAGCGGAATGTTCCTCCTCGGAATATTTCTGAGATAGCCTCTTGGGGCGAACATCGTCCATAGGAATAATATCAATATTAGAATAACAAATCACTTCATTTTCTTTATTGCCTAACCGCGCTGGTTTATCTGTTAATCCATTTCTGTTCATGTACGAGGGGTGATTCTTAATATTATTATCCTGTGTTCTGCTGCTAGTGCTGGAGATGCTCCCGTTTGGTAACTTATGCCTAAAAACAATATCAGTATTCCCGCTGGAGTTCCGAACGTTGAGAGGAAGGTTCTGCTGAGTACGCACTCCATTGATGGACTGATCACTGAGTGTCCTGTTGTGCCCGAACAGTCGTCTCCTTTGCACTTCTTGGTTATCCATTTTCTTCCAGAAATCAGACGCATTTTTGGTTTGTACGACTGGAGTCTTCGCAGCCGGGTCATTACTTCCGGGGCTTTGAGCAATATGTATCGGCCTTCGAGATCTCGGAGTCTTATCTGCGTAGTACAGGAACTCGGGGTTGGTATTTTCTTGAGTGTGCCTTCTTGGCGGCTCTCTCGCTGCACTGCTATTAGTAGATAGTTGAGGCCGAGCTAAATAGCGGTGGTACACTTCGGGTCTTATCACTTCCGCGGACACTGAGGAGGGCCTGCGCTGTTGGTTCCCTTGGTAGGCCGTCGGGGGGTTATAATACTGTTGCTGGATAGCGATGTGGTCTTCAGATGTAGAGATTGGCCTTTTGCTCCAAGAGAGACCAGTCGCTTTGTTAACAGGAGCGGAGTTTTCGTAAATATTTTGCGAATTGTATTGGCTGGAATTGACCGACATATTATCGTTAGTCGGCTTTTGCAGGTATCTCTGTCCCCCGGTTTCGAATGCATAGGAGAGCGGCCTGGTGTTGTCGTACATGTAGGAGACCGGCGTGGAGACCTTTCGCTGTGGGTCCCGGGGGGGCGGGGGCGGTGGGGCCGCGTGCTCCCTCCTTGGCACGCTCCCAAGAGGAAGCTTGACGACCATAACATTCTCATGGTCATAGTTGTTTTGCTCCACGGAGGCGCTGCGCCTAGAGTTTGGCCTGGCGGACGAGGCGTCCAGCTGCGCCTGCTTGTTGACGTTGTAGGGCACACTGTACGTGATGCTCTCGTCATTGACTCGCGCGTTGAAGTTGATGATGCCAGCCGGGTAACTATACACGGAGGAGTTGGACGCGGAGAGCCCTGGCTGACGTCGGGCGCCCCCGTCTCTCGCTTGTCCGCCGGCCAGGTTGGCGTGTCCGACTGGGTGGATCGCGGTGTTCCTCTTTGCATCGAGAGGCTTGAGCGGCTCCGAATAATCCGGTTCGTCGAACTTATTTCCTCCGCCGTTAATTTTGGGCGTGCTCAGGACGCGCTGCTTCAAGGCGAGCAGCTCCGCCTCGGACCGGCTGAAGCCCTTCTGCACGAGATCCGCCTCCTTGTTGAGCTGGCTCTCGTCGTCCCTGGAGAGCCGCTTGATGTACCTGTCGTTGCGGGCGCTCCTCGACCTCTTGCTCACGGAGCCTTCCTTGGAATGATTTGCGAGGGAATCGTCACTTCTGAACTTGAACACGGAAGACGAATTAGATCGTTGAGACTCGTCATCGCTACTTGAATCGTGCTTAACATTTCTCATCGCTTCTACCCTGGCTTTGATGCGACCTTTCCTGCCTTTCCTCAGGGAGCCGTCCTGAGACCCGCAGCTGGAGCCGGGCCCTCGCTTGTCCAGGGACTCCTTGCTCCTGAATCTGGATTGGTCCAAGGGCGACCTCGGCAGTCCCCGCCCGACGTACCCCACAAATCCAGCCGAGGGATCAGACAGAACTCCTTCGTCGAAGTATTCTTTCTGTTGAAATTTTGTGACGCTCTGCGACCGCTTGTCATTGGGGACCGCGTGGTCGAAGTGCGGCCTGGACACCGAGGATCTCTTCTTCTTATCTGTCTTCTTCCTCTTGGCGTTGCTCTTCTGGGAGTCCTCGTCCGAGGACGCGCACGACCCGTCGCTGTCGCTGTCCTTCTTCTTCCTCCTGAAGAGCTTCCCGATGGACCACTTCTTCTTCCCCTCCGAGGGCGGCCAGGCGCCGCCCCCTCCGCCGCCCTCCATGTCGTCGCCCCGCCCCGAGCCCCGCCGCCCTACCGGCGTGGAACTCACGGTCTGAAAAGAAAAAGAAAAGCCATTAATATCTCGTCGAGTACAAATAGAACACAACTCCCCGTCCCTGCACGCCGGAAGATTTTAGGATGAGATAATTTTAAATACGTACATAACACATCGGCGGGTCTAACTGACAAAGTATAAACAATCTGTATATCTACTAATGTTTGCGGCATTATAAAAAGTTAAGGTCAAAATGCACCATTCACTTGCGCCGTTCTGATTGACGGACGGATCAGTGTGTGCTAGTCGGCTATACTCGTATAGTATAATATGTATTAACCAGCAGGCACCGTGTATCGGGCCGGTTGAACAGACTTCAGTAACAAATTGTAGAATGTTGTTTGGTGTTAGCCGATTGCGAAATATTAAACAACGCAGAGCGGAATTCCCTGGCTAGTTCACGTGGATACATACTCACACCGCTATAATCATTATGCCAATTGTTATTATAACTCTGTTCGAAGGACACCGTCACAGCCATTCTGCTCCAGGCCTCCGAGCTGATGCAAGGAGTAACTCGAAGCAAATTAAAGGAATCCGATGCACGTCCCACGAATTTCGCGTCGACGAGTTTAAAAATAACTTAAAACATTGGAGAGACTACGCCGCTTTGTGCCAAATTATGGGACCACCGTTGTATAATCCAACACAATATGGCTTTAATTTACGTATTTACGTTAGTATTAATTAGTTTTTAGCTAGACACGTAAAGAAAGTCACGCTCGAGTTTCAGATAACGTAAAAATTAACATTTTTATCAATAGAACGTAATTATTTATGTAGAAACCGCATTACTTCCCGTCGTTCGATCAGAAAATGAAAATATCCGCGGAAACAGTAAACAAAAGCACTTTTATTGCGGAGAATTCTTTTATTTTTAACTGTAATTTGCTATAACATGTGTAGCGTCGAATGAAAATACAAAAGACCCGCCAAACAAAAAATGGTCTAAAGCAATCAAACACTATTTGTTGTGTAGTTCGTCGATAAGTTTTATTATGTCACAGAAGGAACGTTTATTGGCTTTAAAAGTCATCTCTACGCGCGCAGCACACATTTCGGGTTAGCGAGATGGAAGGGTTTCCTTATTGCACGTCTGGTTTGTGTCTTGGGTTCGTTTTGGCGGCGAACGGATTTACGCGCGAAACCGGTCGAGGAATCTTCTCCGGACTGAGCGAGAGCGGCGTTTCGCCAGGCGAGCATCTCGCAGACTTCAATGGCTGGTTACGAGTCCGCTTTATAATTAGACCGACACATTCCCGCCGCCGCACCCGTCCGTTCCCTGACCCGCCTAATCTGGACTGACAAGGGGAGGGCACGCTATAGGAAATTGCCTTCGGGATAGGATTTACGGGATTGCAGTACCCCCTAAAAGTCACCCATAGTCAAAATAAGAAAGCGTAATAGAAAGCCAATTTCTAGAAAAATGCTTTCAAACTTTTCACATGTTTTTTCATTAAGAACGCTCGAACTTTGAAATGAATTAAAACAACCTGTCTAACAGTTATTCCCACAATTTTTATTTTTATTTTAAGTACATCCAATGACATTTTGTATGAAATATAATTTCTACCAAATAACCGCCGTGGCTTCGCTGCAGGTGGTGTATCCTGGTGGTCAAAGGATTTTTCAATAGGAACGCTTGAACTTTGACAGCGTATAGCGGCCATTTCGATAAAGTGATAGCTGTCAAATTTGACAAGAATACTTATTTAGTCTTGGCAGTGGCGGTACTTCCATAGAAGCCCAGAAGCCCGGCTTGCGTAAGAAATTTTGAATCAAAACCTCTCCTGGCTTACAGAGGTTCAGCTCTTGTGGTTATTCCTCTTACGTCTGATCGGAACATTGTTAGAAGGTGATTTAGTGGGTTATTGGCTTATGCGCATGATCAAGCGATAAACGGATAGCCTTATTTTGCAGGATTTAGAGTTTTCGTATGTGACTCGAAGCTGTATAGCCCCAGATTGGGGCTGCATAAGTGAAGATCGGCCTTATGACCGTTTTGTGTATCAGGAGTTTATTGTCGGTGTTTAGTTTACTGTTTCTAGCTAACATTTGGTAGAGGGCTGAGATTGCTCCTGACGCGGCTTTGACTTTATTTGAAATGTGTGGCCTCCATTTCAGCTTAGAATCAAAGTTAACTCCAAGGTATTTGATTGTTTTGGTTCAAGGAACGTCTTGGCCGAACATTTTTATGTTGGGAATGTTTGGAGGAATGTGTCTTTTACTGAAAATGGTCGCTGCGCTTTTACTCGGGTAGATGGTAATGCGCCAGTTTCTGTACCACACGAAACGTTTCCATTCATATGAATTACTTTAAATAAAACAATCACTGAAAAGCCGCACGTGTCTCGCGAGCCACTGTTTGCAACCACTGCCCTAGTACAATAATGTACCTCATAGAAAACATAAAAGACGCAAAATATTTTATTTATAACTGTCGAAAGAAAAAAACGGAAGCTATTATATATTTAAAAAAATGCAGATTGCTCATAAGATTCTACGCAGGGAGTGATATTTTCAAACAGATTTTTTTCTCGCAATTCGTCAGGTAACATCCAAATATTCCCACTCAAGATCTATTTGGGTACTTTCAAAATTACGAGTCTAGTTGAATTATGACGCATGCGCCAAGAGCTGGCTTGGGGAGACCATTTATTCTGTTTTTAGTCTACCAGGTATTTTCCCGGAATTCGGCTTGCGACGATAATTAGGCGACATACAGTGAACGCGGCCAGTTGTGCAATGCACGGCCGGCGAGTGGATTCGTTATTGCTGGACCACTTTGATCTCCAGAGCGTAATAATATGCAACAACAAATAACGCAGTTCAAACACCTCGCACGTCTTACTTATTGTAGGATAACACACAGCGATTTTTATATGCATGCATGTATATCTTCTTACTCAGCCTATTCCTGTCCACTTCTGGACAAATGCCCACTCCATTCGCTTCCATGTCACTCTGTCCTGTGCAGACTGCATCCAGGTTATTCTGACGTGTCTGTTCAGATCATCCTTCCACCGTATTTGCGGTCGCCCTGCACTCTTTGCCGTCCACGGTCTCCAAGTCAGCAGTCTTCTTGTCCACTTTTCATCTGAGCTTCTGGCTACGTGACCTGCCCATTGCCATTTTAGAGTCGCCACCCGGTGGATGATGTCAGTGACCTTTGTCCACTCTCTCACCGTATCGTTTCTGACTCTGTCTCTTAGGCTTATTCCTAACATGGCTCTCTGGGTCACTCGTAGTTTCTCGGCACTTTGCTTGGACAATGTAACAGTTTCAAGACCATAAGTACCAACTGGCAGAATGCAGGCTTCATAGACTTTTCGTTTCAGGTTGATCGGTATTTTCCGGGTTTTAAGGATATAAGTCATGTTTCCGAAAGCTGCCCAGCTTAGTCCAATTATTCTTTTTAGCTCTGCGGTTTGATTATGGTTATGGTTTTGGTTGCATGTATATACCAACGGGCAATGGAGAGGAGTATGTTAAACATCAGTCTGCGAGACAGGAAGCGAAATGAATGAATCAGAGAAAGGACCAAAGTTGCGGACGTAGCGCGCAAAATAGCCTCGTTGAAGTGGAATTGGACCGGCCATATAGCGAGGACAACGGATGATCGGTGGATAAGACGAACGTCGTGGAGTGGCATAGAAATCCTGACAGACCACAAGCCAGATGGTCTGATGACATCAAGAGAGTGGCAGGAGGTCAATGGCACAGAGCGGCGAGAGATAGAGAATTGTGGAAGTCTGGAAGGGAGGCCTTTGTTCAACACTAAGATGACTAAGGGCTGATGATGATGATATAAAATACACAAACGTACAGGTGAATAAAGACATAGAAGGTTGAAGACGAACCAAAGTTGCCGACATCGTGGTTCGTACAGCTAAATTGAAGTGGTATTGGGCTATACATGGTTTTATCCCACTGCATTTTTCTTGGGCGTGTTAGGGACCAATAGTCTACAGATAAGGAGGGATGGGTCCACCCTTACCCATTTCCTCAGACTTATCAGGGGATTCTTTGAGAATTCCGTCATTTTGGAGGGTATCTTTATATTCCGGATGGTTATCTTCGGCAGCGTCAACACACTGTTTTATCTCCCAATATGCAGAACCACGCTGCCTCTGGCGATGCCAGAAGAGAGAGCAATCAAACTGCTGAACATGATCGCTTCGGAGATTGACGTCTTTCATATTAGTGAAAGTAAGTTCAGAAGACAAATGCTCTTGGCTTTAGAGAGTATATTGTATTCCTATAGTCGAACCATCTCTCATGCGTTCCTGGTATTATACTCGTATGTAATATGCCTATTGGTGGCGATGAGGTTCGCAACCCATCACACCGCGTCTCCCGCGGAGCGAAAAGAGAAGGATGGAGTGCCGCATCAGTAAAAGGGTGACAGTCCATTCTTTCTGCCTACCCTTTCGGGGAGACGGCGTGATGGTTAGTTAGTTAGTTAGTAATATTTTACCTGTTCTCAATAGATACCGTAAACTATAATTGTTGTTTGTAATATCTTTTGAGAAAATAAACAGATTTGCTTTGATCGAAGACAGGGACGAGTGGAAGAAAATGGAAGAGGCCTATATCCAGCACTGGAGGGAATATGGCTAAAGAAGAAGAAGATATGAGATTACCCACCGCTTATCGAAAGCTGTTATAGGACGCAGCGGCCCTTTCGTCAACTCTTTCGTGTAATCCTAAGGCCCGTCCCCCGTCCAAGCGGGACTTATTAACTGGAGAATCGAACATTCCAGCAAAAGCAAGACGAAATAGAACTACTAACTAACTAACTAACTAACCAGAATACTAACTAACCATCACGCCGTTTCGTCTAAGGGATTAGAAGAAAGAAAGGACCGCTCCTTTCTTGACACACATAACATGTCACCTCAGCTTTCATACATTTATCATACTAAAAAAAGAATAAAACTGATTATTTTAACATATGTCATGTTTTATGGTGGTATCTTTAGGATGAAGTTTGAACTACACTACATTATTCAACCACTTTGCACATTTGCACAGTTATCGTTTAACACCAATCGGGATCATAAACAATTTTTTTATACTTGGCACCTTTTTAATGTTCAGCCGTCAATTGTTTTATCGCCGTGTATTATAAAGGTGTGTAGTTTACGATCTCGCCGATGTGTGTACGATAATTGTCCAGACCCTAATGACCTGTTCATGAACTTTCGACACGCCGCAACAAGAGAGACGGAGGTCTTTGGCAAAGTCCCAAATTGTTTTTACGTTTCGGCCAACACACCTTGAGACTGCTATCGCGGCTCCAGCCTTCTGAACTATCTGAGCAAATCAACGATTTATTAGGCTTTTGATTTAATAATACACGCGAACTGAGCTGGATAATTTGTTTAATTTATTGTTTCTTAAACAATGATGTAAAATTCCGTATTAAATCATTAATACGAATGAAAAGGCCTGTTTCATACAAGTTTTGTTATTACAAACAAACAAACTATCACGTCGTTTCCCCGCAGGGGTAGGCAGAGAGAATGAACCGCCACACTACTCTATCCTGGAAAACCTCCCTAGATTCCTCCACATTCATACAACGAGTCATACGCACGTCGATTCCTCCAACTTCTAACATGACCAACCTTTAAAATTTGATTAATTTGGTCATGCCATGTTTTCCTCGGTCTGCTTCAACTCCGTACTCCATTTACATCATTAACGTAAACTTTCTTAACCATTATTTCTCCATTCATGCGTTCCATATGTTCGAACCATCGCAGCGATCCTTTCATAATTTTGTTTATATTACCTTATTCCGCTCTACATTCCTTAATGGAAACAAGAATATATCAATGAAAGCGAAAACGGCCGTTCACAATGGAGTTCCGGCCCCAAACCTAATGTATGGAAGCGAAGCATGGAACTGGCAGAAGAAGGATGAGAGCAGAATAAATGCGGTAAAGATGAGGTCCCTAAGACGTATGTGTGGTAGAACGATATACGACAGAATCTCAAATGAATCTAATCATCTCGGATTTGGACATTTTCAGTGTCAGTGAGGCAGTACCTATTCATAAAAAAATATTGCAAATTCTTGAAAGAGTACTACCTCACTGACGTCGACATATTTGGATTCCTTCTGATATGTATGATTTTTTGATCTCATGTTGTTTTATCTTATCTTTGTAACACCATTTTGTGTCCAAATGAGTCGCCTAAATGTTTTATCGTTTGTAATGTCTCATTTGTGTATCTTGTATAAATAAATAAATAAATAAATAATGACATCGAGAGCTCCGATGAGTTGATGCGCTCAAAGCGCATATTTTGGAGTACGAAAAAAGTGTTTCGAGAATTGGTTTAAAGGCATGAAAACTTGTATTGATCTTCATGGAGAAGATTTTGAAAAACAATAAAACCAATTTCGATCATATTTAATTGTTTTTTCATTATTAGGCCAGAAATATAAATAGCAGCCCTCGTACCATGAAATTTCAAACAAGAACATTATTTTTAAAATAATGTTTCCGTACCGATATTTGGCTTTGTTGGCTTATGAGTTTACCGATCACAGGATTAGTGCATCTTTTGTATAAAAACAGAATGATCGATTGCATGATTAATTTCTTCTTCTTCTTTCTCTTTGCCATTTCCCATCATCTGGGGTCGGCCCTCCTCGTACGAAAACGCCAAACTTTCCTATTTTCACTCATTTCCACTGTCAGGTTCTCGCGTTGGAGCTCCTTTTCCATGTTGGCCCACCATGTTGCCATTGGGCGACCTCTTCTTCTTGGTTTTGTGGGAATGCTGAGGGCTTTTTGGACAATGTGCTCGCTGTCTCTTCGCATCACATGACCGTACCACCGGAGTCGAGATTCTCTTAATTTTTCCGTTATTGGGGCAACCTTAAAGCTACCCCTCACGTATTCGTTCCTAACGTGGTCCAGCCTTGTGACGCCTCCAGCCCACCTCAACATTTTCATCTCGGCAGCGTGGACTCGACTTTCGTGGACTTTTTTGTTGGTCCAGCACTCTGCTCTATATAGCATGGCGGGCCTCACTGCAGTCTTGTAGACTCTGCCCTTAGTTCTGATTGGAATTTTTGGATCACACAGGACACCTGATAGAGACCTCCACTTGAGCCAGGCGGTGTTTGTCCTGTGTTTGACATCAGTGTCTACGTTGGCGTCCGCAGTAAGGACCGACCCGAGATACTTGAATTGGGACACCTTGTTAACTGGAGTATTGTAATTTACAAAACAAAAATCAATAATTAAAAAGGTGGCAAGTAAATAGGAAGACCGTACATTCGATTCACAAACATAGCAGGTAACAATAAATTCACTACTCGCGGCTGCCATTATTTCAACATAATTAATTTAAAATGCGGTTTCGTTCGCACAACCTGCGTGTAGTGATTTCTTACAGTTTTAATGTGTTTTTATACTGTGTTACGTTTTTCATACATTTGCTTTATAAAAAGATATCACGACGGACCATATTGAAAGACGACCAACTTGAAAAAATCAAATGAATCAAGGAACACGCTGAAGTCATGATTCCAGTTTTAAGGTTATATTGTTGCGTGCTGCTGAAACAACTAACAACTGTGCGGCTGCTACCTATTTGGTATAATGGAAAATAATATAAAAATTCATGTTTACAAACACATGACTTATGGAATGTACAGTTCTCAGAAATGCGCATAATTTTATGGTGAGTTAAATGTTTTTATTATTTATTTTCTTAAGTAGCTAACTAACCATCACGCCGTTTAAAAGGGGGGGGGGGGTGTAATGCACCGCCACACTGTTCTTTCCTGAATCTCTCTCCATTCCTCAACATTTATACAACGTGTAACGCACGCACGTCGATTTCTCCGACTCCTCATGTGGCCGACATTCAATATTTGATTTATTCGATCGTGCCACGATTTCCTCGGCTTTCGTCTATTTCTAGTTCCGTTGACATCGTTTACACATATGTTTATTTTAATGTTTTTGAAATTTCAAATACATACGAGTATATAAATTTTTTAATTTAAATTATTGTATCGAATTTTAAATGCGTTTCTTATTAATCTTTCTTTGTTTAGTTTTTATTATATTTTTACACCTGAAGATGGAGGTATCCTCCGAAACATGTCGTGTTTTTTAATATTTTTTAAAAATATTTTGTAGATTAAACAAAATTATATTCAATTTCCTAAGTACATATATTTTAATTTATAATTGTAAGCACGATTGTTTAGTTGTTTTCTTTGGATTTAATTTATATACATTTTGAGAATATTGAGAGTATTTTGAGAATATAAAGTTTGAGAATGCCCTCGCAAGTCGAAAGAAATTTATCACTATTTATATAAATTAAATAGACAATATGTGCACCATCTAAAAATAACGTTGTGTGATAAATTATTATTATTGTGTTATTTTATTTTATATCATTGTATTTTATATTATTTGTTTTAGATTTATTTTGTGGATGTTTTACGATCGAAGTGTGCGCTAGAGGTGCCTATTGGTGGCGATGAGGTTCGCAACCCATCACACAGCGTCTCCCGCGGAGCGAAAAGAGAAGGATTGAGTGCCGCATCGGTTATAGTGTGAGAGTCCATTCTTTCTGCCTTCCCTTTCGGGGAGACGGCGTGATGGTTAGTTAGTTAGTTAGTTAAATTCAGGTAAAACCACTAAACAATCGTGTTCACAAACAAACAAACCATCACGCCGTTTCACCGCGGGGGTAGACAGAGAGAATGGACCGCCACATTTCTCTATCCTGGCAAACCTCTCTAGATTCCTCCATATTCATACAACGAGTCATACACGCACGTCGATTCCTCCGACTTCTAACAAGACCAACCTTTAAAATTTGATTAATTTGGTCATGCCATGTTTTCCTCGGTCTGCCTCGACTCCGAACCCCATTTACATCATTAACGTATACTTTCTTAACCATTATTTCTCCACCAATGCGCTCTATATGTCCGAACCAACGCAGCGATCCTTTCATAATTTTGTTCATAATACCTTCTTCCGCTCTACATTCCTTTCTTATATCAGCATTTGAGATTCTGTCGTTTATCGTTCTACTACACATACGTCTTAGGGACCTCATCTCTACCGCATTTATTCTGCTTTCATCCGTCTTCTGCCAGTTCCATGCTTCGCTTCCATACATTAGTGTGTTCACTATTATACATTACATTATACATCGTGTTCTCTATTATAAATTAATAATGGAGTTTCACAAAACTAATACCTCGACCATCAATACATGTATTTTAAATCAATCTTCTTTTATTGTTGTTTCTCCCCTATTGGAAGTTGGACAACATCATGATTATTGCTACCCTTGATAGAGTAGCTCTATATAGGGATGTTGTGCTGCAATTGAACCTTTCTCGAAAGTTTTCTAGCCAGGTATTTCATCTTCTTCCGTCATCTTGGAGGCTATTCATCTATATGTTCCGGATGGTTATCTTCGACAGCGTCAGCACAGACTGTTTTATCTCCCAGCATCAGAACCAACCTTCTGGTGATGCCGGTGGGGAGAGCAATCAAACTGCTGAACATGATCGCTTCGAAGATCGACGTCTTTCATACTAGTGAAAGTAAGTTCAGAAGACAAATGCTCTTGACTTTAGAGAGTGTCATGTATTCTTATAGTCGAACCATCTCTCATGCGTTCCTGGTATTACTCGTATATATATTATTTTACCTGTTCTCAATAGATGCCTTAAACTATAATTGTTGTTTGTAAAATCTTTTGAGAAAATAAAATGATTTGATTTGATTTTTTTGACACTTCGTTTTCTGTTATTTTTACTATTGGATAATCAGTTGCGGCACTTTGAATTTATTGTTTGTCATAATGTGCCGGAGGTATTCCAGTTCCTGCGCTTTATGGTCTTGATATTTTCTTTTTCTTTCTTCATTCGCTGCAGTACTTCCGCATTTGTGATTCTTTCAACTAACAACTAACTAACTAACTAACTAACTAACCATTACGCCGTTTAGATAGGCAGAGAGGATGGATCGCCACACTGTTCTATTCTCTTCTACATTCACACATCGTGACATACATGCTCGTCGATTGTTCCTACTTCGAACGTGGTCGCCTTTAAGTAATTGATTAATTTGGTAATGCCATGTTTTTCTCGGTCGTCCTCGGCTTCTTTTTCCACTGACGCTGCTTGTGTACAACTTTGTAACCATTCTACTCTCATCCATTCGTTCCATATGTCCAAACCATCTCAGGGATCCTTTTTTAATTTTATCCATGTTGCAGTCATCTGCCTTATATTTCTTTCTTATTTCATCGTTCGGTATACTATCATACAACGTTTTCAGGCACATTCTTCTTAGTGATCTCATTTCTACGGGAATATTAGTTAATAAGACATATTTTTTTCTAATTTACAAAAATATTACCTTAAGGGGGTTGACCCATGTGAAGGATTTAAGAAATAGATTTTTTTTTCATAAATTTCTTAATATGTCTAGAATACGGTGGTAAAGTGATTTTTTAAAATTCGAAGTCGTTATAAAGATACAGCAGTTAGACGAAACTGTTCGGAGCTCTGAGTTGGCAGTCGATGGCTGGGCCTGTTGTGTACAGCCGGCTGAGACCCTTCTATACAAATATAACTAACTAACTAACTAACCATCACGCCGTCTCCCTGAAGGGGTAGGCAGAAAGAATGGACTGCCACACTTTTCTTTCCTGACATATTTCTCTCGCTTCCTCAACATTCATACATGGTGTCATGCACGCGCGTCGATTTCTCTGACTCCTCACATGGCCGACATTCAATATTTGATTTATTTGATCGTGTCACGTTTTCCTCGGTCTTCCTCTATTTCTGGTTCCATTTACATCATTAACATATTATTTTTTTACCATTCTTCCTTCATTTATTCTTTCCATATGTCCAAACCATCTTAATGATCATTTCAGTATTTTGTTCATGACACCATCATTCGCACCGCATTCTCTTCTTATATTTTCATTCGACACTCTATCATACACAGAGTATCCACACATTCGTCTAAGAGATCTCATTTCTACTGCATTTATTCTACTTTCATCCTTCTTTTGCCAGTTTATACGTTTATTTATATTTATATTTCATCGTTCGGTATTCTATCACGCAACATTTTCCCGCACATTCTTCTTAGTGATCTCATTTCTACGGGAATATTAGTTAATAAGACATAATTTTTTCTAATTTATAAAAATACTACCTTAAGACGTAAGATAGAAATTCTTCACTGGATGCTGGATGTGGCATGATGATGCCACTAACCCTACCGCATCACCATTGGCCGGTATCCAGAGGTGATTCACACGCCGATGTATTAATTTTTATTTTTATAACTCGACATAAAAATAAATCCAATCTCAGAGTGACTGTGAAATATACTACGCCAATAGTTAACACGTAACAAAAATTTATGGAGAGAGAGAACCTAAAATTTTATAGATATGAGTTATCGATATACTTAAAGCAGTAATACTGGAATTCAATAATAACGATTTTTTATGAATCGAAACCCTGTTTGTTCAACTAACCAGATAACTAACTAAACATCACCCTGTTTCCCCGATAGGTTAGGCAGAGAGAATGGACGGCCACATTGCTTTATACTTTCGCGACTCTTATCAATCAATCAAATCAAATCAGTTTATTAACTCAATAGACATTACAAACAGGAAAATGTTTAAGGCATCTATTAAGTACAGGTAAAATATCATAAAAATACAACAAAGTACCAGGAACGCATTAGAGATGGTTCGACATTAGGAAGACAAGATACTTTCTAAAGTCAATAGTATTTGCCCCCTGAACGTACTTTCACTAACATGAAAGACGTCGATCTCCGACGAGACCGCGTTCAGCAGACTAATTGCTCTTCCCACCGGTGTCACCAGAGGCAGATTGGTTCTGGCGGCCGGTAGGTAAAACAATCTGTGCTGTCGCTGTCGGAGATATCTATCGGGAACAAAAAGACCAACATCCTCCAGTACGGCCGAGTTCTCGAAGTATGCCCTAATTAATCTGAAAAAATGGGTTATTAGATGTCCATCTCTTCGAAGCTGTAAAGAATTGGTTGCGAGCATTCCCAGAAGAAATGCCGTGGGATAGAGCCACGGATAGCTACCATACTCCCTCATGTAGAGATACCTCAGAAATTTGTTTTTGAACCCTCTCCAGCATAACGGAATATCTCGCCTCGTGAGGACTCCATATCACAGAACCACTTTCGAGCCTGCTCCGAACCAATGCGTTGTATAGGACTCTGAGCACATTGGGATCCCTGAAAACTCTTCCGTTCCGGACGATGAACCCTTATACATCCGCGACACCCTTGTTGATTGTTCCGACTTCGAACATGGCCGCCTTCAGTAATCGATAGATTTGGTCATGCCATGTTGAAAGTGTGACAGTCCATTCTTTCTGCCTACCCTTTCGGGGAGACGGCGTGATGGTTAGTTAGTTAGTTAGTTAGTTATGTTTGGCTTTCTTTGACTTTTTTTCCATTCACACTGCTTGTATATATATGTTTTCAACAATTATTCCCTCATATACGAAAACCCCAAATCCTGCAAAATAAGGCTATCCGTTTATCGCTTGGTGCGCCTTCGTGGACCAAGATCACACAACTGCACCTAGAATCGGAAATCCCGATGAAAGATGAATTCATTCTGAAACTTGCCGAATGTTTTTACAAAGGACTCCCTTCACATCCTAACCCCACAATAAAAGACCTCTCAAATTACGACCCAAAATCGATCCTCCTTTAGAGGAACACTCCTGGCCATACAAATCATGCCCCCGCATAAACTAACCACCCACCAAATCACCTTCCAACAATGTTCCCATCAGACGTAAGAGGAATAGCCACATGAGCTGAACCTCTGTAAGCCAGAAGATCCAAGTCAAAGTCCAAGTCATTTGACTTTTGCTTCTTACATATTCAATTTACGATGACCTTCGTGGCAGAATGGCAAGAGCTTCGACTTCCACACCGAGATCACTAGTTCGCTTCCCGGCGATAGCAGTGTGATTGTCACAATTTCTTTTCTTTGGTGTGGAATTCACGTGAAAATTAAATGACGACAAATTATCTACCAATCACATGTCGTGAGAATCAATATAATAGCTATACCCTTTGCATCGATTCGGCTTGCGCTGTTATGATGTTAAAGCTATTTAACAAAACAATATGAAAATAATATTTATAACATGGTTATAATGGTAACAAACAATATGAAAATAATATTTATAACATGGTGGTTTAACTTTTTTTAGTAGTGCTTTATAACATGTTAAATTGCATTATAATGAATCATTTGTTTAAATAATATCGAATTAAATTAAAAGAAACATAGGCGAACATGGTTTCTGTGGTATCGAGACATGATTTCACGTCGTTAACGTATAGGTACTCCCTTCACCGTTATTTCTCCATTCAGTCTTTCCATGGCCCCAAAACTTATTCTTTAGTCACATTCCTCTTGCCTGAAGGTCGTGTCTTATCTCATAAACTATCTACTATGGCTTGCCATGGGCTCATGTCATCGATCAGTCTCTAAGCTGCAGCTATTGAGAGGCCAGTTAGCTCCCTGATTGATCGGACCAACAGCTCGGCCGTTTTTGTGGTCGCTTGGTCGCTATCCTTTGCCCATTATTAAAAAAACATGAATAACGAAATTCTTTGGCGCTTTTATGACCGTTATCCTACAATGTTTAACGCATATTTATGCGAATTGCTTTGCTAATTTCACGATCCACTTCATGACATAAGGGTAAACGAACGTTTGATGACAGTTGACAAAAACGAATCTAAAGAAAGACACACGGTTTTTAGATTTGCGCGCGTTCTAGAAAGAAAACAAACGAGTCTCGATCAAAACAAAACTCAGTTTGAAATTGGAATTGACCTTAATGCTAAAGAGTCGCGTGTAAACCGCAATTAGCCGGTAATTAGGCACGGCATTGTGATCGGATCGCCTCGTTGACAGTGTCGCGTCCGTGAAATGGTGAAAAAATGGCGGTCGGCTGTTCGGTCCCGTGGTTGGCCCGAAACAATGGGGCAATGTCAACCTTTGCAATTGAGCAAGCTTTATCAATTATGCTCCCAGCCGTCCGGAATGTTTTAATTTCTGGCGAAGGACACGAATTTCGCTCGTATTGTTTACGAAATGTCATAAAAATTGCGGAACCGTAATAACCGAGACCTCAACTTTCATAAACAAGATATTATATCGAAAATTGTTGGGTATTTTTGGACATACTTATGACGTTTCATTATAATATCTTTCCTTATACCATATACTGCGCTTATTTAAACACAATTATGTAGTGGATATCACTTAGGGACTGAACGATAAAGGAGCAAAGTAGAATAGATTTCTATGAAACATGTCATTCCCATAAAACATAATGAAACTTCTAGAAAACTGACGTTTTCATTTGTATTAATTAACTAATCAATCATGATATTGAGGAAATGAAAAAGGTATGTCACATAAGTAATTAAATAACTAACTATTATTTCTTGACATCTTCTCTCACTTCCTCAACACGTCACGTGTCAAGCACGCATGTCGTGTCGAGCACGCACGTCGATTTTTCCGACTCTTTACGTGGCCGACATTCAATATTTGATTTATTTGATCGTATCACGTTTTCCTCGATTTTCTTCTATTTCTAGTTCCGATTACATCGTTAACATATAAATTACTTTCTTCTTCAACTTGTTGTATACGAGTACTAAAGCGTTGGTTATTAGAGGATACTCCACTTGTGATTATAAAATCCAGCTATCTCTCCATTGTTCTAGGGGTCTTCCTGGTGGACGCCGTCCATCTGGTATTCCATGCAGGGCCATGTATGGAATCCTTGAGGAATTCATTCTCTAGACATGTTGGTACCAGATCCACAGACTAAAATAATTAAAGTACCTCTTCTCTACCTATATCTCCGGAAAAGCGCTGTGATGGTAAGTCTTCTTCTTCTTCTTCTTCTCCTTATAGACCTTTTGTCTGTTCCTGAAATCAGGCTGGCCTCTCTTGGGAGGTTCACTCCCAACTATCTCTCCATCTCTTTGGCGGTGGGATGCGCCACAGCGTGTGGGATTCTGGTGGGATCCATCCTCTGCACGTGCGCATTCCAGTATCTTCTGCGTTGTCTGCCCCATCTCACGACATCCTCCACCTTGCAGATCTCACGGATATCCGTGTTCCTCACCCTATCTCGAGTAGTCCTTCCTACAATCATCCTCAGCGTCCTCATCTCTGCCATCCTTGCTTTAGCCTTCGTCCTTGTGGTATCCGCTCTGGTCTCAATGATATATGTCAGTATAGGCCTAACGCAGGTTTTATATATTCTGACCTTACTGTCAGTTCTCAAATACTTGTTTTTCCATATTATATTCTTGAGACAGTCTGATACCGCCGAAGCCTTGTTGACTTGTCCTATTATTTCACTGACAAGATCATTTTGACTGAGCAGATCCACTCCCAGATATCTAAACTTTGCAACCTTGTTCAGCATTCTGTCATTAAAGGATAACCTGCATCCTAAGGGTTCTTTTGAGAATGTAATGGTTTTTGTTTTCTCAACTGAGATCACCATATTGAAGTTGGCGGCCGATGTCTGAAATCTATTTAAAAGTCTTTGCAGTTCGTCTTCCGACTCTGCTATCAGTGCAGTGCTCTGCTCACTACTAGATTGTAAGTCAGCTAGTTAATTATTTACCCCTTAACATGACAGTCCTAAAACCTTTCCCGTGTTTACATTAGAACGACGTTCTTCCCGTGACAAGACTATCCCGCCATCCCGGAATACTTGGTTATTCCCACAAGCCCGAATGCCCGGATGACTTCCGCCGGATGCGAAGTGACGTAAGTTCACAACAAGGTCGCCGACACTAATGGACGAATGTCATTTGAGACTTGCATCCGGCTTTCGGCATTAAAGAAATATGTTGCCCTACCATTGTGTGAACTCATTCGATTCCAATGAATAGTGAGCATACTTTCTTAGTCCAAAGCTTACAATACCAATTTAAAGGATAATTAATATGAATGAAAACGTGAAATTTAATAATTAACATTTAATTTCAATTACTCATACAAAGTTCACAAACATTACAGATGCTTCAATCCAAGTCGTCTGCAACCTCACAATAATTAGAAAAAAAATTCAAAATAACAATTCAAAAAAACATTCAATAATACATAAATACTACGATTTAGATGGCATAAACGCTGGTGCCAAAATGAATGATTTGTCCTTCAGCTGTTTGCTATATGCAGACGACGCTGTTTTAATCGCTGACAGCATGGACGATCTACAAGTCATAGAGTCAAGAATGTACGAAGTATGCAATAAGTATGACAGATTGTGACATAAGTGCGAACGGTGTTAATTAGCGCAAGTTACCGAATTCGTCTACCTGGGAAGCATGTTTACAAGAGATGGAAAAATTGAGAAAGATATCGAAGGTTGGAGCTGGAAACAAAACAAATGGTGCACTCAAAGTCATTACCGTAAATAGAAATATATCGACTCAAGCAAAGATTGCAGTGCAAAATGGAGTTCTAGTGCCGACCCTTATGTATGGATGTCAAGTTAGGAGTGCCATGGATCACCACATTGCTCTATCCTGACATAAGTCTCGCGCGTCTTCTACATTCACAAATTGTGTCATGCACGCTCGTTGATTCTTCCTACTTCGAACATGGCCGCCTTTCAATAATTGATAATTTGGTCATGCCATATCTTCCTTGGCCTTCTTCGACTTCTTTTTCCATTCAAACTACTTGTATATATCTTTATAAACATTATTCCTTCATCCATTCGTTCCATATGTCCAAACCATCTTAGTGACCTTGTTTTCTTAATGAAAATTTATTTAAGTATGTAGGTATATTATATACCATACACAGAAAATGTCAATCCGGCTAATATTCTCAATATTACTCGCATATAAAGACGTCTCGGAGCATTTGCAAGCATGCAGCAGTGCTTTTGAAACTGTGAACTCGTTTTCCTCAAAACTCTGTTTGTAAAGTCGGTGAGCATGATTTATCGAAAACGGTTCTTCTTCTTCTTCTTCTTTTAATAGATCTGACGATCTGTGACACAGAAATCATATCTCGTCGGATGATGAGATTCAGCTGTCCCTCCATCTCTTAGGCGGTCTTCCAGGTGGGCGGTGTCCGGAAGGGATTTCATAAGCGGCTGTATATGCAAGTCTGTCACCATCCATTCGGGCTACATGGTCCCTCCAGTATCTTCTTCTGGATCTACTCCACTGAACGATATCCTCTATTTCGCAAGTTTTTCTTATGTCTACGTTGCGGACACGATCTCGGAGGGTTTTTCCAGTAATTGATCTTAGGACCTTCATCTTCGATGTTCTTAGTAGTCCCTTGGTTCGCACAGTGTCAGCCCGCGTCTCTACAGCATACGTCATGATAAGTCGCACGCATGTTTTATAGATTCTGATCTTGCTGTCGACACGCATGTGCTTGTTCTTCCAGACCAGATTCTTCAGGCATCCGCATCTAAACTCCGCCGTTGTCAGTCCCAAGCCTGGATGAGAAAGGAGGAGGGTCACTGGGTTAGGCTAGCCACCTGCCAGGGGTAAAAAAAGATTCGCGCTCATAGTACAGAAAACACAGCCTCTCTAAATTTTTTTACAAGCATTATAAATATATATTTGTAGTGTGAGGTGGTTCGGTGTGCAAGTGAAAAGTCAGAGGTTGGTTGGTACACAGTTATTTATTTCGGCACAGACAAGTGTATCACAATAGATAGGGCGAGAGCGTTCGAGCGGACGCGTGTCGCTCGGCCGAAGGACGCGGTAATAAGCCCGGAGCAAAGGACGGGGTCCTTCCCTCCAGGGGGCGCTATGCTGCTGCCAGCATACTCGCGCCGTAGGTTAGGTAGGGGGGATGGGATTAATCCTCCCAGTCCCACACACCCCCCCCTTAGTGATCACGATCACGATATCGGAGGTATCCATGGTAAACATGGTAAAACAAGCGAAAGAAATGTTACAATGGTAGAAAATAAATTTTGCATGGTTGAAAAGTAATTTTACAATAGTAGAACATAAATTTTACAATGGTTGAAAAGGATTTTTACAATGGTTGAAACATACAATGGAAAACATATACGAGTATAACGTACAAGAAAAATTAAATTTAGGTATACATGCTTAAAACTCGGAGACAATCGGTATTACCGAATAGAACAAAACAAAAAGGTTAACATAAAAAAAAAAAAATATGGTCACATTGAATTTTAAAATTGCACAAAACAGGGACAATCAGGAACTGTGGGAACCAAAAATGTTTTCAAAGGGTGGTCGTAAATCTTAAAACGTGTCACTCAATGTTGTTATATGGCAGTATAACGATCCGGAAACCTTACACGTCGGCCGGATTTTGACATCTTTATTGGTGTCTCTTCGGGCACGGAAGTATTCTTTGCAATTGTTTTTGTTTTTGGGGCTGAGTCTCCTGTGGCGACGTAGGCGGGCTTCAAACGGTCGATGGTTACAGAAATCTGTTTGCCGTTTACTAGTATAATGTAACTTCTCGAATTTCGTTTTATGACCTCGTACGGTCCTTTGTATGGTGATTGAAGGGTTCCTTTTAAAGTATCGTCTCGCAGAAATACTTGTTTTGTCGTAGCAAGCTCGTTGAAAACGAAAGTTCGCCTTTCTCCGTGACATTTCGGTTCAACCGGTCGTAAGTCGTTGAAGTGACGTCGTATTCTTTTTACGAAGGTGTTTGCGTCTTCTTCGACTAACTGGTCCGAATCCAAAAATTCTCCTGGTAAACGGAGGGGTTCGCCATATACTAACTCTGCTGAGGACGTTTGCAGATCTTCCTTCCATGCACTCCTGATGCCCATCAGGACGGTTGGCAATGTTTCCGTCCATCTGGTGTTGCGATGGCATTTGAGAGCTGCTTTTAATTGCCGATGGAGTCTCTCGACCATTCCATTTGCAGCCGGATGGTAGGCACTAGTGCGGATCCGAGTCGTTCCTGTCAAGTTATTCAGTTCCTTGAACAGCTGGGACTCGAATTGTCGTCCTTGATCGGAGGTGATTCGAAGAGGTGTTCCAAATCGAGTGATCCATCCCTCGTAGAAAGCTCGCGCGACTGTTTCTGCTTCTTGATCCTTGATGGGGAAGGCTTCCGGCCATCTTGTGAAGCGATCTACACACGTAAGGCAGTACCTGTATCCTTCTGATATCGGAAGACTGATGATGTCGATGTGTACATGTGCGAATCTGGCTGATGGTGTAAAGGTTCCACGAGGTGCAGAGACGTGGCGAGTTACTTTGTTCAGTTGGCATTGGGTACACTCGCGTGACCACTTTCTGCAGTCAGACTTTATGGATGGCCAGACGAAACGCTGCGTCGCAAGTTTGACAGTGGCGTTGATCCCAGGATGTGAGAGACGGTGAACGGTGAGGAAAGCTGCATGACGGTATCGTCGGGTGACAAAAGGTCGTGCAATGTTGGTAGACATGTCACAGTATATTGCTGCATCTGTGTTCGGAATGCGCACTTGTTTGAGTTGCAGCGATGTTTCCTTCTGGAGATACGATTGGAGCTCACTATCATTTTGCTGGTCTGCTGCAAGCGCTGTGTAGTCCATTAAGCCTTCAATTGCCTCCACGCGGGACAGAGCGTCAGCTACGACATTATCCTTGCCGGAGATGTGACGGATGTCGGTCGTGAATTGACTTATAAAATCAAGATGTCTAAATTGACGTGGCGAGCATTTTTCAGCTTTTTGCTTAAAAGCGAAAGTGATCGGTTTATGGTCGGTAAAAATGACGAACGTTCTGGCCTCGACCATGTGTCGGAAGTATTTAACTGACAGATATACTGCCAATAGTTCCCGATCATATGCTCCATACTTTTGTTCGGCAGGGCTGAGCTTTTTCGAAAAGAAAGCTAGCGGCTCCCAGTTGCCGCTGACGAGCTGCTGAAGTACAGCACCAACTGAAGTGTCCGACGCGTCGCTCACGATAGACAGCTGAGTGTCGTCGCTCTTTGGGTGGGCGAGCAGAGTTGCTTGAGCTAGACTCTCCTTGCAGTCGTCGAACGCTTTGATGGCTTCAGGTGTCCACGGGACCGGTTGTTTGCCTTTTACGTTGCCTTGCAGCAACGTATTGAGTGGCGCTTGAATGTCGGCAGCTTTAGGTATAAACCTTCTATAAAAATTTAAAATACCTAAAAATCTGCGTAGGTCCATAATTGTAGTAGGTCTGTTGTACTTTCGTACTGCGTCAACTTTCTCTGGCAAAGGACGAGTGCCTTCGCTGGAAACCAAGTATCCCAGGAATTTGACTTCCGAAGCGCCGAAGTTGCACTTCCCGGAATTGACGACCACTCCGTATTTCTGAAGTCGCTCGAACAAAATATTCAGGTGTTGAAGATGCTCTTCGTCTGACGATGATGCGACCAGTATGTCGTCGATGTACGCGTAGCAGAAGTCCAGTCCTTGGAGCACCTCGTCAATGAAGCGTTGAAAGGTTTGCGCGGCGTTGCGCAATCCGAAGGACATGTACGGAAACTCGAAGAGTCCAAACGGTGTGGTGATGGCTGTCTTCGAGACGTCTTCTGGTGCTACCGGTATTTGGTTGTACGCTCGGACGAGGTCGATCGTAGAAAATATCTTCCTGTCTCGGAGCGATTGCGCAAAATCCTGTATATGACGCACAGGATATCTGTCCGGAACAGTTCTCGCGTTCAAGCTTCGATAATCGCCACAAGGTCGCCATTGATCGAGAGTCTTCGGAACGAGATGAAGAGGAGATGCCCAACAGCTTTCTGAAGGTCGAGCTATGCCTAAGCGGACCATATTGTCGAATTCCTTTTTCGCAATTCGCAGCTTGTCCGGAGCGAGGCGTCTCGGGCGCTCAGCGACGGGTTGGCCGGCTGATGTGCGTATGTGATGCACAGTAGAATGCCGTGGCTCCTTGATTACTCCGTCGGGGCGCATTAGATCCGGAAATTTGGACAGAAGACGATGGTACTGGGTATCGCCGGAGATGACCTTTATCGATGAGGAGTTCTCCGTCGTTCGATGTCCTGAAGCGGCGATGTTGGAAAGCGGGTCCCATAAGCGTTGATTTTTAACGTCGACTAGTAAGCCGTAGTGACTTAAAAAGTCAACGCCAATTATTGGTTTAGTGACGTCAGCTATCACGAATCTCCAGGTGAAGTCGCGACGTAGCCCGAGGTTGAGAGTTAAGGTCAAGTGACCGTATGTAGATATAATGGTACCGTTTGCTGCTGAAAGTTCGTATGTCGATTTAGTGAGACGTCCCGAAACTTTAGAGCGAGGATAGACACACAGATCGGCGCCGGTGTCAATTAAATATCTAGTTTTACTCTCCCTGTCCGTAATGAAAAGGCGGCTTGACGTCGGGCATGTATCGCTGGCCGTCATCAGCGACTGCCCGGAGCGTTTCCCTGGTTGAAGTTGCAGGGTGCATTACACCGACGTGCGCTGGCTCCAAATCGCGCATGGTAAAAGCATTCACCATTGTTGCGCCTTTTTGAGAGGCTGCGCTGGCGGCTATGTGATCGAGCTCGTCGATTGGTCGATCGTGGTCGAGATTCTCGACCCTGCAAGGCAGAAATCTGAATGCGTAAGGCGGACATTTCCTCACGCATCGAAGTGACGAGTTTATGTAGCTCGCTCTCGTGTGATTCCGCGACGCCGGGGCGGCTTATGTGGAACTCGGCCATGGCGTCGGCTAAGTCTGCCAATTTATCGAGCGGCGTCTCCTTCTGTGTTATCGCTAGATGCAGGTTTAGGCATGGTTCTGTTTGTTGGCGAAACACTGCGTAGCACACGTAAAACACGGAAAAAAAATATATATTTATAGTTCTCACTCTGTATGACACCGTACTTGCACGTAACCGATATACAAAACTACTTTTTTTTAAACTCGGGGTCACCAATTTGTAGTGTGAGGTGGTTCGGTGTGCAAGTGAAAAGTCAGAGGTTGGTTGGTACACAGTTATTTATTTCGGCACAGACAAGTGTATCACAATAGATAGGGCGAGAGCGTTCGAGCGGACGCGTGTCGCTCGGCCGAAGGACGCGGTAATAAGCCCGGAGCAAAGGACGGGGTCCTTCCCTCCAGGGGGCGCTATGCTGCTGCCAGCATACTCGCGCCGTAGGTTAGGTAGGGGGGATGGGATTAATCCTCCCAGTCCCACATATTTAAAGCAATTGATGAAAGGTTTTATCTCACCGATAAATATTTTCTTTTTAATAATTAATTTGAGGTAGACAATCTATCGGCATTTTATTGTCACGTGAATTCAACACCAGACGGGAATTGAACCCGGGACCTGCGGTGTGACAGTTATAGCTCCTGCCACTCTACCACGAAGGTCGAATTTAGATTATCTTTATAATTTTATTACCCAAACAAACCAGAATTAAATCGGGAGCTTTCTCAATACGTCTCCGAGCTCAGCTGGGATGAAAATAAATCTTAAAAAACAACAACTTCCGGGAGCGCTCGGGAACCGTATGCTCGGTCCAGATCATCTGGGAAGAGAGGTGGGAACAGATCTGGGACGATGGAAAGTCATTTTATGACGTCAGTGTTATGATAACCCGCCTAATGAGGCGTCAGACGCCCTTTTATAAGGTCACCGACAAAAATGACGCTTCATTATTTCTAGATTTTTTTACTGCTTTGTGGTGTATTATATTGATATGTGATGAAAGCAGGATAAACACCGTAGAAATGAGATCACTAAGAAGAATGTGCGAGAAAACGTTGTATTATAGAATACCGAACGATGAAATAAGAAAGAAATGTAAGGCACATGACTGCATCATGAATAAAATTAAAAAAAGGATTCCTGAGATGGTTTGGACATATGGAACGAATGGATGAGAGTAGAATAGTTACAAAGTTGTACACAAGCAGCGTGGGTGGGAAAAGAAGCCGAGGACGACCGAGGAAAATTATGGCATGACCAAATTAATCAGTTACTAAAAAGCGGCCACATTCGACGTCGAAATAATCGACGTACGTGCATGGTACGATGTATGAATGTAGAGGAATCCCGAGAGGTATGCCAGGACAGAGCATTGTGACGATACATCCTCTCTGCCTGCCCCTCCGGGGAAATGGCGTGATGGTTAGTTAGTTAGTTAGTTAATAATTTAATAAAACGTTTTTTTTTTTAAATAACTATTTTCATTTTTAATTAATACGAAAGAAAACGTCCGTTTTATAGAAGTTTTGAATGACATCTTTCGCATGTCTAAGACATTATAAAATGCCTTAGACATGCGAAACGTGTCATTTAAAAAAATATATAATAAAACTTCTATAATATAAACCAGACGTTTTCATTCGTATTAAATATTTTATTTCAATTTCAATTTCAATTTATTTATTTTTTTAAATCATAAACATTACAGTATATAACCAAAGCGCTTATGACTATAGAATACAAAAAAATTATTTTAAACAGAATATACAATTGCAAAATTTAAAAATTACAATATAAACAATTGAAAACAATTAAACACCAAAAACACGAGATAATTTAAAAAAATTAAGACCCACGAGTAACAAGAAACAATAAGAAGAAGAGAATCAAGAGAAGCAAATATCAGTAGAAGAGATAGATGTTTTCTGAGGGTAGCCTCACTATCGTGGAAGATGTCCACATCCGAAGAGATGCGGTTTAAAAGGATTATTGCCCTGCCCACGGGCATAACCTTAGGTAAATTGGTTCTCTTTATATGGAGTTTTACATTATTGTTAAAGAAACAATAAACATTTTTTTTGGATTATTTCGACAGCGACCGGTTTCGCCTGGCTGGCATCGACAGATGGTCAGCTAGCCTGGCGAAACCGGTCGCTTTCAAAATAAAGACGTGACTCAATTAATCATTTACTATGAGGGCTGCCTAGAGCCACCTGGAGAAGAACCCTGCAGAACGAGGTTAAGGCGGCAGGCCTCACTTGGGATGATGTTAGGCATCAGGCATGCAATAGAGTCGGGTGGAGAAGGTTCCTTGAGGCCCTTTGCACCACGGAGGTGTGACAGGACAAAAATAAGAAGAAAGAGGAAGAATATGTAGGGTCATTTGAAAATGTGCGTTTTGAGTCTCGATCTCTACTCTGACGGATCCTCAATGCAATCTTAATACACTGAAGTCTTCCATGTATCAAATAACCTTAATTTTTTTCTCAGTCTGCAATGTCACCTCTCTATCCGGTTCTTTGAACCTATAAAAGCCGACGTAGAGTAAACATGAGGGTATTTATTTATTTATTTAAGATGTTATGCCTTCATTTATATTAGGAAATCGATTGATAGGGCTCCAGAATGTAATTAACCGGATAGGTGCCTTAAGCGAGTATTCTCGCTCTCTGTTGCCCGTGAAGCTGGTCACGCAAAATAAGCGAGTTAACTCGCTCAAGTGTATGTCTGTTTCTAAATGATTTCTAGTACAAATTCGAATAATCTAGAATATGGAACATATAGAGACATGTCTGGGATGATAATAAATACTACGATATTACAGTTTATCAATTTTATAGACCTTTTATTTAAAAGCTATTATATTAGGTTTTATTATAGAAAAAAAATTACTGTACTCCGAGATTGGCAATATTAACCCTTGCCACTCCATTATTTTTTGATATTGTTTGTCAGTCAACTCTAACTAATGTCAAAATATTTTTATTGATAAATAATTACAAAAAAAACTTTAAAAATTCATTTGTAATGATTTATTTTTCAAATAAAAAACAATTTACAAAAAACATTATGGACTACTTATAGTTTTACATAGTATGGTACTTTTTAAAACAATCTCCAGGATGGGGACCAGGTTTTCTGGAACAGGTCTCACAAAACCATACTGTTTCCCGCCTTCCCCCTAGAATCTTTCTGTTACTGCACACAGTACAGTCTTTAGAACCTTTGCCCAGTTTCGCAATGAAGTGGGGCTTGTACTCTAATCGCTCTTCTGCATGACCTATCACGCAAAGTTCCTGCCATTTAAGGTCGGTCAGAACAGTCAAAATCTTATTAAAACGTGAAGTTAAATGTTTTTTTTTAACGAATAATCACAAGAAAGTCAAGTTTTGCGCGCGAAAATACACCGCGCGCGCAAGTCTTATCTTGTCGGCCGCCAGCCGACAACTGACTGGCATTCGACAAAGGAGTGGTAAGGGTTAATACAATTCGGCATTCAAAGGGTTAAATCATAACTTAGTCGCTGAAGGTCTGAAGGTAAATCTACAGTGTACAAATATTTTAGTAAAGATCGTAAATTCCGCCACCAGGACTTTACCGAACTCCAAATAATATTGCGAGTGTATCGAGAAATATCACGTAATATTAATCTTAAAAATAGCGCTTATAAATTATCATCGAAACATGTCGAGATAAATAAACTGACACGTGTGTAAAAACAGCGTTTTTACTATGCAATGCTACGTCTTATATGATGTTCGAATCGATTTCAAGCTCCAAATATTCAGAGGCAGCTTTAAAAGCATTGGATAACTTCAGATCTCCTGCCCAAGAGTAGCTAATGCAACGAAATCATAGATAATTAAATTAATTTAAAAAATATATATCTTAATTAAATGTACTCGTATACATAGTTAAAAAAAACTGGCGACACCAGAAGATGATCTGAGGCACAAAAATTAGAGGATTTAAACTAAATATACATTTAAAAAAATTAACATTATTTACAATGAATTTCTCAATAAAATTTTAAATAAAAAACTAACTAACTAACCATCACGCCGTCCCTCCGAAGGGGTAGGCAGAAAGAATAGACTGCCACACTTTAACCGATGCGGCACTCCATCCTTCTCTTTTCGCCCCCGCGAGAGACGCGGTGTGATGGGTTGCGAACCTCATCGCCACCAATAGGCATCTCCCACGCACACTTTGATCGTCCAACGTCCACAAAATAAATCTAAAACAAATAATATAAAATACAATGATATAAAATTAAATATAAAATAATATAACACATAATGTTCTATTAGATGGTGCACTTGTTGTCAACTGGACGATCCGGATTTTTGTGTTTATTTAATTTATATTCCACCTATCCACCGTTTTTTTAAAATTATCTGAAATAAGGCACTTAAAACAATTCAACACCAGTAAGAACTTTAAAATATTAATTAGGAAATTATTCAAATTATCATTGGAACAAATAAATAATTTATTTATACACCTGTCAAAATTGTTTATATGAAAATAAAAAATAATTATGTTCTAAATCATAGGTTTCCAACGGGAGGGGCGGTACCGCCCCCCTGTGGAAGGCGGAGCTTTTCATGAGGGCAGAAGCGGGACCAAGGGGGCGTTGAAAGAGCCAAGGGGGCAGCCGTACTGTATGTATACAGAACAATGACACTAAACTCTATTTTCATTAATAAATAATCCCTTCGTTCTGATCTCCTACCAGAGCAATCTGAAGAAGAACCAGGCCTTACTTGATTTGGAGTGGTTTAAAGCATCCAAGGTGTAGCAGGATAAGTAGAAAAATATTGTCTTCCTAATATCGAACCATCTCTCATGCGTTCCTGGTATTATATTTTACCTGTACTCAATAGATGCCTTAAACATTAATATTGTTTTTAATGTCTGTTGAGATAGTAAAATGATTTGATTTGATTTGAATATTAAATACCGGATAGAACAATATACCAAAATTTCGTTGGGCAATTCTGCCATCTGCTGGAGGAGCAATTTAGCCACCCGAAGTTAGTAATTAAGCAACATTAACACAGGAGACAGTAACGAAGGCGAGGCCTTATCACTGTTCGTAATGTCACGTGATTACACGCCGGTGCACCTGCAGAATGTCAGGTAATGTTCTCAAATACCGTACTTAGAAAAAGTGATAAAGAAACCATTAGAAGGTCATAATTATACCAGAACTTGTACACTCAGTGACGTGGAAAAACTCATATCATCGTTCGTTGAGACGCAAACATCTTCTTCTTCTTCTTTTTGTCCTGTCACACCTCCGTGGTGCATAGGGCCACAAGGAACCTTCTCCACCCGACTCTATCGCATGCCTGATGCCTAACATCATCCCAAATGAGGCCTGCCGCCTTAACCTCGTCCTGCAGGGTTCTTCTCCAGGTGGCTCTAGGTCTGCCTCGCTTTCTCTTTCCCCCCATAGGGGACCAGTCTAGTGCACCCTGAGCGATGCAGGCTGGGTTCCGTCTCAGAGTGTGACCGATCTACTGCCATTTGCGTCTAGCGACCTGAGACTCAAACATATGTTTACAATATTCTGCTATGAAAAACTTAATTTGAAAAATAAGCAAATAATAACCCACCAAATCATCAGACATAAGAGGAATAGCCACAAGAGCTGAACCTCTGTAAGTAAGGAATATCCACTTGGGAGTTCACTTCTTTCAGCTGATTGGCGGCCATATACAAAACTCGGATGTCCTGAGTGATGTAGGTCTATTTGTCCCTGATAATTATCTTCTTCAAAGACAGTACAGATTGTTTTATTTGCCGCGCTGCAGAACCAACCTGCCAATGGTTATGCCTGTGGGTAAGGCAATCTTATTGCTTAATCGGGTCGCCTCGGATGTTGACATATTTCGTGATAGTGTGAGTTGCCTCAGGGATGCAATATCAATGTTATGATTCTTTCTAATTCTTAATATTAATGTTTTTTATCCTTCTCTTTTAAATTCTTATAATGTAATTGCAAGCGATCTGGAATTATATGTCTGTAATGTTTGTGATTTTTATTCAAATAAATTAAATTAAATTAAATGAAAGCCAGAAGATTCAAGTCCACGTCCAATTCAAAACAATCCGATACCAGGCTATCCGAGACTTCAGTCGCCATTGACACTGCTCGTATTTTAACGTTTTTTTCCTTACGATTCGATCTGTAGTTCCATATATAGGGCTTGGAACTGGAACTCCATCGTGAACGACCATTTTTGCTTTCATTGATAAATTCTTGTTTCCATTTACATTGTAAATGTATACTGTACTCTCAGCTTACCCAAGGGAAACGTTCACACGGTGGTCAGAGGAAACGCTTTAAGGACTCCCTTAAAGGAAACCTACAAAGGACTAACATCGACTGCGATTGCTGGGAAAAGACTGCAGAAGACAGACCTAGGTGGAGAACAGTAGTTAAAGGCACGCAAGACTTTGAAGCACAGCGCAAAGACGATGTCTCAGAGAGGAGGAGGAGAAAGAGAAGGCACTGGGAGACGGTGACGGCTCCATTACAAGCGCCTTCCCCTGCCCCAGATGCCCTAGAATTTGTGGGTCCAGGATCGGGCTCTTCAGTCACATGCGGACCCACAACCGTAAAGGACAGTCTTCCTCGGACACGAGGGACAGCCGATGATGATGATGAAATGTATATTTTACGATGTATGAATGTTGAGGAAGCGAGAGAAGTATTTATTTATTGTAGGGTAATATACAGTGATTGTTAACACAAATGTAAAATGAACAAACTAACAGTTAAATAAGGACATAGAAGGTTACCCGCCGCTTACCCGAAGCTGTTATAGGACGCAGCGGCGCCCCTTCGTCAGCTTCGCTCAAACAATCCCTAGGCCCGCCCCCCATCCACGCAGGACTTAAATTAGCTGGAGAATGCACCATTCCAGAAAAAAGCAAAAGGGTATCTAGGCCACATTTAATCCAGTTTAAGTTCCTTCCTGGCATACTTCTCTCGCGAAGTATGCCAGGAAGGAAAAGTGTGGCAGTTCATTCAGTCAGTCAGTTAGTTAGTTAGTTTAAATTTATTCACAATTCTTTCTTCGCGAACGCCACTGATGCGTTACTGTCAAAGGCGTGGCAAAGGTTTATATTTACGACAATCTTAACACACGCCCAGACACTCGAAATATTTTATGGAAATAATCCCCGAACGAGGGACAAGCATCGTGTCGCATTAACGAATTCCTTGAATCAAATCTAGAAACCGTTTGAACCAAATAAAGAACCACATACATGCATGTAATAAAGTGAAAATCGCATCAAATAGAGATCCCAGGAGTCCTATACAACTTATTGGTTCGGAGCAGACTCGAAAGTGGTCCATTGTCAAGGTGACCACAATAACAGAAAAAATTAAGAAAATCTCGACTCCAGTGGTACGATCATGTGATGCAAAGAGACAACGAACACATTGTCCAAAAAGCCCTCAGCATTTCCACAAAATCAAGAGGAAGAAGCCGCCCAATGGCAACATGGTGAGCCAACATGGAAAAGGAGCTGCAACACGAGAACCTGATATTGGAGATGAGCCTGGATAGTAAAGTTTGGCTTCTTCGTACGAGGAGGGCCGAACCCAGATGATGAGAAATGGAAAAGAGAGTAAGGGAATTGAAGAAGGTTTCAATTATAAGGTATATTTACATGAGAGAGTATGGTAGCGGAGATCCATGGCTCTATCCCACAGCTCTTATTCGAAGAGACGGGTTTCTTGTATCCCAAGGAATATTTTGAGAACTCAGCTGTGTTGGAAGGTGTGGGTATTTTTGTTCCCGACAGATATCTCCGAAAGCACCAGCATAGATTGTTCTATCATCAGCTGTAAGAACGAATTTGCCTTTGATAATGCCAGTGGGATGGGCAATCACTCTGTTGAATATGATCACCTACAAAATCGACGTCTTTGATATTAGAGAAAGTACGTTCAGAAGAATATAGTTTCGACTTTAGAGAGTATCTTCTTCTTCATCTTCCTTGTTGTAGACCTATGTGGTCTGTTCTTCAGAGTGTTGCTCCTCCTGTGAGGTAGACTCCCAGCTGTCCTTACATCTTTTAGGAGGTCTTCCACGAGGACGCGTCCCATGAGGTTGATTATGTAGTGTAATATAGGGGAGTCTGGTGGTGTCCATTCTTTGAACATGCCCATACCAGTCCCTTTTTCGCTGTCTACTCCAGCTTATAATATCCTCAACCTCACATATCTCTCTTATTCTGGTGTTCCTCACTCGATCTCTCAGCGTCTTGCCTGCTATCGTCCTCACTGTCTTCATCTCGGAAGTCCTCAAAACTTGTTTGGTCCTTGCTGTATTTGCCCTTGCTTCGACGCCATATGTTATTATTGGTCTTACGCATGCTTTATAGATTCTCATCTTACTCTTAATGGCCATGTCTTTGTTTTTACACATTGTTGATTTTAGAACGCCAGAGATTGCAGCTGCTTTGTTTACTTGGGCTTGTATTTCATCCCGCAGATCAGCTCCTCCCACCAGGTCTGTGCCTAGATACTTGAAGGTCCTGACCTGTTCTATGGGTTGATTTTCAATAACCAGGTTACATGTTTTGAGTGATTTGGAAAAGGTCATACATATTGTTTTTTCGATAGAGATCGTTATGATGTGTTTCTTGTCTTCCTACAATCGAACCATCTCTCATGCGTTCCTGGTATTATATATTATATTATATTTTACTAGTTCTATATAGGGGCCTTAAACCTTTTGTTTTTTTAATTATTTGATAGAGTTAACTGATTTGATTGATTGATTGATCTTCTTCTTCTTCTTTGCTAGCCTTCTTCCCTCCACTGCTGGATATAGGACTCTTCCAATTTCCTCCACTCGTCTCTTTCCTGCCCCCTTTGTATCCAAGATTTTCAAACCCTTTTGACAATATCACCGGTCCATCTCATCGGTGGCCTTCCGACACTTCGCCTGTTTGCCCATGGTTTCCAACTGAGTATCCTGGGTGGGCAACAGATGGGCATCTGTTGCCACCCTGTCTAGCCAAGTGTCCAGCCCCTTGCCATTTCAATTTTGCCGCTCGGTCCATGACGTCAGCAACCCTGGTGTGGCATCTGATTTCTTCATTCCTTATGCGGTCACGCAAGCTCACACCAATTATCTGTCTTTCCATGGACCTCTGTGTACACTTGAGCCTGTGGACACTTTTTGCTGCAAGAGTTGTTGTCTCTAGTCCGTATGTCATCATGGGCAGTATACATATGTCGTAGACCTTTCTTTTGAGACAAATCGGTATTTCATCATTTTCAAAGCCATGTCTCAGTTTACCAAAGGAGACACAACCCAGTCCAACTCTTCGAAGTAGCTCTGTAGTTTGATTCTTTTTTCCGAGTCTGATTTTATGACCAAGATACACATCGATTGATTGATATTATGCTAATTTTATGTTGGTACGAGCTGTGTTTAAAGATCAACCTTTATAAAATTTCAGCAGCCTCTTATAACGACCACGGTGAAAGCCAGTTGCCTAGCATGGGATGGGCACGTATGCTGAACCGGAGATACCAGAGCAATCAAGAGCCTGTGTACGCTTCAAGACCGATCGGAGTAAGACCTCTAGGAAGGTCTATACAGCGCCTAATGGATAATGTTCTAGCTGATCTGGATAGATTGGGCGAAACGGACTGCTGGGAGCAAAAGGCGCAGGATTGAGGAGCTTGGAATAACTCCATCTAGGAGGCTTAAACTCTTCAAGAGCTGTGCGGCAATATGAAGTAAGTGAACAATTATTAATGAAAAAACAACTTGGTTAGCCGACCATTGTCTTACAGTCCATTTACACCGGACAGTGACCTATCGGCACCGTAACGTCACCAACTCGTTATCTCAAATGCTATAATAAAATCGCTGTCGGGAGAGTTGATAAGATTCAGTTTTACGTCTGCGCGTCTCTTTTCAAATCTTCCAACGGCGATTTTATTAAACCTTTTGAGATAACGAGTCGGTGAGATTCAAGGCTACATCGGTGACGTTACGGTACCGTTACGGTCACTTTACATGAAGTAAGTAAACAATATAATTGAAAAAACAACTTGGTTACCGATCACTGTTTTAAGGTTCGTTTACACCGAACAGTGACCGAAACGGCACCGTAACGTCACCGAAGTAGCCTTGAATCTCACCAACTCGTTGTCTCAAATAATAATAAGAGTCAGTTTTACGTCTGCGCGTTTCTTATCAACTCTCCCGATGGCGATTTTATTAAAGCATTTAACGAGTCAGTGAAATTCAAGGCTACATCGGTGACGTAACGATGCCGTTACGGTCACTTTACAGTGTAAATGGACATTTAGACGGATGTGTGGAATGAATTAAGTCTGAATGAAAGGGTTTTGATAAAAAAAAAATGACTGAAAAGAGTATTCGCCAATATAACGAGATATTTTGGTTCCCCTGATTTCGCTTTAACAATTTGTTTAATCTATATATTATATTTTCTAATATATGTACTGTTATAATAATATGAAGATAAGTATTTATGAGTCGAATAAGGGCTCAGTAATAAATTAAGATATATATAATACCTTGAGAATTGTACGTGCATTACGATCGAAAAGGGGTTTAATTTTTTAAGAGGATTTGTATAATGGTATTTTTATAATACTGGGTACATTGCATGGAATATGTTACAACTAATACTTACTCGTATAAGGAGAAACTTTTTTATATACGCTTTACAACTAGATACTTTGTACTCGTATTTGTCCAACCCATTGCCACAACATCCGCGTGATGCGTATCCCTATATCGGTAACCCTGGTGCGTCCATCATCACATGTTACAATCAGTTGATTGTAATACCTGATGAGGCGTTGCATGGTATGGCACCAGCTTATATATCTGAACTCTGCATCAACGAGAACCTGAATGCTAGACAGTCTACATTGCGATCAGCTAAGTCTTCTGCGATCGGTAGATTGACTGTGCCAAAACGCTGTCCAAGCACAAACTTTGGCGACCGAGCCTTCGTGGTAGCTGGCCCTTCAGCCTGGAACAGTCTTCCAGGAGTCTTACCTTAAGTGCATTGAGAATCAATCAGAGTTTAGATCGAGACTCAAAACGCACCTTTTCAAATTATCATTTCCTGACAGGAAGGGCTGATCGACTTCGTCAGGTGCAGCCCTCATACTAAATATGTTTATTATTTTTGTTATCATTATTATTATTATTATTATCTAGTTGATAAAACGGAGCATCTTCTACAGCGCCCTTGAGATGAGTAATTCATAAAAATAGCGCTCTATAAATTATCCAATTTATTCTTATTATTATATATGCGAACATTAATTAGCCAAAAAGCTGTCGCGAAAATTTCATAGAATTTAATCTGATATTTATTTTTAAATTTATGTTTGTAACTGCTTTTGGCTTTGTAAATGTATAGGGGCACAAAGTTAATGTGTTACTTTTTAAATAATTTTGTCATTTCTTTCGTACAATCATAAAACCGTAAGACGGATCTTTTGTTAAAAATTTGCAAAAGTATTATTTTTCAAACTTGTGTCAATGTCCATTTGTTTTGTCTTAAAATATAAACTGTCCCCTTACTTAATCAATAGCCTTAGAGAAATAAAACACCCTTAACTCAATACTTCCATCTAAAAATCCTTTCAAAATTTAACCCATTGATATGTCTATTGCTATCTCCCTAGTACTAGCCAAGTTAGCTAACACATGTTATATAAGAACCTCGAATTATATTATAATTCGAGGTTCTTGCACTCAGTTTGTGATAATTTTGGATAGTTTATATCGTTCTTCCGATGATGGAAAAACAGTGTTTTAAATTCATAAAAATTCGTAATTATGATATTATATAACGGTGCTTCAATAAAACAGTTTATATAATTTGTTCGTAATAAATTAATATAGGTATATTAAAAATACTGTGTCTAGTCTATGAATGTGTTCGTGACGTGGTATACGTTCGTTTTAAGTCGGACATCGACCCATATTTACCTTCAGTCTTTACTCTTTGGAGTCATGAACCTTCTTAGCTGCTCACACCCTCTGCTCTTTCGCTTAGCTCTAATCCAATAAAGGAGAAAACATCCACTGACATATTCCTGCAGTCCGCAAAGAGCTCTGAATCCATCATTAATATTAGGGACATCAATATAATAATATAATAATAATATAATTAATAATTAGGCTAATTTGTACAGCGCCATTTTCATGAATAGCTCACCTCAAGGGCGCTTTAACAGTGTTTTAGTCATGAGAGCTGCATGTGACACCAGCAATCAGATAACCGTTGTTTACATTTTATGCGATATTTTGAAAAGGTGGGTTTTTAGGTGAGATTTTAAATCTGTTGGATTGTCAATGCATGGCGTGCAGGAAGCATATTCCAGGCGGACGGACCTGCCACTGCAAAAGCCCCGAGAGTATCTTGTATTCCTAATGTCGAACCATTTTTCATGCGTTCCTAGTATTATATATTTATTATATTTTACCTGTTCTCAATAGATGTCTTAAACTATAATAACTGTTATAGTTTAAGACATCTATTGAGAACAGGTAAAATATAATAAATAGTACTTAAACTATAATATCTTTTGAGAAAATAAACTGATTTAATTTTATTTGATTTGATCAATTTGTTGTTCCATCCTTTCTGCCCACCCCTTCAGAGAAACGGCGTGATGGTTAGTTGTGGGTAATTATGACATTTTTTAATCTAATGAAATGCTGATCCGTTCGCGTGTTGTGGCCATGTTGAAAATACAATGACCCGCCGGTATTAACTGTCCTACGGTTTTACAAGACCGCAGACTTACAGCGTTAGTCTGTGTTGTATGCTGCATACGTTCACGGTAACCACTACGTATTCTAGACAAGCTAGAAAGGGTGCAACAAACTGGCACTAGACTGGAAAAGCGCACAATAGAATTTCAACTACAAACGCAAACTATTCGCCCTCACTTTCAAGAAATCGAAGGCAATGTTTTAAGACAATTTTGTTGAATCGCTCTTTACATCATTACAGCGCAAGCCAAATCGATGTAAAGGGTATAGCTATCATATTGATTCTCCAGACATTCGATAGATAGCTAAGCTATCGCCATTTTATCATCGTATGTGTCATTATTCAGTCTTCAACCTTTCACACCTCATCAGGGGTGCCACAAGGGTCCAATTTAGGACCATTACTTTTCACGATATTTATAAATGATTTTCTAACGAAATAACGTTTTAAAATTTTCTATTATTTGCTGATGACATAAAAAGTCTCGGATTTAGACATTTTCAGTGTCAGTGAGGCAGTGTTCATCTATATATATAAAACAAAGTCAAAAATCGTGTTAGTTACACCATTTATAACTCGAGAACGGCTGGACCAATTTTGAAGATCTTATATTAGCTGGATTTGTCTCCGTTCCGGATAACAGAATAATCATTAAAACATTTGAAAAAATCACTTAAATGATTTAAAATTAATTATATTTGTCGTAAATTTGACTATATTTGACTTCTGAGACAAAGTACAAAAAACATCATGGCTTCCATTTTAGTTTCAAAAACGCCCGTAGGTGGTGTATTGTTGATGCCAGATGTCAATACGCAATGTGAAAGATTTGAGGTTATTTTTTAATCGTCACCGGGATTTTTGGTTTTCTTTATTAATTTTAGATTAACAATGCCCAAAGTTATAAAAATCAGTATAAGAGAGACTATTCTAAAAGTTAAACCCCTTTTGTGAAGGAGAGCAGAGAATATTTGCGCCATTATACCTACCATTCGAAAAATATGACAGATGAGTGTTCCGTAGAGATTAAAAACCGATTTATGATTAGTGAATAATAATAAAAATACGTATTGTATATTTTGTATTGATTTTATAGGTGTATCTGTGTACATTCGGTCCAGAGAATTGTTACCATAGGAAATTCAGCCGCGAGTACTTAATAAACGAAATATTTGGCTAGATGAAGACGAGGAATTTCTTTTTTCAATTGATACGGACACTGAATCATCAAACTCTTCAGATGATGAATATGATGATGCTAATGATGAAAACGGAGTTCATTGATGGATCACACTTATTCAAAATTATGTTGTCTGCTATTTAATTGTTTTAACGTGTTTTGATGAATGTCGGAAAGTCAAAGGTGTTAGTTTTTGAAAGGGAAGAGCAAATGACAGTTTGTAATATAAGTGTAAATGAAGAGAACTTGGAACAGGTGAGGGAATTTGTGTATTTAGGTAGCATGTTCACAGCGGATGGCCGAACGGACAGTGATGTTGAAAAAAGGGTTGGTGCGGGTAACAAAGTGAATGGAGTAAGTAGTTATTGGAAACAAGAATTTATCAATGAAAGCGAAAATGGCCGTTCACAATGGAGTTCTGGTCCCAACTCCTATGTATGGAAGCGAAGCATGGAACTGACAGGAGAAAGATGAGAGCAGAATAAATGCGGTAGAGATGAGGTCCCTAAGACGTATGTGTGGTAGAACGATGTATGACAGAATCTCAAATGCTGATATTAGGAAGGAATGTAGAGCGAAAGAAGGTATTATGAACAAAATTATGAATGGTTCGTTGTGTTGGTTCGGACATGTGGAGCGCATGGGTGAAGAAAGAATGGTTAAAAAAGTATACGTTAACGATGTAAATGGAGTAAGGAGTCGAGGTAGACCGAGAAAAACATGGCATGTCCAAATTAATCAAATATTAAAGGTTGGTCATGTCAGAAGCCGGAAGAATCGACGTGCGTGTATGACTCGATGTATGAATGTGGAGGAAGCTAGAGAGGTGTTCCAGGATAGAGTCGTGTGGCGGTCCATTCTCTCTGCCTACCCCTGCGGAGAAACGGCGTGATGGTTTGTTGTTGTTGTTGTGTTGTTGTATGAAATTCATTTATTTATAATAATAAAATAATAAGAATGATAATAATCATAATAATAATTCAAACAATTATTAGAAGGAACAATCATACATAATATAGAGTCAAAAACGATAAATCCTAATATATTAAAGACGATAAACATTATAAGGAAGCAGATTATATTAGTAAGAAAGGGACAAAAATGGAAGGTAGTATTAATATTTTTTTGGTAGATTGTATAAAGTAAAAGTTTTTAATGTACTACATATATACTAAGGGGGAATAAGCTGGAATTTGGTTATTTATAACATTCAATTCACGTGCCTTTGCTTTAAAAATTTCTAAATTTTCTAATTTATCAATTTTTTTTTAAATTGTTTGTTATATGCAAAAAAATGTGTTTTTGGAATTGAAATGATGGTCAAAATTCACACAATGATTCTGTTTTTGTATTAAATGTTGTGTTCATATAACCTCTTCAAAATGATCGACCCGTCTTTCCAATATACACGGCATCATAATCCTCACAATTAATCTGGTAGATTCCACTTTGGTTGAATATATTGTCGCGAAAAAATAAAAACACAATTGTGATACATAAAACAAAGTTTTTAATTAACAATTTATAATTCATTTTAAGTAGGTATTAATGCAGGCTTCCACGTGAAATATATTTCATTGTAATTCATATTTTTAATTTTGACTTTTGCACATTTCATGAACTTAATTCATTTTAAGTATTAATTGTAATTCAATAAAAAGGTGAATTAAATTTAGCTTATAAGTTAACACAACATTTATTGATTCTGAGGCGGTACGAAGTTCGTCGGGTCAGCTAGTAAAAAATATATTACAAATTCTGGAAAAATACTGCCTCACTGACGTCGACATATTTGGGTTCCTTTTGATATGTATGATTTTTTGGTTTCATGTCGTTGTTTTATCTTTGTTACACCGTTTTGTGTCCAAATGAGTCGCCTAAACGTTTTTCATTTGTTGTGTCTCATTTGTGTATTATGTATAAATAAATTAATTAATTAATACGTTCCGCTCTACATTCTTTTATTATATCAGTATCACTGAGCAAAATCCATATACTACATAATATATTTCTTACCTGTATAAGATACATAGCGAAATATTATATCCAATGAAGGGAGCTCAGTTTTTGATCCATCATTTTTTTGTTACTTGCATAATCAAAATAATGATATGAAATTTTAAGAAGAATCGTCGTAGATCTCTTGGTTCCCAGCATCAATAACCATGCTGGTGACAGATGTCGGGCGAAGGTTCGAGTCTTGTGGGTACAACTATATGTATTATGATGTTTCACACACCTGAAACAAAACGGAAAAGATTCGTTACACAAATGCATTAGTATTATAATTAATTTAAAAATAGATTGATGCACTCTGCTTTCCATTGAATTTATTTTTCTCGACATGTTTCGAATGTTTTATACCTTCGAAAATGATATAAACTCATTTTATTTTATCAGTTTAGATCGTTCTCTTGATGATGAAGATGAAACATGTCGAGAAGAAAGTATATATTATACTTTAACATACGAGTACACATAAAAAATCGAAAAATCACGAAATTTAAATTTTAACAGTTGATAAATTATTGTAACACCTGATAATGTCAGCATAGGTTGACGAAACAGCTGTCGCGAAAAATAAATATATAAAAATTGTGATGAATAAACAGAGTTTTATATTAATTGTTGAGGTTTTTGTTTTGTAAAACTCCATTATAATTATTATAATAATAAACGCGAATGTTTAATGGTTTAACTTGATTTAATCCATATGATTACTTATATAAATAGCAGTTACAAATTTGTTTCGCCTCGCGAGGGAATTTTCAAACTGAACCTAGAGTTTTATAATTTAACAGTTAATAATGTTAAAGTATCATAGTGTTTCGGCCAAAACAATGGAATATTTTCTATACTTTTTGATATACAACTGATTTTACTGATATCTCTTGATGGAAGTACATTTTAAATAACAATTATGTTTGTGCAATCAATGTTTTTAAACTACTTTCAATTTTGTCTTTATTTCGACAGCGACCGGTTTCACCAGGCTCGCTGGCTGAT